>OW203761.1:60296096-60896096 GCA_934045905.1 Leuctra nigra | reverse complement strand
AAAAATCATAAAACGGTATTTGAGCGAATCGGATTGGCTGCTGGTCAGGTTCTTGACAATCAATCCTTGTTATTATCAATGAAATCAGAGCTCACCTACTAGAGCTAGATCACGAGTTATCACCAACTTCATGGAATGATGCCATCAAATCTTTTTCAGACACAATCCACTTTTTTCGAATACCGTTTGATCTTTTGTTGGGTTAGATAGATGATGATAGTAGGATAGATGGTGTCGCGTGACAATTTCAGATTCATGTGACACTTTTATGTGGGCGCCATTTTTTAAAATGGCTGCCACGGGTTACACGTAGAAAAATTGAGTATTTTTTTTGTCAAATTCGAGTTCCCCATGGTCGATTTAATTGAAAAGAATATGGTGTCGGATGTCATGTTGCCCACATCGTTTCACTTATCAAATATGGCCTCTATTATTTTTAATGGCCGCCAAGGTTGAGCGGTGAGCAAATCAAGAATTATGATGTGACTTGTAAATATTTCTGACTTTGTCATAACTTGTACATACATTCTTGACGATACCCATACATGTATTATGTACTTGTCCACGGGATGATAATAAAATACAATACAATACAATATTATATTTGAGTTCCCCATGATTGACTTAGTAGGAAAGATGTTTTTGCATGCCATATTCCCGTCGTATTTAGCATATTAAGTAATACATCAAATATTCGCCATTTTTTAAAATGGCTGCCACGGGTGACATACCATTCCAAAGAATATAAAATTCTCCGTGTTTTTTATACGAAAACATTTTGTGTAACTCTTTCGGGATACAAAATAATTTGGTTTAAACATTGTTTTTACAAACAAACAAAAAATATTTTGCAAATAGCTTTAGGTACATAGAGAAGAGATATGAAAATATGTATGATATAAGAAAATATAGATGGATCAATCAGCTTTCATCTAATTTTTTAAATATTATAATCGATCAACCACCGAGATATTACTAACTAGGAAAACGCTCAGTGTAACGCGTTGGTGAGCGAGCACGGGGACATGCAAATTCTCGAACCGGAAATGCGTACACAAGCACAGAAAACATATACATCCATATTGAATTGAAATATGATAACTCAATCAACACAACATATTATTATGCTTTTCATTGAAACTTGAAAATAACATCTAAGCATCTAAGAACCCTGGTTAAAATAAAACAAATCAGATTCAATCCAATTGGCACTGGAAAACATTCATTTTGATACTTCATTACTGACAGATATTAAAAATGTTAATAAGTTCATACGTTCTTAACTGATTGGGATGAAATTTTGTAAAATAAGAGACAATGTTGGTCTTAATGATCATGCAAAATATGAGTTTGATCTGAATTATCGAAGACCGTTTTCATTTTTCAGCCTATCAGGAGATATTTATTTAAATTTTAACCAATTAATGGATTTCAAAAAAATTATGGTCTGCAAACAGAGAAGGTTGGTTTTACATGTGTGCAAAATTTCAGCTAGATCAAAGTAAAACTCTGACCTGTATAGCCAAAATATGAATTTGATCAGATTTATCGAATACCATTTTCATTTTTCAACCTATCAGGAGATGTTTATTTCAATTTTAACCAATGAATGGATTTTAAAAAAATTTGGGGCCTGCAAACAGAAAAGGTTGTCTCTACATGTGTGCGAAATTTCAGATCGATCGAAGAAAAACTCTGACCTGTACAGCCTCACCCAACAGAAAAAAAAAAATAAAAAAAAAAATAGAGGTCCGTGCCAAATGAGTTGAAAGGAGACGCTCGCTACGCTCGCTCAATAATACCGTGGTACTTACGCCATATTAAAACGGCCGCCATCTTGAATCTGGGCGCCCGGATCAGATGGCTACACTTCCAAAAATGATCAGGATGGTCAACTTGACGCCTGCTCTAAAGCTCTACTTTTAATCAAAAAGTGCATAGTTTCATGTCCTGAACGACGGGACTGTTAGGTAAAATTATAAAATTATAAAAAAAATGAATTATTGTGGAAAGGTATGCTACAAAAGGTATGCCATCACAATTACTGACTGCTGCAATCTGCCCCATCACAAAATGTGTCAAATTCATCGCTTTTCCACTCTTGAGTGAGCCGACATTTAGCTCTGTCTCTTCCGGTTTATTTCCAAATCCATGCCCGATGATTGTGATACTACTCACAAGATATCTAGTGAGGCTTCAGCTGGCAAACAGGGTTGACAATATAACTCGATGCATATTCGCTGAGGTATAGAAACAGTATTATGTCAAGTCTATTGTTTCCTGGGCTTGACAACTGGCAGTGTTACAAGATTATCAACAGCGTTGTATGTCGGAAAATGAATGCAGTTTGAATCGTATTGGATCAACAGGACATGTTAAAGATTATCGTAACCAGAATGCATCTAAATCAATCAGTGACCAATGAAATTACTTGTGCTATCATAGTCAAGATTTTGTCTTAGATTCAATCTTAAAATCTACAAAATCTATGGACAAATATTTTAATTACTAATCAGAAAATTGTATTGGAATGTCAGTAGAGTTTGCCTGATAAAATGTGTAAACAAGGCGAATTTAAAATATATTTTAAGACTGGGATAGACCGATATTATGCATTCAATGTCTGAAATGCCGCATTGTTGAAGCTGATTGTGAGACATGATTGTTTTCCCCGCCCCTCCAGCCTGCTCACTCGGCCATCTGCCATCTCTGTCTTTCTCGTGAGAAGCCCGGGACAAGTGTCGGAATGAACGCACTTCTGCAAAGGACTGTTCTTCAGTTTCTCTTCACTAACAAAATTATAACATATCGAGTGTGTTTCACAATTCAGATTCACTAAACTAAATGGTACCTTACGACCTCTGGTATGTCCTCAAAACATTCAATACGACAATAACTGTGAAATAACCATATTTAATGACTTGTGGACCTAATGGAAGTCGTATTGTACGCCAGTGTGCGAGTAGATTGAGTTTAGCTAGGTTAAATCGGGCACAAATGCCCTATTTTTTTACATTTTGTTAGAGTTGTGAAGACGGAACTTAACAAGTACTTTGCAGAACTGCGTTTGTTCCGTTACTTGAACATTTCTTCAGGCTTCTTCCAAGTGGATGGAATTTTTAGATAATCGCTGCCAAAATGAGCCAGTATAGCTTAAGATCATTGCTGCCAACACGATCACACCTCTGCGTTTGAGCCGTCGTAGTCCTGATAGAGTTGAGTTCGATCACGCGTGGAAGGCTCGAACGCGATGGCTGCTTCTGGCGACACGTCGTCATGCGTTCCGTAGGTCCGCTGCAGTGCCGACAGCCCCTCCGCTGGGTTCCGCACACTCACCAGCGGCGCAGCGCGGAACGGACTCGTGGGCTGCAGCACGACCGGGAGGAATTGCTGCGTCGACGTGCTGCGGCGTGGACTCGTCAGCACGGACGAGCTCGGAGAATGAATCTGCAGATACAAACACATTCCTGTGTCAAGACCAAGTACATACTGTCTAGTCATCATTTTACAACATGTCACTTGCACTTCCATGATCCTGATATCTACCATGTTGTTCAACAATGGATAATAATAAAGCAAATACAATGGAAACACAATGAAAAACAATGGATAGTAGGTAACATAAATAGATACCTGGAAAATCGAACTTCATTTGACCTTCTTGAAACGCAGAGCAAAGTAGATAAATATTGTTAGTAATTGGGATGATTAGTCAGAAGTATGTTCAACTTATGCTTGAAACAGGCTACTGCAATATCTTATATCTGCCATGTAGTAGGGGGCCAAATGGTCGATTTAAGGCCATACATGCACCATTTTCATAATTTATTTTATGATTGGATATAGTTTAATACCATATTTTGTAAACATTCTGACCCCCTCAAAAATGTTAAAAAAATTTTGAAGCCATATTTTCTAAAATTTGATAATTAAGTTAAGTGCCTCCACAAAATCTACGCCCTTCAACCGAAGTCATTGAAACTTTCAGGAAGTTTTAACAATGTTATTTACTTTGCCCTTAGATTTTTTTGAAATTTTTATTTTGTTAAATGTAAGTTTTTCGATTTTCTCCCCATTTTCTCCGCCTTGCCATTCAGAGATGAATTAATGAAACACAACAAAAAGTATACCAGTACATAGAGAATATCTTAATGGACATTTTTAGACACTATGGGTTTTGGTGGTCACCGAGACAAAGATTATTTTGAGGCATTACAGTACCGCCTATGCTTCCCTTGTTAAATTTCCCAAATCGAACTTCATTTGACCTTCTTGAAACGCAGAGCAAAGTAGATAAATATTGTTAGTAATTGGGATGATTAGTCAGAAGTATGTTCAACTTATGCTTGAAACAGGCTACTGCAATATCTTATATCTGCCATGTAGTAGGGGGCCAAATGGTCGATTTAAGGCCATACATGCACCATTTTCATAATTTATTTTATGATTGGATATAGTTTAATACCATATTTTGTAAACATTCTGACCCCCTCAAAAATGTTAAAAAAATTTTGAAGCCATATTTTCTAAAATTTGATAATTAAGTTAAGTGCCTCCACAAAATCTACGCCCTTCAACCGAAGTCATTGAAACTTTCAGGAAGTTTTAACAATGTTATTTACTTTGCCCTTAGATTTTTTTGAAATTTTTATTTTGTTAAATGTAAGTTTTTCGATTTTCTCCCCATTTTCTCCGCCTTGCCATTCAGAGATGAATTAATGAAACACAACAAAAAGTATACCAGTACATAGAGAATATCTTAATGGACATTTTTAGACACTATGGGTTTTGGTGGTCACCGAGACAAAGATTATTTTGAGGCATTACAGTACCGCCTATGCTTCCCTTGTTAAATTTCCATGTAATGCCCGTTGCCTACGTGCTAGGCTGACAATCTTGTTGACAATATTTCGCAATCAGCTAAACTCTGCCACTTCAGCTTAGATAAATGAAAGAGGGCGGGGACTGCCTACGGGCATGCGATAGCAAGCTACTACGTGCTGTCTAGGCTACATTGGAATGCGAGTATCATATTGCAATTCGTACAAACTTACACATGCTTACACTTTCACAATTCTTATCTCAAAAACAATCCAGATGAGTTTCGACGGTTTCGACCACGGGTTCCGACATTTTATTAACAGTTGTTCAGGGTTCCCAGCCAGGTCTCAAAAATTTATGGGCAATTTTGCTTAAAAATATGGGTCCTTCAATGGGATTTTATGGGTTTTAAAGGGTACATTTCTGATAAAATGCCTTACATAGATGCATTATATCGCATTTATTGAATACACATTTTGATCAGCTGAAAGCTATTTAACGCACTGCACAAAAAATCTTGAATGGGGAGAGCTAAAGTATGAAATGTTAAAAATCATTAGTCATTACTAACTGAAACCAATTCTTTCTTATCTTAAAATTGCAGATTATTCGGTTCTTTACCTAGTATTTTGCACATTCCCACTTTCGCTATTCTTCAAAGTACAATTCCCCCTTCCTAGCATTGTCAAGCTCAAAAAGTGTATTTCAATAATATGCATAAAAATTATTATAATTTATACTCACATTTAGACTATGCATGCAATCCGGGTCGTGATGCAGTTATGGTGGTTGGGGGGTGGGGGAAGGGATTGCCGAAATGTGAACTTTTTGGGGTACACCCTGCTTATGGCATCAATTGGGTCCTGGGGGAGGGTCTCCCAACAACACGCGGGTTCGGGCCGGGCAGGCCCGGGACAATTTTGAATTTCAAGAATGAATTAAAGATATTTTTATGAGTTTTGGACTTCAAATTGAAGCTTTTTTTGTCACCAAAAACTACCAGGTTATTGCAAAAATTTAGTTTAAATTTATTAGTTTCCCTATTTCTTCTCAAATATTTAAATATCTTAAATTAATCATCCGGCAACCCTGTGCAAGCGATATGACACGGGAGATTTAAAATAATGGATAATAAATATTGCGTTTTGAAATTCAAAATTCAGAATTCCGACTATTGCTGCCCCAAAATGATTATTCTAATTCTGGGAAAAGGACAACAATCCCGTAATATCTGGAATGGGCGGCAAACCTATAGTTTATACGGGACAATACTTTGGGAAAACTCGCTAAATTGCACTTGAAACATTACACATGAAGCCTCAAATGTTATGCGGGTCCGGGCCACACAGGCCCGGATTTTTTTTGAAATTTAGATGTATTTTTGGACCATTTCTACGCGTTTTGGAAAGTTTTTGGCGATTTATTTGGTAATTTATTGAAAAATATAATATGTGGAATAGATTCCTCTTCATTTTATGGGTCAGACCTAGAAAAGTGGGAATTATAGTGCCTATAAATTGAAATGCTGAAAAAATGGGTTTTAGGGGAACCCTGGTTGTTGGAAGATTTCGGTTTTATTAAATTGCATATTGTGAAATTGATAGAAACTACATATAATAATTATCCAAGTTATTGTATGTGTACCTGTAACGGCAATATAACAGCTGTGACGAAATTACGGTGAATGTGTGTGCATTGATGAACACCGATCACTGATCAGTGTCTGTCCCTTCGTATAATATAATCGTTGACTAATTAATTTACCAGTGAAAGGTAGGAATATAATCTTTAAATGCGCTTTGGGATAAGATAAAGATGAAGTATAGGTAATATTCATAGGCGTGCGCAGGAGAAATCATTAGGGGGGGCCAACATGGACGCCGGCAGGATTAATGACAAGCGAAACAATTGCCACGGGTTAACGTAGATCCATAGAGCTGTGCTGGGCGGGTTGCCTAAGTAGCCTAAACATTTGCCCCAAGACGCTGACGGCCTAGTCGAGAGCGCAAAACGCGCCGCGACACGACTCACTATATCGTTTGGAAATTGAGTCCACGTAGTCCAAATGTACTTCAATCATATACCATTGGAAAGCTGAAGAATTCTTCTTTAAGATGATGTAATTCAATTTTACTTAATTTAATGAGGTAAACAACTGTGATCGTGCATAATAAAATTTTTTGGTTAGAAAAAAGTTCCGAAAATAATATCTTTATATCGTAGTGCTTAAAATTCGATATGAAAGAGTATTATTTTTGCAAAACTCAAAGTTTGGTCATAATCAGGAGGGTGTTAGCTACATTTTAAACGTAACGGAAGTAATTTTACATGCAATTTGAATTAGTTACAAGATTTTATATGAGAGGGCAAACTGTCATGAAAAATTTATTAATTTTGAAACGCCGACTTCACCTCGATTTATTTAAACTCGTATAACAAATACCGAAAAAGTGTTTCGGTCCTAAGGTAGAATAAACTATTGCCTTTCTTCCTAAGCTATTTCTGAAGATATGCATCAAGACAATACGGGCTAAAAACTGTAACAACGAAATCAAGTCCCGCCGCAGCAAATTATTTGCTGTGCCTTGTACAGTTGTTTCATAAACTATTACTCGCTCAGCGCTGCCGAGCTCCGCCCACTCACTTGCATTCCTTCACGACTTGTCGCGATAACAAGAGCAGCTTGAAATCTCGTCTGCACTAATGAATCAATTTGTGTTCAATCAATATGGAATCACCAAAATTCTCAATGTGTTTCTTCTTCATTTTATATCCACTCTGATCACGGCATAAGTATTCTTCTTATGAAATTTCAACGAGATGAAATAATTTATTTTCTAGTCATATTTAATGATAATGTATGTATCTCATTTCAATATTGGAACATACGCGCCTATTAAAAGTTCAAGCAAATTGTCAGTTATTCTATGTAGCACCTATGTAGGTCTAGCAATGAAGACTAAAGAGGTTGGTTGGATCCCGAGATAAATTGAACGTTTTAAATATTTTTCAGAAAAAAAAACAGAAACTTACTGGAACATAAATTTGCAGTTGGAAAACGCTCCGATAAGCGATAAGATAAGTTGATAGCGAGCCCCGGCAACGTACAACACCTTGAGATAAAATTTCCTAACACATGTAGAAGATATCAGACAATTAAAAACAAAACAAGACCCAATAAATCAATATAAAATTACTACCACATTACTACCATTATAAATTAGTAACGTTAATCTATAAAATATGGGGAGAAAAGAATACTCAGTCAGTTATTAGCATATGATGATTTTGTAGTGAATCACATAGGCAGATAATGTCGAAAACGTACCAAATGCCTTGCCAAATGCATAGAATTGAGTTAAAATTCCAAACATTTTCCGGGGCTGTGCGCCCCGGACTTGCATATGCTAATAATTTTATAAATTAACCTATTCTTAAACCTCTTAGACTAATTTTTGGACATATTGCAATTTATAATTCACTATAAAAAAGCTACACTGCGATTCATAATTGCACCAAAACAAATGCCCTAACGCCCTACTTTCCGCTGTGATTTTTCAAAATATTTATAATGCCTGGTCCCCCGAAATTTAATCCTGTATAATCCCTTGGCACCCACCTTGCCCTGGAGGGAATTTTTGGTATTTTTTACACTTTGAAATGAGTCTTGAGACGTTATGAGGTGTATTTTGATGAAAATATCAATATTTTAAAAATATGACACTTTTTGGGTTGGTGGAGGGCATGCTTTCACCATGCCCGGTAGGGAATTTTTTGTTTTTGGCACTTTGAAATCAATTATTTTGAGATTTTTTGTTTACAAAACAGGGGGGGGGGGGGGGCAAGCGCTCAGAGTCCGTAGTTATTTCTTTACCTCTCTCTTATAAATCTTATTTGATTTGAATTGAATGAGTGATCAATATAATAATCTGATTCAGGCTGGCCGCTGGAGTGATAAAGTTATCAACGTTCAAAATTTCAAAATTATAATTGCCCGTTATTTTAATTTTCTTTCAAAGCATTTTTTGCACTTAAAATTATGGATGTGCAAAATAAATGTTATAAAACATAAAATTTGGATGGATGGTTTCAGAGATAGTGATTCAGGGGCGCAGAGATAACACAGTTCAAATTTGCTGATTTATTTTTTAACAGTTTGAACTTTATTGAAAATCACTGCTACCCCAGTGTGGTCGAACTGAAAGTCATCCATCGGAGAATCAGGGTGCGAAATTTTGAATTTCAATATTGAATTTGACAAATGGCAAATGTCAATATAAAAGAGGAATTGCTTTTAATTTAAAGGGAAATCAGCTAAGTGGTTGGCTAGTTGAGCGAGCGAAGCGAGCGTCTCCTTTTGGCTCTTTTAGCACGGACCTCGTTTTTTGTTTTTTTCTGCTATTAACCGATACACAGGTTGCACCGTTTTAGCTATCGATCTGAAATTTTGCACACATGTAAAACCAACCTTCTCTGTATGCAGACCCAAATTTTTTTTAAATCCATTCATTGGTTAAAATTTAAATAAATATCTCCTGATAGGTTGAAAAATGAAAACGGTCTTCGATAATTCTGATCAAACTCCCTACAGGTAAGAGTTTTTCTTCGATCGAGCTGAAATTTTGCACACATGTAGAAACAACCTTCTCTGTTTGCAGGCTCTATTTTTTTTGAAATCCATTCATTGGTTAAAATTTAAATAAACATCTCCTGATAGGTTAAAAAATTAAAATGGTCTTGATATATCTGATCAAACTAATATTTTGGCTATACAGGCCAGAGTTTTTCTTCGATCGAGCTGGAATTTTGCACACATGTAGAGACAACCTTCTCCGTTTACAGACCCTATTTTTTTGAAATCCATTCATTGGTTAAAATTGAAATAAATATCTCCTGATAGGCTGAAAATGAAAAGGGTCTTCGATAATTCTGATCAAACTCATATTTTGCATGATCATTATGACCAACATTGTCTTTTATTTTACAAAATTTCATCCCATTCAGTTAAGAACGTATGAACTAATTGACATTTTTAATAGCCGTCAGAGATGAAGTATCGAAATTAATGTTTTCCAGTGCCAATTGAATTGAACCCGATTTGCTATATTTACCAGGGTGCTTAGATGCTATTTTCAACTTTCGATGAAAAGCATAATATACTTTTATATTGATTGAGTGATCATATTTCAATTAAATATGGATGTATATGTTTTCTGTGCGTTGTGTACGCATTTCCGGTTCGAGTATTTGCACGTAGCCGTGCTCGCTCATCAACGCGTTACACTGAGCGTTTTCCTAGTAAAATAAATCTTGGAATACATAAATCTTATCAAACTAGAGGGACCCGTCATGTAAAACATGACCAATGTGCACCAGTGAGTTATGCGTACATATAAAACGACAGCAATATTGTCAGCAGAGTGTGCGTCGTTAATACATTTGACGTCGTTGATGACCCAATCTTAACAGAAAACGTTAAAAAATGAGGAACGAAGAAAAGCAATTTGATCATACCTATTATGGTAAAACAATTTCATATAAGTTTTCAAATTTACACCAGAGTATTCGTACTAAGTAAAAATAAGAAGAAAAACAATGTATGCGCCGTAAAAAAAATATATATTTCATTACGTTGATACCGTGACCTGATGCCCACGGCCTTTTCTTCATTTGTTATGCTATTACATGTTATCTACGGCTTCATTATATTATACGTTCCTCAGATGTAGGGCGGAAGTAAATTTGTTTGATTTGCGGTGCACAATTTTGGATTGTAATCAAGCTCTATCAAGTACCGTTTCACTGATGTTAACAAATAACGTTATATTGAAGTATTCTCTTACAATAACTCATGTCACCATTACAAATGATTGGTTGATGTCAGAAATACTGTTCATATTGAAATGGACTTCAGCCGATCTACCACTAATTAAAGTATAGATATTCAGTTAACAATGTAAAACTTAAACATTGGTGCTTCAAACTTTATCAACAGCAACATGAATTCGTTGTCAATACATGACTCAATACAGACCACTCTACGAAATAAGAAACGACTGAAAATGATTAATCTAACAACATTATTTAAAAACTTCGTCGGTTAGTTGGTTTGAGGGTTACAGAACCGTGTTGATTAAATGTAGGAAGAAAATAATACGTTTGATCGTTTGCAAATTGCATCTTGAGGCCAATGTTAAAAATCTATCGGCTTTGTTTGGTTTTCATGGCCCTCTAAAATACAGATCAAATGAAATTTTTTAAAAATTACACTTTGACATTTCTTGGAGTAAAGAAGTTGTCTATGTAATGTCTCTTTTGAACGGTTATTATGTGTTATAGTAGATTTTTTACACACTCAAAGGGATAAGGATTACGTTTTAGGTAAGTTATGGTTATTTCTTTACTTTGCGAAGGCAAAAGACGTATTTTTAGACACGATTGGCAATGAAAGGCCACCATTTTAAATACAAAATAGTGCCATTTTCAATATAATGTAAAGATTTGGACAGTTATTCTGTGTTAAAATACATTTCTTATAAACACAAAGGGATAAGGATTGCCATTTAGGTAAGTTTCAGTTATTTATTTATGCACAAAGAGCAGAAGATGTATTTTGGACATGATTTGGGCAATGTAATGTCGACCATTTTAATTTTAAATACAACATAGAGAGTGTGCGCGCGAAATTGAGAGGATGCGCGCGCAGGCGTTCCTGACACACAGACAGAACTGCGTAACTATAAGTAAGATTCTGTAGCGGTTTGAACTTGCCGGGTTCACCCCCTACCAGGATCACTCCGTTACATACTCCGTCGGACTGGTCAGGCAGCCCCGTTTTGCTCTGTCTCTGTCTATTGATGGACTCGCCGATCTTCTCTCTCTCTCGGAAGCACGTTGTGACCGACTGAGATCAATTGCTGTATTGTGGCGAGAGATCGGTGCCTTTCAACCGACAGCCTTCGACCTGAGTGGACGTGTCGTGGAGTCTCGTGAGTTTTTCTCTAAGGGATTGTTGAGATTTGTCTTACACTCTTTGTGGACTTGCGTTCCATGGCTTCTCCATGGAACTATAAGACTTTTCTTTTGCTGATACGAGTTTGGGGGTTTTAGCCGCGGTAAATATCGTTCGCGTAAACTCTAATTTTGATATTTCTTACTTGCTCTTTGTCTGGGGAAATGCCGTACACATTTTCGTAGGCTTAGTCGCTCATGTTCCACTCGGTCTTGGGTTGGTGGTTGATTTGCGCCACATTAGCTTCGGGTTTATCTTCACCTATTGTAAATTAGCTTTTGGAATTAAACCTATCTAAATTCATGAAGCTAGTGATCACGTTTTGACTGTGGTCATTTGTGCTAGAGACACTAGCCGTCTAGATTTGAAGATATCTGTAAGTACGTATTTACTATAGTTATTATTTATATTGTATTACTATTGCTGTGTGTTTCAAGTTATTCGATGTTATTTAGACATCAATTATCTCATGTTATTTTGGCCTGACCTTGGGTCCGCCAGTCCTACTATTTGATTGAGGTATTTGACCTCCAGAGTATTTCACTATTGCACTCTCAGTGCTGCATTTTTGTAACTCAAGAATCTAATCTTATGTTTATTTTGCTTTGTTATATATAAATTCTGACATTTATATTATCTCTTATGTATGACTTGGTCATCAGATATCCTTGGGTCATTATACTTGCCCTCAGTTGTGCCAGAGTGGTTTAAAACTATACTACTGCTTTATTCATGCTTGGATCACTGGGTATTTCCTCATTCTCATCCCTTACTATTTCTGTTCTGAAACCTCGAGTTCATGCACGCTAATCTTCATCGCCCACGCCCATCTTCGACTCATGCCGGCCGGACACCTTAGTCGCGTTCAAAGGTTGAACCGTGGCAATACATATTAATTGCTAATAAAGGATGGTCTAATGTAACTTTACATTGGACACAGGAGGCCAAGTCTTGAAACTTACGCCTTCAGGACGCAAACGCTCTCGGACGTCAACAAGTCCCATTTACTGTAAGAATGACGACCTTGAAATCTACTGTTAACTGTTTATCTTCATTTTGAATAAGGTTTTATGACTAAATAACATCTGTAATAATAATTATAATATTAATAAATTGTTTCCAATAGATTGCTGGATGACAATCAAATAAGTGGCTTGACTTTATGTTTCAATTTCTACCTATTCCCAACTCATGAACTGGAAATAGAGCAAATAGTAAATAAATTTCAAACAAAAAATTCTAGCGGAATAGACGACATTCCAATATCGCTGATCAAAAAATGTATTCAAAAAATCAAAACTCCACTTGCATTCATTTTCAATGAGTGCATAAATCAAGGAGTGTTCCCAAAGAAACTAAAAATCGCGAAAATAATTCCAATCCACAAGAAAGGAGACAGAGGGGAAATCTCTAACTATAGACCCATTTCTCTGCTCCCTGCCTTGTCCAAGATATTTGAAAAAATAATACATAAAAGACTGTCCTTATACCTTGAATCTGAATCATTACTTTCACCTAATCAAAATGGCTTCAGAAAAAGCAAGTCGACATCTCACACAATCGATAACGTAATAACTAAAATCACGAGAGAGTTAGAAAATAAAATGCAAGTATTAGGAATATTATGTGATCTGTCGAAAGCCTTCGACTGCATAAATCACGGAATACTCTTTGATAAACTGCATCACTATGGAATTAGAGGAAAGTCCCATGAACTAATAAAATCATATCTAGAGAATCGAAGCCAAATTGTCCAAATTCAATCAACTAATACAAAGGGGGATGAGATAAAATATCTATCCGAACCGAAGCCAGTAACATGTGGTGTCCCCCAGGGATCCATATTAGGCCCACTATTGTTCACTATATTCATCAATGATCTACCATACAATATAGAAAATTCAGAGCTATTTGCTGATGACACGAGCCTAGTTATAAGCGAAAATACCCTTGAGACTCTCCAACTTAAAGCCGAAACTGAACTCGCAAAAATACAAGGATGGTTCAATGCTAATAAACTGATCTTAAATTCCAATAAAACTAACTTTATCCACTTTAATAGCATCAAGAACTTTAACCTTAAAACATATCCGGGAAGCTCAACAGAAACAGAAATAAAAATCATACGTAATCTAGCAGAAAACACAGAAATACAAAAAGTACAAATTATTAAATTCCTAGGTATAACAATGGATGCATCTCTCAATTGGAACTGGCACTGCGATATACTAGCCAAAAAGCTAAGCTCTGCCTGCTTCTCCTTGAAAACAATAAAAAAATTAACGAACATAAAACCAGCAAAGCTCGCCTATTATGCCAACTTTGAATCTCACATAAGGTATGGTATTGAGTTCTGGGGAGGATCTTCAGCTCTGAACCTCAATAAAATCTTTAAACTACAAAAAAGAGCGATTAGAATATTATTGGGCCTAGTTAAAAATCGAATGGACGACGGGTCCTTCACTAAACCTCACTGTAAACCTCACTTTATCAAACACAAAATAATGACATTATACAGCCTATTTATTTTTCGATCTTCAATCAACACTTACTTAAATGATAATAAACAATCCCAAAATTGTAACATCCACACACATGATACCAGACAATCACAACAGGTCCATGTTCAATACAAAAGAACAAAACAAATACAACAAAACTCAGCATACATACATTCGAAAATATACAACAAAATTCCAAATAGAATTAAAAAAGCCAAAGACATCAATCAGTTCAAAAATTCTCTTAAAACACTCCTCTCAAAAGCAGCATATTACTCACTCGAAGAGTTTCTTGATGATAAGAACATTAATTAGTTAGTTACTTAGGTAATTAGTTTTGACTAAAATATTAGTAGGTATTCGAAATATACTTATAGTTCATAATTATAATAATTATAATAACTATAAGTTTAATATTAATCTTCACTTGGAATTCCTCAATAATGTCAAATGCCAACTGTAATATTACTTATAAATACCTACATATTTTAAATTTTAATACTCTACTTTAAGAATACTTTCCTAAATACCCTAACATATGGGGGCCTCATTATTGAGTCTCTCAAGGGTCAATACATTGTAATATGTACTATTGTAATGTGAAAAGGAAATAAAACTATGAAACTATGAAACTATGAATGTCGATCACTCTTACAGTAAATGGGACTTTATGACGTCCTAGAGCGTTTGCGTCCTGAAGGCGTAAGTTTCAAGACTTGGCCTCCTGGACAACCCTACACGAATGGCGTCTACATTGACAACTTCTCTAGAAATGATATTATTTTGAAGTTATCTTCATAGTGCTGTTTTCAAATCATAGGGGATTATTGTGAAGTGGAAAAATTTGCCAGGGGGAGGTGGAACTATCAATAATTCCCCATAGGGGATTCCACCCCCTATACCCATTAGTTCTGATAATTAGTTCCCATTAGTTCTGACAAGTCAAAACTTTATTTGAAAATTAAAAAATACTTGGCGCATCGTTTTTTTAGGGCATTGTAGGTATACTATAACCTATATGTATTTATATCTAGCCTACACTTCTAAGCTATTTATATACACGATGCGCCAAGTATTTTTTAATTTTCAAATAAAGTTTTGACTTGGCTAATTTTTTGATATCACTACGTTTCAGTGCAGAATTTTTAGATTTCATAATTTTTTTTTAGTTGAAGAGACTTGGCTGTTTTTTTTACACGGAGTGTTTTTTATGGGTTTCCATTACTCTGTAAATTAATAATCGCATTCAATTGTTTTTCACTAATTGACCAATCAGAGGTAGCCACCCTGTTTTGATTTTGGTAGACTTTTAGTATGTTATACAGTTATTTTTTCTGAATCCAACGTTATAAAATACTCTAATGTTGCAACTAGTGGGGGGTTAGGTCCTTTTTTTGGCTTTGGACTCTGGACTACTAAGGTAAGACATTACTGTAGAGCCACGTATATTTCGCGAGGCGCGATAATAATCAAAGTTGTTCAGATAACACTCTTTTTGCTCAATGTGCACAAGTCATGTAATTTGAAGTTCAAATATGTAAGAATTTATTCGCGAAATAAAACGAAATTGAAGAAAAATTAACAATAAAAATGAAATAGGTGTTTTACTGCGAAACAGTGTTGAATCCAGGCATACCTGGGGGGGGGGAGTGGGGGGGGGGGGGTAAATAAAGAAATGTTTTTTTTAAATCTCTTGGTTAGATTAGAACAGGGGTCGGCAACCAGCGGCTCCTTTGTTGGTTCTTAAATAGCTCTTTATAATTTAGGAAGTTCTGGAATCAAAAAATTACAAAATTTGAAAAAAATACGCCCTGCGGGGCAACACTTGGAAGGTTATTTTATTCAGTTTGTTTGTTTAAAAGTATCCGAATCACTTTAACATTGTTGACATTCTAAAAAACGCCCTGCGGGGCAACAATTGGAAGGTTGATTTGATTTAGTTTGTTCATTTTCGAGTCCCAGAATCACTTTTAAATTGTTGAAATTCTAAAAAATCGCCGAGCGGGGCAACAACAGACCTGGTCTTTGTCAAAATATCAAAATAAACTAGTAATTCAATTCATTATTTATTATTATCATCTAATTTATTAATTTTTGGGGAATTAGCTCCTTCACCAAAAAAGGTTGCTAACCCCTGGAATAGAATAATATAAATATTTTGTCGATTGTCGCTAGTTACGTAGTTACGGATAAATTATACGTACTTTGTGCTTCGTACAACTACAAACATATTCATGAATTAACTCCACCCCCCCCCCCCCAAAACACCAACATCTAAAAACTACCCCAAAAATATGCCACCCCCAACTATTGCCCCTCCCGAGAAAAATGCCCCACCGATGGCTGCCACCTTAGCGCGGTGGTGGGGTTTGCGTTGGCCAATGATCCATTGCAGCTACGCCGGCGAGCATATGCTCATGTGTAAGGGTTACCCATGCCGGACAGATCAGTGGTGAGGTCCAGACAAAGAGCTGCCAGGGTCGGCCTAACCATGTCCTCCCTTAAATTTGCGGTCCCCATCGGGTCGGCCTCTCCCCTCGAGATGGTGATCCCCCTGAAATCGGGTTCCGCCGGCCCGAATCCTCACACCCCCCGGTCCGTCCCCATTCCGGCCTGGCCTCCCCACCAGTGTTGGACTCCCCCGGATCGGGCCCGTTAGGACGACCCCTCCCCATGTCCACCACTTATATCAACAAAGTTAAATGCAAAAATGCAAAAATTATTGTGCGCAATATAACCTCGTCGTTGACGCGCCGTTAAACCACAATAATCTATCTATCTATCTATCGAGAAAAATGTCTGGATTCAACACTGCTGCGAAATAAGCACGAAATCGCGCCATATTTCCCAAATAACCTTATAAATGCAACAAGAAAAAATAGAAAAAAATATTTCCTACTCCTAATGCAATTAGTATCCAGAGTCCTGACCATTATCTTTTACTTACTTGAACCTATCCTTCCTTATAAACCGAAGTGACATAATTAAATTTATAGGCCGAATTCCTACATTCTTTTAATTTTTCAGGGCTGTGGTAACAAAATAGAGGGTTATTTATTACTTATTTGAATAACACCACCTAAACGCGAAATTTCTTATTTTTAAAACGAAATTTGTTACAAAATAAAACCACTTTCACGGGACTCCAGACATTAGGTATAATGAAATACGATATAATACGTGTATACGATGATTTTTACATCATTTACCTAACCCTCTATTATTTTTGATTGATTGCTATTCATCGCAATTATTTGCATCACATTAATTAATATTTTTAAATTAGATTTAAATATCTTCAATTAGTAGAAAATAATAATATGGTATGATCAATTTGTATGTGTGGTGGGAGTCTTGTTTTTATTTGCGTATTTCACGATGTTGTGAATGACCGTGAACCACATGTATTTGTTATCTTGCATTGTCTCGTCTTACGTTTCGTTGCGGAATGACCGTGAACCACATGTGTTTTGTTATCTTGCATTGTCTTGTCTTACGTTTCGTTGTGGAATGCGATGCGTACGTGCCTAACAAAGGATCAATTCGACGAATCAGAGACGAGTGCTGGCTAGTGGGTGGGAATGTTATATTTTTAATCTGTAACGGATATAGCTGTTAAGTCAACTACAGTTACGCCATCTAGCTCAGAAACGGACAATTTATCATCGAATGAATCACGTTAAAGCTCCCGTAGGATCGTCGTGAAGGGAAGGTGCCACCTATCTCACTAAATGCATATTATATAGGTCCAAAACCTAAAAAAATTTGGTGCCACCCCCAGACCCCTGGCGGGGGCTGGAGCTTAAGTTATTCATTCCTGTACCCTACGTGAAAAGACATAGAGGAATATTTTTTTTTTGGAGATCAAAACTGCATGCCCTATTGTGAAAAAAATTAATTTTGAAAAATTTTGGCAGCCATCTTGGAAAAAAAAAATTGAAACATTAAGAATTTATATACACTTTAAATCGGTCATCGGTCAAACAAAAGTTATAGTACTCATAAAATGCAATAACTTTGTAATTTAACATTTTTTCTATCACCAATACTTTATGAGTAAAAGCCGATTTAGTGCCGTTTTTCGGAGCGGGATAGGGACTACACAATGTTAATTGATCTCAGGGGGCCTTGAACGGAGTGAATTTTACCGCTTTTTATGACATCGTAGCGCCGAAACCGTTCATCCGATCTAAAAAATATTTGTGGCATATGAAAGGTACATTCTATGGGTCAACTTTTCCGAATTCGCAACAATCTTCTGTCTTCCATTGTTGAAAAAAAGCAATATTTCTTGAATAGATATCGAACTTAATTTCAATTCGTTTTTATGGAGGTAGTACAGCACAAGTAAATTATACCATAGCATTTTTGTGAAGGGTGTGTTTACCAAATACCATTTGATAAAGCATGCTTTTAGAATGTATAAAAAGTCATGGTGCCAACCTCGCAACCCTGGCCAGGGAGCGGGGGCGGGGCAAGCATTTTCCAAAAAATCGAAAGATTCAAAAAAAATCTGAAAAAATTGGCACACATAAATTGAATTATGTAATTTGAAAAAAAGAAAACAAAAATGTCGAACACAGCCATCTTGGGGAAAAAAGGTTACAAACAAAGCTTTTTATACATACTGAACAACGTGGGCCGGTTATTAAATTCTGGTTGGCGCAAGAAAAGGTCCAATGGGCGAAATATCGCTGTGATGAAACTTCTTCAGTAATTTAGATGAACATCTCACATATTATAACAAACATACCAAGGATTGATGTGTGAAAGTTTAAAAAACATTACTAATGTAGAAAAAAAGTAACAGCTGCTCGAATTTTGTTATCGAAAAATCAATTAAACGGATCTCAAATAATTCGACCAGGCATTGAGTATTGACATGGCATTGAGTATGGACCGGGCATTGAGTATTAACCTGGCATTGACCTGGCATTGAGTATTGACCTGGCAGTGAGTATTGACCTGGCATTGAGTATAGACCTAATATTGCGTATTGACCTGGCATTGAGTATGGACCTGGCACTGAGTATTGACCTAGTATTGAGTATTGACCTGGCAGTGAGTATTGACCTGGCATTGAGTATTGACTTGGTATTGACCTGGCATTGAGTATTGACCTGGCAGTGAGTATTGACCTGGCACTAAGTATTGACCTAGTATTGAGTATTGACCTGGCATTGAGTATTGACCTGGCTTTGAGTATTGACCTAGTATTGAGTATTGACCTGGCATTGAGTATTGACCTGGCAGTGAGTATTGACCTGGCATTGACCTGGCAATGCGTATTGACTTGGTATTGACCTGGCATTGAGTATTGACCTGGTATAGACCTGGCATTGAGTATTGACCTGGCAGTGAGTATTGACCTGGCATTGAGTATTGACCTGGCATTGCGTATTGACCTAGCATTGCGTATTGACCTGGCATTGAGTATTGACCTGGTATAGACCTGGCATTGAGTATTGACCTGGCAGTGAGTTTTGACCTGGCATTGAGTATTGACCTGGCATTGCGTATTGACCTGGCATTGCGTATTGACCTGGCATTGAGTATTGACCTGGCATTGAGTATTAACCTGGCATTGAGTATGGACCTGGCACTGAGTATTGACCTGGCATTGAGTATTGACCTGGCTTTGAGTATTGACCTGGCATTGACCTGGCATTACGTATTGACTTGGTATTGACCTGGCATTGAGTATTGACCGCGGGCATTGAGTATTGACCTGGTATTGAGTACTGACGTTGCAGTGAGTATTGACCTGGTAAAGACCTAGCAGTGCGTATTGACCTGGCACTAAGTATTGACCTGGTATTGACCTGGCATTGCGTATTGACCTGGTATTGCGTATTAACCTGACATTGAGTATTGACATGGCATTGCGTATTGACCTGGCATTGAGTATTGACCGGGCATTGACCTGGCATTGAGTATTGACCTGGTATTAAGTATTGACCTGGCATTGAGTATTGACCTGGCATTAAGTATTGACCTGGCATTGCGTATTGACCTGGCATTGAGTATTGACCTAACTAAGAGTATTGACCTGGCATTGCGTATTGACCTGGAATTGAGTATTGACCTGGCATTGAGTATTGACCTGGCATTGAGTATTGACCTGGCAGTGAGTATTGACCTGGTATTGCGTATTGACCTGGCATTAAGTATTGACATGGTATTGACCTGACAATAAGTATTTAACTGGTATTGAGTATTGACGTTGCAGTGAGTTATGACCTGGCATTAACCTGGCATTGAGTATTGACCTGGCATTGAGTATTGACCTGGTATTGACCTGGCATTGAGTATTGACCTGGTATCACGTATTGACCTGGCACTGAGTATTGACCTGGCATTGACCTGGCCTTGACCTGGTATTGCGTATTGACCTGGCATTGAGTATTGACCTGGCATTTACCTGGCATTGAGTATTGACCTGGCATTGAGTATTGACCTGGCATTGAGTATTGACCTGGCAGTGAGTATTGACCTGGCATTGACCTGGCATTGAGTATTGACCTGGCATTGAGTATTGACCTGGCAATGTGTATTGACCTGGCATTGAGTATTGACCTGGCACTGAGTATTGACCTGGCATTGACCTGGCATTGCGTATTGACCTGGTATTGCGTATGACCTGGCATTGAGTATTGGCCTGGCATTGAGTATTCACTTGGTATTGACCTGGCATTGCGTATTGACCTGGTATTGCGTATTGACCTGGTATTGAGTATTGACCTAGCATTGAGTATTGATTTGGCATTGAGTATTGACCTGGCATTGCGTATTGACCTGGTATTGCGTATTGACCTGGCATTGAGTATTGACCTGGCATTGAGTATTGACCTGGTATTGACCTGTATGTATGTATGTATTTATTTATTGTTTTCAGTACATTTACTGGGTTACACCTGGCATTCCGTATTGACCTGGTATTGCGAATTGACCTGGTATTGAGTATTGACCTGGCAGTGAGTATTGACCTGGCATAGAGTATTGACCTGGCATTGCGTATTGACCTGGCATTGCGTATTGACCTGGCATTGAGTATTGACCTGGCATTGAGTATTAACCTGGCATTGAGTATGGACCTGGCACTGAGTATTGACCTAGTATTGAGTATGACCTGGCATTGAGTATTGACCTGGCAGTGAGTATTGACCTGGCATTGACCTGGCATTGAGTATTGACCGCGGGCATTGAGTATTGACCTGGCATTAAGTATCGACCAGGTATTGAGTACTGACGTTGCAGTGAGTATTGACCTGGTATTGACCTAGCAGTGCGTATTGACCTAGCACTGAGTATTGACCTGGCATTGACTATTGACCTGGTATTGCGTATTGACCTGGCATTGAGTATTGACCTGGCATTGCGTATTGACTTGGTATTGACCTGGTATTGCGTATTGACCTGGCATTGAGTATTGACCTGGCATTGCGTATTGACCTGGCATTGAGTATTGACCGGGCATTGACCTGGCATTGAGTATTGACCTGGTATTGAGTATTGACCTGGCATTGAGTATTGACCTGGCATTGAGTATTGACCTGGCATTGAGTATTGATCTGGCAGTGAGTATTGACCTGGCATTGTGTATTGACCTGGCATTGAGTATTGACCTGGCACTGAGTATTGACCTGGCATTGACCTGGCATTGCGTATTGACCTGGTATTGCGTATTGACCTGGCATTGAGTATTGACCTGGCATTGAATATTGACCTGGTATTGACCTGGCATTGCGTATTGACCTGGCATTGCGTATTGACCTGGTATTGAGTATTGACCAAGCATTGAGTATTGACTTGGCATTGAGTATTGACCTGGTATTGACCTGGCATTGAGTATTATTCTGGCATTGAGCATTGACCTGGCATTGACCTAGTTTTGACCTGGCAGGGTGTATTGACCTCGTATTGACCTGGCATTGAATATTGACCTTGCAGTGAGTATTGACCTGGTATGAGATTGGGCTGAATCCCTTGCACGACTGCAGCGTGATCTGCGCGAAGAGGAACGCACAGGTGATGCAGAGTCCGATGAACGAGAACACCGCGATGTTGTTGAATCCCTCGCGCAACACAGCAAGCGCGGTGAAGCTCAGCTGAAGCATCGTGATGGAGACAATGACGGCATTGATGGCCGTTGCGTGGATCTGAGAGCTGATCTTAGAGGGCGCGTAGGCAAAGTATATGTTGTAGCGATCCACCACGTGCTTGAGCACCATGTACACCACGCCTGCAACAATACAGCGCAATGTACACCAGCCTGCAACAATACATCAACATGTACACCACGCCTGCAACAATACAGCGCCATGAACACCACGCCTGCAACGATGTACACCACGCCTGCAACAATACAGCACCATGTACACCTTGCCTGTAAATGTTGAAGTGTTGAATTTTAGCCCGGGGGGGCAAAATAATTATGCAAAATATCACGAGTTAAACTCTTCCCCTCACCGAAGGGGAAGGGTGAGGGGAGGGGTGAGGGGAAGAGTTTAACTCGATGAGCGGACAAGACAGGCTGTACGTGATGGTCTACTCACCGACAGGCGTGATGAGCGGACAAGACAGGCTGTACGTGATGGTCTACTCACCGACAGGCGTGATGAGCGGACAAGACAGGCTGTACGTGATGGTCTACTCACCGACAGGCGTGATGAGCGGACAAGACAGGCTGTACGTGATGGTCTACTCACCGTCAGGCGTGATGAGCGGACAAGACAGGCTGTTCGTGATGGTCTACTCACCGACAGGCGTGATGAGCGGACAAGACAGGCTGTACGTGATGGTCTACTCACCGACAGGCGTGATGAGCGGACAAGACAGGCTGTACGTGATGGTCTACTCACCGACAGGCGTGATGAGCGGACAAGACAGGCTGTACGTGATGGTCTACTTACCGACAGGCGTGATGAGCGGACAAGACAGGCTGTAAGTGATGGTCTACTCACCGACAGGCGTGATGAGCGGACAAGACAGGCTGTACGTGATGGTCTACTCACCGAAAGGCGTGATGAGCGGACAAGACAGGCTGTACGTGATAGTCATGGCGAATATCAGCATCATCCAAGCGTATTGAACACCGAACTGGAACTCTCTCAGGATGGACTTCCGAACACTTGCAGTCTCCGCTGGCGACCTGAAACATGCAAGTGGATGATTGAAAGTAAAAAGTCACTAGCAATATAAACCTGGTCTTCTTGACACTTCTGTAATAGGCATACCTAACATTTGCAATGATAAATGAGTTTCTAGAACACCGTTTCACCATCGCAACTTCATCTTCTTAAGGTGGAGATGAAGCCGCTCGGAGTAAAGGAGGAAAACCTCATAGCTCAGTAAAACATCCACCAATGTGTTCATTATAATAATCCATCCCTGGTTCCAATTTAATGGGTCAGGGGGTGGGTATTCCCACCAACACTAGGGCCGCAGGACTCCTGGAAACCGGCTGGCCACGCCTGGCGTTTCCTCCTCTTCTTCCTCCTCTTCTTCTTCCACTTCTAATTGTTCCACAAATTCCTTCCACCATGTTCTGTCCTCCCACTGTCTCTCAGCCTCCAACTCACTCCACCTTCCTCCTCTCTCCAACACATCCTCCTTGATCAGTCCAATCCACCTGTCTCTTGGTCGCCCCACTCTCCGAGTTCCCCCTGTAGCCGCTTCAAACACCCGCCTTGGCACTCTATCGGTTCCCATCCTCTTCATGTGGCCGAACCACCTAAGCCTCTCTCTGCCCAGCTTGAACACCAATCTTTCAACCTCAAGCTCTTTTCTTATCTTCCAACTTCGGATCCTATCCATTCTTGTCACCCCCTTCACACTCCTCAAAAACTTCATCTCAGCTGCCTGTAGCTGGTTCATTTCCTTTCCACCTGCTGACCACGTCACTGCCCCATATGTTAGAATTGGCAGGAAATACATCTTGTACATAATGATCTTGCAGACTTGTGGAAACATCTCATTCCACAGCAACTTCCTCACTGCTTGATAAAATGCCTCTGCTTTCTTTCTTCTTTCTTGTATTTCTCTGTCTACTTTAGCCTTGTTGGTGAGCAGGCTACCCAGATACTTAAACTCTTCCACCTCCTTCAACCATCCCTCTCCAAGCTTGATCCTAGCATGACCGTATTTAAGCTTCTTTCTTTCCATGGACATTACTTCGCTCTTCTCTTCACTTATTTTCAAACCCATCTTCTCCGTCTCTTCACTCCACTTATTAATCTTTACCTGAACTTCCTCCCTAGTTTCTCCCCACACCACCACATCATCCGCATAAATCAACGTTTGAGTATCGATCCCCTCATTCGGCTCTGCTTTCTTCAACAACTCGTCCATTACTATGATGAACAGTGTTGGTGACAACACACTCCCTTGCCGAAGCCCTTCACTAATACTAAACCATTCCGATCTCCCCACTCCTGACTGCACACAACTCACACTGTTCTGATACATACATTTGATCCGCTCAACCAAGTCCTTGCCTATTCCTCTCTTCACCAAACACTCCCAAACTATTTCCCTTGGCAACCTGTCATACGCCTTCTCCAAGTCCAAGAAAGCCATATGCATTTCCTGCCCCCTCTCCCACTGCTGCTCCATCATCTGTCGCACTGTGAAAATTGCGTCTATTGTCGATCGCCCTCTCCGAAATCCATACTGTTCTTCTCGCAACCCCTCTTCCACATAATTCTTCAATCTCCGTTCCACTATCTTCTCAAACAACTTCGCACACTGACAGAGTAAGGTCACACCCCGGTAATTATTACATTTCCTTCGATCTCCAAAAAAAAAAAAAAAAACTTCTTCTGGTTTCAACAATGTTGTCGGAGTTTGAAGAAAAGTGGTGGGAAGAAGAAGAGTGGGGAACCAAGAGAGAAGTGGAGTGGTCTTATCAGAGAAGACGTGGAGGAGAGGCAGCAAAGGTGGCAGGAAGTGGAAGCAGATAAGTGGTGGGAGGACAGGAGGATCTGGAGGGAGCTGGTGGAGAAGTTGGAGGAAGGTGACGAGGATGAAGGAGAGGAGGAGGATGAAACATCAGGCCTGGCCAGCCGGTTTGGAAGTGATCCGAGGCCCTAGACCCAGTGGGAGCTCCCACTGTCTGACCTAATTTAAAAATATTTGAATAAAATATTACGACTGATACACGATACATAGGTGTAGTAGTTTTTCAATTAAATCTTTTGGTGTGAATGAAGCTTCAATAACCTTTTGAGAATACCAGAACGTCTTTTTGGCTATGGTCAAAAATTCAAAATGTTACAATGCAAGAAAAACTGTAAAGCTGCGTTCCCATACTTCGCTTTCGCTTCGCATTCGGTTCGCTTTCGCAAAATGGCTACTTTTTAACACAGAAAATCGTCCATGTTTAATTTCGTCTCCGAAATGCAAAAATGTTGGACCAACTTCAACTTCGAAGAAACCGAAACGCGCGAAATCCGGAAGTGATGTGATATATCGAATCTCCATTTCTGGTCGACCTCGAGCTTATATTCGTTATTCGATTTATTAATGAACATATGTTTTGACGTTTTGACCTTTCAAGTTTCACTTTTTCCGCATTTTCTTGCCGTTCTTGCTTATTATCTGATTATTATCCGTCATTTTGTTTTTAACTATTGGCAGAATACTATTTATGTTTCGCGTAACCATGGAAACGCGAAACAGAAATTATAGAAACGACTACAAACTTCACGACGCGAAAGCAAAACGAAAGCGAAGTATGGGAACCCAGCTTAACTTTGGAAGACTTATAAAAAAATTATCCTCGTTGACCTCTTTTCCTGCCATATTATTATGGCACAGAACAGAGCAATGTTTTCACTGTTGATACGTTAAATTTGAACAATTAGGTACTCATGAAGAGTTTCTTAAGATTAAACTTTAAAATGTTAACAAGTTATTGAATTCAGTTACTTTGATGCACAATATCTTTTAGGTCAACCATTTCAAGTTAGTGTTAAACGCCAGATTTCAAATAGCAATTCTATTCATTCTTCGCCTCAACATCTGTCTATCATGTCGGAATTGGCTGAACATTATGTAATCACCTGGCGAGGGCGAGCTTCAGCGCGAAGATGAAGAGCTCGGGGAAGCGAACAAGCTCGAGCCCGGTGCCGATGAAGGCCGATGTGATGACGTAGTTGATGAAGAACGCTCCCTTGTCCGGCAGGAACAGACAATCCCAGCGGTATTTCTCATCCGAGTGTCCGTGCCATGTCCACTCCAAGAACGCCTGCACACTGTACATATCACAGCATTACAAACTAGATGCCATATGAAATCAAGCAAGGGGTGTTTCTAAATGATTTTATATACATTCAAGTATTATTTTATGCTCCTGCAGATATATACAAATGGCTTTGTGAGTCTGGACATTTTTCCACTCTTTTTTCTATGCTTTTCAAAATAATTGTTAAAGTGACCAGCAGTCGATATGTGGATTGGAAAAGGGTCATTTTATTTTCCCGCCCCTACTTTACCTGCGTGCGCACCATTGTTATGCCGAACCTTCTCTTGGGTTGAGCTCACTTAGGCTGCATTTCACCAAGATTCCAAACCCGGGGTAGAGGCGGTAAACCTGGTTTAGAGGCTCCTAAACCAGGTTTACCGCCTCTAACCCGGGTTTGGAATCTTGGTGAAACGCAGCCTAAGGGGTTCGTAACATACCTGTTTTTCAAGAAAATCCCAATCCACAGATTGGTTGCGGGTCACTATAGGAAAGGTAATTTCTGCAATTTGTAGGACTAACCATGAGTATTACCTCCGCATAAAAGTACAGAAAATGCAGATTAATCGTAATTTTTCAAAATAATAGTGTTTTCCTACGAATACAGTTCAAGGGCAAGGTATAAACACTATTTTTTTACTTTTCCAATGTACCTATGATTAATGTCAAATAGTAATCAGTGTAAAAGTGACCATTGGTGCCTACCTATAGCAGAACAATTGTAGAAAGTATGAGACAAAAGCGGATAATTAACAGTAAAATTGTTACAAATTTTACAATACTACAACAAAAACAACTTTTTCCACAATGATTTTGTATGTGTGAATAAATGAAAGGAATGCAAGTTGCTGACCTGGTGAGGCCCAGCGAGGGCAAGAGGTATGCAAGTTGCTGACCTGGTGAGGCCCAGCGAGGGCAAGATGAGCACCATGAAGAGCAGGAGTGTCAGGGTCTTGATCATGATGGTGTAGTTCTGTTCGGACCGGGTCCAATGCGACACCCACTGGTCCGAGTACGACACCACTACGGGCATCAGAGCCGCGACGGTCCACAGTAGCAGTGTCGGCAGGAAGTCGGATAGCAGCGGACTCTAAACACATGTTAACAATAACATTAATGAATAAGCGGACTCAAAACACACATTAACATTAACATCAAGTAGCAAGCAGTTGCTTTATCATTGACTGTCGCTCCATATGGGATTTGCAAGAATGTCGTTAAAGCATGTCTATGGTCAATGTACAGTGACAAGGCCTCTTTCTTATACAGACCAATGTCAATTTTCTTCACGCGCCCAGCTGAGATTGTCTTACATTTGAGCAGATTGCAGGAAAACCTGAGAGAACAACAATATGCCTAATACTTATGCTTGTCATCTGTGAGGTGATCGGATCACAAGGAATGAGTGGGAAGTACTTGCCACTTTCTGCAGCTCGTCTGTGAGGTGATCGGATCACAAGGAATGAGTGGGAAGTACTTGCCACTTTCTGCAGCTCGTCTGTGGGGTGATCGGATCACAAGGAATGAGTGGGAAGTACTTGCCACTTTCTGCAGCTCGTCTGTGAGGTGATCGGATAACAAGGAATGAGTGGGAAGTACTTGCCACTTTCTGCAGCTCGTCTGTGAGGTGATCGGATCACAAGGAATGAGTGGGAAGTAGTTGCCACTTTCTGCAGCTCGTCTGTGAGGTGATCGGATCACAAGGAATGAGTGGGAAGTACTTGCCACTTTCTGCAGCTCGTCTGTGAGGTGATCGGATCACAAGGAATGAGTGGGAAGTAGTTGCCACTTTCTGCAGCTCGTCTGTGAGGTGATCGGATCACAAGGAATGAGTGGGAAGTACTTGCCACTTTCTGCAGCTCGTCAGTGAGGTGATCGGATCACAAGGAATGAGTGGGAAGTACTTGCCACTTTCTGCAGCTCGTCTGTGAGCTGATCGGATCACAAGGAATGAGTGGGAAGGACTTGCCACTTTCTGCAGCTCGTCTGTGAGGTGATCGGATCACAAGGAATAAGTGGGAAGTACTTGCCACTTTCTGCAGCTCGTCTGTGAGGTGATCGGATCAAAAGGAATGAGTGGGAAGTACTTGCCACTTTCTGCAGCTCGTCTGTGAGGTGATCGGATCACAAGGAATGAGTGGGAAGTACTTGCCACTTTCTGCAGCTCGTCTGTGAGGTGATCGGATCACAAGGAATGAGTGGGAAGTACTTGCCACTTTCTGCAGCTCGTCTGTGAGGTGATCGGATCACAAGGAATGAGTGGGAAGTACATGCCACTTTCTGCAGCTCGTCTGTGAGGTGATCGGATCACAAGGAATGAGTGGGAAGTAGTTGCCACTTTCTTCAGCTCGTCTGTGAGGTGATTGGATCACAAGGAATGAGTGGGAAGTACTTGCCACTTTCTGCAGCTCGTCTGTGAGGTGATCGGATCACAAGGAATGAGTGGGAAGTACTTGCCACTTTCTGCAGCTCGTCTGTGGGGTTATCGAATCAAAAGGAATGAGTGGGCAGTACTTGCCACTTTCTGCAGCTCGTCTGTGAGGTGATCGGATCACAAGGAATGAGTGGGAAGTACTTGCCACTTTCTGCAGCTCGTCTGTGAGGTGATCGGATCACAAGGAATGAGTGGGCAGTACTTGCCACTTTCTGCAGATTGTCTGTGAGGTAATCGGATCACAAGGAATGAGTGGGAAGTACTTGCTGTAGTGTTCATAAGTTGGTACATAAGGTACAGTGCTTATAGTGATCAAGGAGGCTATGCTTTTCTAGGGACTCGGATCACGGCTATTGTTAAACTTGTGTCATGTGTTTTCTAACTAAAAGATGTATAGAAGGAATCTAATAAATAAAGTTCTAAATACTACATTGGCGACGAGGATGGGATTGGAAATCAGAACTTCAGAAGTACCTTCTCATGTACAGGTCCACTGCTCATGCCACAACAGGAAGAAGTCCTGCTGAATTACTATACAATCGAAAGATAAGAACCAAACTTCCCGAGGTACGAGAAACACTGGACGATGAAGAGCTTAGGGATCATGATCGTGAGAGCAAGGCACGGGGAAAACGGTATGCAGACATGAAGAGAGGAGCTCGGGAATCAGACATACAAGTAGGTGATTCTGTTCTACTTCAGCAGAAGCCTGTGCACAAACTATCGACACAGTTCGAGCCTCAACCATATCGAGTGTTAGACAAAGTCGGCAATAGTGTGATCATTCAATCACCCGCTGGCGTGAATTACCGTCGGAACTCATCACATCTGAAACGCTTCCAAACAGACTCACAATCAGCCAATTCATCAGCGAATCAAGAGGATCCTGGACCAGAGGCGACTCCAACTACCGACAACATGATTGATCAACAACCTCGCAGATCAGTGCGACAAAGGAAGCAGCCAGAGAGATTGATCTATCAAAAATGATCATAAAATGTGCTTATCTTTTGTAATCAAATATTATGTATTGTGTTGTTTAGTTTAGGGGGGAGATGTGTAGTGTTCATAAGTTGGTACATAAGGTACAGTGCTTATAGTGATCAAGGAGGCTATGCTTTTCTAGGGACTCGGATCACGGCTATTGTTAAACTTGTGTCATGTGTTTTCTAACTAAAATATGTATTGAAGGAATCTAATAAATAAAGTTCTAAATACTACACTTGCCACTTTCTGCAGCTCGTCTGTGAGGTGATCGGATCACAAGGAATGAGTGGGAAGTACTTGCCACTTTCTGCAGCTCGTCTGTGAGGTGATCGGATCACAAGGAATGAGTGGGAAGTACTTGCCACTTTCTGCAGCTCGTCTGTGAGGTGATCGGATCACAAGGAATGAGTGGGAAGTACTTGCCACTTTCTGCAGCTCGTCAGTGAGGTGATCGGATCAAAAGGAATGAGTGGGAAGTACTTGCCACTTTCTGCAGCTCGTCAGTGAGGTGATCGGATCAAAAGGAATGAGTGGGAAGTACTTGCCACTTTCTGCAGCTCGTCTGTGGTTGTGATCTTGAAGAACATGTTGACGACGAGCGCCGGCGTCGTGAGGAAGAAGAGAAAGATGAAGAGGATGAAGTTGATGAAGAAGGCTCGTAGATACCAGCAGCTTGACTCTGGTCGCAGATTCTCCCTGTAAGTCAACATCAATCATCAGCCTATTTTAAAAACCATCGTTTGTATAAATAGTATAGAAGTATGCCAGAAATCAAAAGTAACTACCTATATATTTATAATTATCTATAATGCCCTAAAAAACTATGCGCCAAATATATATTTTGTTTTTTTAAAATTAGATTTTGACTTGGTCCATTTTTTGATTTTATTTTATTTTCAGTGCTGAATTTTTAGATCTTCTATTATTTTTATAGTTGAAGAGACTAGGCTGGTATTTTACACGGAGTGTTTTTAGGGGGATCACAAGCACACAACAGTTCAACCAATAACTGTGAGTTCCTTAACATTTTCAAAGTAATGTTCAACATTGAATGTCTTACTAGGAGTGAGGTATTTGTGTTTAAACTGACCAGTAAATGTCCTTGGGCGAGGGAGCAAAGTTGACGCGCCACTGCGAGGGTTGAAGCTGGCGTGAGAGGGTGGAAGTGGGTGGGTTGTGTAGACACTTGTAGCTGGGTCGGTGGTCGCTGAACATCTTCTTCGCCGCCTCCAGGGTCGCCAATGTCACAAACACGATGCCTAGCGGGTGTTTCAGAGCCGTAATGCGTTCGCGTTCGAGTTCCGTGCGCAGGCGAGACTCCTCCGCCGAGTAATACTCAATGGCGTCCACCTGCGTTCATAACAACACGTTCAGCTCCGTGCGCAGACGAGTAATACTCAATGGGCTTTCACCTGCGTTCATAACAACACGTTCAGCTCCGTGAGCAGACGAGTAATACTCAATGGCGTCCACCTGCGTTCATAACAACACGTTCAGCTCCGTGCGCAGACGAGTAATACTCAATGGGCGTTCACCTGCGTTCATAACAAGCGTCACAAGTAGTGTCATAACATCCTGCTCTTGACCTGCAGAGTTCTGACTAATGCACAAACTCAATGAACTACTGACCATCGGACACCCGCAGAGATTGCAGCAGCCGCAAATGTTTCCGCAGAGATACGGCCGCATGTCCAGCCGAGTTCCGTTGTCCTTGAAATGTTCCTCGCAGTACACCTTGGCCTTGAACATGCTGTCCCTGCAACGCAACGTTACATGGTAGTTCACAAATACAAACGTTGACTGTTAACCCGCCGTTAGTCACCTGTCATTTTGTAACGTGAGTAGTCACCTTGGGCTTATTCTAAATTTCCTTGTCGTCTCGTATCAATTGATACCGTGTCACCACCATGTTAAATAGATAGCACTCCAGTGTACAGTGAGCCCGTATCACGTGAAACGAGACGACAAGGAAATTTAGAATAACCCTCCTGGGGCCTCATTCACAAAGCTTTTCGATAATCGGTGCTATTCCGGATTACCTTAATCTGCCTCTAATCGCCGCTAACACAAGATGGCAAATCGTATTCACGAAACATTTAGGCTCCGCCCTCGTGTTAAAGATCAGTAGCCAATCAGAAACGTACAATTTGAATTAATTTACTTTCCCGCAATAACGTGTATTGTTTTCACAAGGTTACGGAAGTCTTCGAAATATTTCTGTCACATCAGTTGAAGCTACTTCCGGTATCTTATTTACGAATAAACTAATGTTTTAAACTGTAAAATCATTACAAGAACATGTAAAAACACAGTACATATGCTCTAATATGTTCCATAAAGAGTTCAAGAACTATTAAAATGAAAATCATCAAAATAATGCATGTGTTGTAAGAGTCGGTCGCTTTTAACCTACAATCCCCCGATAAACCGCGCTAAAACTACCCCGTACCGGGTTTAGTGAATGTTAGCTAACCCGCGTTCGTGAATCGGATTTTCTCAAGGTCAGCGCTAATCGGAGATAACCCAAGCTATCCGTGCTTTGTGAATGAGGCCCCTGGGGTCTGACAGACCCCATTTACTACTAATGACTCCCATACATTTGGAAGGAATTTTGAGTGTCCATTTTTTAAATTGTCATTGATGATGTATTAATCTAATACCTGACCACAAATATTGCCATATTAATTTTGCTTTATAATTTTTTTATTGATTTTAATGAAAAACGGGAAATATACGAAATTTTAGAGGATCCTTGCTCTTATTTTAAATAAATATATTTAAATCAGTTAATTGAATCAAATTATATTTTTATTTGTATAATCTACGCATACATTGATCATATTATAGGAAAATATATACAATAAATAAGTAGCTTCAAGTGGGATGACTCAGGACGCAGGGGCAAATATGGCCATTTCAAACTTGGCGCACTTTTTATTGCACCACGCCCACATTTATGGCGTTTTCCATTGGGTTGCTCTCGGATCGAGCTGGATTTTGCCTCTGACATCATGCTCCGCCCCAGAGCTGCTCTTGAACTACTCCCAATGGAATACCAAAACGCTATTTAATGGCGGGTTAGTTTATGTTTCAAATGAGGTTAGATTTACTTTAACATCAATATTCGTGTAATTACATCACTAAATTGTACGGCTGGGCGAATATATTATAAATACAATATTATTAATGAACTGTATCAAGTTATATATACCGGGTGGCCCAAAAAAAACGTCCAATGGGCGAGACGCCGCTGTGAATAAAATACTGCAGATATAAGTCCGAAAATTTCATATGTTGTAACGAACATACCAATGTTTGATGTGTGAAAGTTTCAAAAACATTTCTTTTGTAGGAAAAAAGTTACAGCTGTTCGATTTTGGTTGTCGAAAAATCGATTATACGGAGCTCAACGAGCGTGCATTCAGAAAAAGTACACTGTCATGGACACCTTTATTTTCAACACTACTAATGATTTCAGAATGAAAATTTCAAATATTATTCACAACATATGACTATCTATTGTATAAAAATGTCAATACATTTGAATAAGTTGAACGAAAGTTATGGTATCTTCAAGTTGAGCTTAAAAACAGAAAATACGGATGATAATTTCACTTCTAAAATTAACATGTGAAATAAAACTTGATAAATTATCTCTGCGTGTATTCTGCTTTTTAAGCGCAAACTCTAGCTAACATGACTTTCGTTACATTGATTCAAATGAATTGAAATTTTTACACAATCTATAGTAATATATTTTGAATAACATATGAAATTTTCAGTTAGATATCGAGAGCAGTTTTGAGTAAACAGCGTCCCGGGCATTTTACATTTTCTGGACGCATGAATTTTGAGCACCGTATAATCGATTTTTCGACAATGAAATTCGAACAGCTGTAACTTTTTTCCTATAATATGTAAGATGTTAATACTTTCACATATTATACCTTACTACGTTTTGTATAATTAGTGTAATTATCAGCACGATATGTGCAGTAGTTTCGTCACAATGATGTCTCGCCCGTTGGACGTTTTTTTTTGGGCCACCCGGTATATACTTATCGCTGGATTCATCACTTATTCTTGTTAACAACGACGGCCAGTTATTTGAAATTTCTCGGTTTCGCGCCTTGCTCTCGACCGCTCCGTCGAAATATTCAGAGCGAGAAAGATCGATCCGGGAAGGAGCGGTCTGCCAATGGAAAACGACAAAAGTGCTCCGGGAGCGATCTCGATTTCCAATGGAATATGACTACCTGCTCCCGGAGCGCGCTGGAGCAGTACGGAGCACCCAATGGAAAACGCTATTAGAGTCTGACAGCTTCCGAAAAAAAATCTTCTAGAAGGCAGTGAACTGATGCACAAAATTGCGTAAATAGACCACTTTAAAAATTATCAATGTGGCTCTGCTTTTTAACAAAAATCATGTGCAGTTTGATTTCCAGGGCTGCGATCGTGTAAAATGACAACTTCCTTGTCGAAGCGACAAGCTTCTCATCTCTATGTTATTCACGGCCTTCTAGGGACTTGTCACCGTGACTGATAAGGAAGTTGGCATTTTACACCATCGCAGCCCAGGTCCCCTTGTAATGTGTTACCCATTGTTGAAACACATTACAAGGGGACCTGGAAATCAAACTGCATATGATTTTTGGTAAAAAGCAGAGCCACATTGATAATTTTTAAAGTGGTCTTTTGCGTGTTCTTTAAAGAAAAGCTCTTTTTAATATAAATAAACAAAAATGGAGCAAAAAAATCACATATTTACATCCTCTGCAAACTTTCTCTGCTACCACCACCAACAGCTTGTCCTAGGATCTGGTCATATTATTTTTTAAGTTCCCTGATATCTTGGCTTGAGGTTAGAGTAGAAGTTTTTATTTTTGCAGTCAGATTGTAGGCATGATAATTACCTTTTATAATTACAGGTCGGAGTGGGCCACTCGGGACATGGTATTTTTATAACGTTTCATCAATCATATGCATTAATTAATATATTTCTTGTCATGGAAATGTTTCTTATCAATATGACATAATCACATGTTCAATGCATGAGGAGTCAATTGAAAGTCATCCAAAAAAATTTGCATTGTATTTTCACCAATCTTTATATTTTTGCTTCCAGAAGCCCAATTTTCATGAAACAAAGACCCAAAATATTGTAATACATTTTTAAAAGATATTTAGTGCCCTAACTCACCTCTCTCATGAGTATACTATGGGTAAATATTTATTTAACACATGTGTCCCAAGTTACCCCACCCTGGCGGGTCACTCGGGACACTCAAAACATAAAAAAAATATATATGTATTTTTTTTTATTTTTTTTGAAAGTCTAACTATTGCTTGAAACACCAATAGCACCTTTGGTAAAAGATTTTTTTTAGATATTTCCAAAAATGTAGGCTAGACTTGTAAAAGTCTCTAAAAAATGTCCTAAGTCACCCCACTTGACAGTAGCATGAATGTTTCCATAGCTATTGAATTATGCGTATTTTCCAATGCATTTCGCATAGGGAAACATTTTATTCCCAAAAATCACATTCTTAGAAAATCCGTTAAAGTCGTCACCAAAACTTTAAATGATTAATGCGTGATGGATATATCAAGCCATTAATGTTATTTTCTAATAAAAATGTATTAGAAAACAGAAAATGAATGATCTGTTAATTCATTAATTAACAGAAAACAGAGATTTTTTTTATTTCTATAATTGTGTAAAAATAGTGACGGGAGTAGTCACCTGGGGTCTAACAGACCCATCAAAACTTTGAAGCCCTGCTGTTCATCACATGATTTTTATTTAGATGTGCAACATTGTCTGTCAGTGAGTTCAGTGTCTAACTTGAAGGTACTGAGAAGGAAAAAAGCCTAGTGCTGCTATCCTTCAAGAAACAGGAGAAATGCCAAGGCTGGGGTCTGACAGACCCCAGGTGACTAGTCGCGGGTTAAACCCAAACAAGTCTCTTAAGGTAGGTAAGTACAATATTTATCAAATATTGGAGAACAAAATTTAAATGAATGAAATCAGAACTGATTATAGAATGTTCAAGAATTTTATATTTTTAAAAATCATAATTAATTCCAAAAACATGCCTCTATTATAAAAAAGCAATTTATTTATGGTATTTTACTGTGAAATTAAAAATAATATCAAATACTCGTGAGATTGTTTGGAAGCACAAAGCACACTTCCAACAAAGACTATTCCTATTCTATTTAATTGGAAGTGCACTTTCAAAATAGTTTTATTGTTGAGCGAGCGTAGCGAGCGTCTCCATTCTGCAATTTTGGACACTTTCTCTGTTTTTTTTTGTTTTTTTTTGTGTGTTTTTTTTGTGTTTGGCCCGACGCCACAGGTCACAATTTTTTTCCGATCAAGCTGAAATTTTGCACACATACTTAAATCATTCTAACTTAATCGTGTATAGTTTTTGGGAGCTGTCATTTGATTGGTTCAAAAATAAAATTTGCATGGACATTAAGACTACTATTTTCTATTATTTTACAAATTTTCAGCCCAATCAATAGATAACTTATGCACTTAATGACATTTTCCATGTTTGGAACTGTCAGAATTGATGGAATGTGTCAGGAAATTCCACCGCTTTCTGGATTGTTTTATTAATTATGTACCAAAGTGTATAGATAGCTATTCTGAGTTTCAATGAAAAACATATTCTTGTTGACTGTGTGGAATATAATACAATTCATATGGGATGTATATTATGTATAAGTATGCCTTCATAGTTTTTTTTAAAAATATTGATCGTGTTTCACAGTTATGTTAGAAGCAACGTTTTGACTAGACAGTACATGTAAAAACTCATCCCCATAAAAAACACTTCGTGTAAAAATACCAGCCAAGTCTCTTCAACAAAAAAAAAATATGAAATCTAAAAATTCTGCACTGAAAAGTAATGATATCAAAAAATTTGCCAAGTCAAAACTTTATTTGAAAATCAAAAAATACTTGGCGCATCGTGTACATAAATAGCTTGGAAGTATAAGCCAATTATAAATTATACATGAAATATACATACATAGTATACCTATAATGCCCTAAAAAAAACGATGCGCCAAGTATTTTTTGATTTTCAAATAAAGTTTTGACTTGGCAAATTTTTTGATATCATTACTTTTCAGTGCAGAATTTTTAGATTTAATTTTTTTTTTTGTTGAAGAGACTTGGCTGGTATTTTTACACGAAGTGTTTTTTATGGGGATATCACTCCTTTTTTTAGTTTATTCTAACAACTTGTGACACATATGAAATGAACAATTACTAAATTCTTTTAAAAAATCATCACCCTTTACAATTTCGTTACCACTAATGAATAGCAGCGTATGGTCCTAAATAATTGCTTTAAATGATCTTTCACGAAGAATAGCAAAGGTTTCATTCCAATCAGTCAACCCAGTTCCGAGATATGGAAACACTTTGGTTTTCAAAATGGCTGCTGAACTTGCTGCACTGCCACATAGAATGTATATCTATAAATGATGTGTATCATTTTAGGCTTTCTGAATACGTATTTATTATATAGGAGGGGATTATAATAATTTTTTAAATTTGAATGACGTCATTTCCGGTCTCATAAATAGGAAAATTCTATTTGTACTGTTCATATTCCATAGAGATGGCCATCCGAATCGTTTGGCGCTAGTTTCATACCGATTTGTCTACCAGTTTTTGAGATATGACGTTACTTCCGGTTTAAAAATGGCGGCTGAAATCTCTGACCCCTTGAAGTATATTTGAAACATGATTACATTTTATTATAAGCTGTCTGAAATAGTATATTTATTGCATCAACATGTAAATTTGTGAGATTATTAAAATGTGTGACGTCATTTCCGGTTTAGGTATGGGAAACTGCAAATATTATTGATGATAATACATAAAGTTGACCGTCTAAATTGTTTTGCGCTGGTTTCGTTGAAATCTATTTAGCCGTTATTGAGATATGATGTCACTTCCGGTTTCAAAATGGCGGCTTCCGGTTGATTTATAACAAGTCACATGAGACGTCAAAAGTACATACGTTACATAAATATCAAAATAATCGGATCAACCTTTGTTGCCAAAAAGCCAATAAATGTATTTCAAATTTCATTACGTCATTTCCGGTTTCTTATGCATATAGATGACCATCTGAATCGTTTGGCGCAAATTTCGTTCCAATCGGGCCAACCGTTGACGAGATATGACGTCACTTCCGGTTTCAAAATGGCGGCATAAAACCAGTTATAGCAAAAGGCACCTCAGACGCCAAAAGCGCATATGTGGTAAAAATTTCAAATCAATCGGTTCAGCCGTTTAGGCTGTGGCCTGTTTACCATATTTTAGCTCCACCCTACTACTACTACTGAGATTATTATGAAAACCGCCCTTAAACACTGTTTTCACGGCCCTCTAGCGCGCAAAGGGCGTAACCTATTGTTCCCAAATTTGGTATATGTTGTAGGGTGGGCCATAGCTCGAAATTAAGATATATCGCAACAATGTGAGATTTTCCAATTTTAAGATCCAGTAGGCCGAAAATGCCACTTTGATGCTTACAGTAAAAGTGGGTTTGCTCCAGCCTTTATATGAGAGTGTGCGCGCGCCGTACGACTTGGCTGGCGTGGAGCGACCGCTCCACTAGATATTTTACACATTATTCCAGTCCAATAGGTAAAAATATTACATACTTATTTCTACTTTAGGTGTTTTGAATATCTGTTCACAGAGATTGATGGAGAAGTACCTATCAAATTCATTGTACATTGACCTGATATTAAATGTTTCCAGAACGTTTATGGAAAGTTGCGATGAAAATCAGTAACGATGTATAGTTAGGTATCTTTGATTGAAAGGATCGTGCTCGATTGGCGAGGTTGCGCGTGTCGGTGCTCGCTCATCAACGCGTTACACAGAGCGTTTTCCTAGTTTTAATCAACTCGCTTGTATTTCTCGTGCTTACCGTTGAGACTCGAGTTCGCTGACCTTGGCAATGTTGTAAGCCAGTTGGATGTCCTGAACCTCCATGTCTTCATACGCCTCACTGAAAGTCACAATCATATCCTCAATTCAGTTCATCCATACACGGAATGATGCAAACAAATTGCCAGTGAAGTCACTGATTTTATGTCTCGTAAGTCCATGAAATTCTACAAATTAAGAACAGTCATTTATGATACAGAGTATGGGTGAATCATGCCGACTTTTCATTTGTAAATAATGTAGGTACATAACTCTACAGACATTTTTGTGTTACCCTTTTGATTAATATAATACAGTTCTTTGTAAAAGTAACGTTTAGAAACCTGCCAAGCTCCTTTCCACCGCAGTTGTTTACCATACATTCTTAACATCGGCAATGATAACTGCACAAGAAGCGAAGTGACATGAAGAACAGTGTGGCAATAAACCTGTACACTCGGCACAACTATATGATCTCACAATCAATCTGATAGAAGTGAGTCCAAGCGATCTTGTCTCACTCGAGTAGGCGAATATTCAAGACAATAACCAGCATTGATTGTGGAACAAAACCAGCAGTCATTCAAATGTTCAACGATCATGTTTCATTTGGTCAAGATGACCTAAAAAGTTCGTTGCTTTGAAAGTATTATCTGTTTATTTCCTGGTTCGAGATTGAGACACGTAAACGTACCGGAAGTGGCGGTGAAGGTCGGCGGCGTCGCAATGTTTGCGCGGCACGTTGGAGACCGTGAGAGTTTGAGACACCACCATGTCAGTGTCCTCGAATTTGATCTGGTTCGAGATTGAGACACGTAAACGTACCGGAAGTGGCGGTGAAGGTCGGCGGCGTCGCAATGTTTGCGCGGCACGTTGGAGACCGTGAGAGTTCGAGACACCACCGTGTCAGCGTCCTCGAACTTGATCTGGTTCGAGATTGAGACATGTAAACGTACCGGAAGTGGCGGTGAAGGTCGGCGGGGTCGCAATGTTTGCGCGGCACGTTGGAGACCATGAGAGTTCGAGACACCACCGTGTCAGCGTCCTCGAACTTGATCTGGTTCGAGATTGAGACACGTAAACGTACCAGAAGTGGCGGTGAAGGTCGGCGGCGTCGCAATGTTTGCGCGGCACGTTGGAGACCATGAGAGTTCGAGACACCACGGTGTAAGCGTCCTCGAACTTTTATTTATTTATTTAATAACATCTTAGGAATCACTTACAGATATTATCTTAACAATAACACGAGTCAGTAACAAATTCCAGTGTCTGTTAGTCGACTAATGGTAATTATATGTTAATTTATGGTAAATTGATTAACATACAAGCGAAAATTACAAGGGTTAATATATAATATACAATGAATGAGGTGACATACAATGAATGAGGTGACATGATAGTTCATGATGTACAGGAGAAAAAATGTAAATAAAAAATAGAAAATATTCGTGGGCTTGGAAGAGAAAGTGACTAAGTCCAAAAATGTGAAACCGAGATAATAGGATTTTAAGATTGGAAGTACCATGATAAATAGAAAAATAATGTACACACAAAAGGGTTAAATATTTATTAAGGGGGGATGCCCAAGTAGTGGTCTCCGATAGATATCTAAATTAATATGCTTATTTAAGAGATAATTTCCCTCTGCACCATATAAGCGCAAGAAAAAGTGGGGTAGGTGATGGGAGCATAGAGGATACAGTCATCTGCAAATAGCCATACCAGGCTATTTAATCCTTCGACTATATCATTTATGAAGCCGATGAAGAGCGCTGGGCCGAGGACAGTACCCTGCGGTACGCCAGAAGTAACGTTGACTGGTGTTGATAATGACTGCCCAACCTTGACAGTCTGAGATCTGCTTGTTAGAAATTCTTCAATCCATGAAACAACTTTTACATCCAAGCTCATTTTGGAGAATTTCTTAATAAGGATACGGTGTGAGACAACATCGAAGGCCTTGGAGAAATCGAGGAATAAACCGTCCACTGGGTTACCTTGTCAATGTAGTCTGCAAGTTGCTGCGTGAATCCAATTAGTGAGGTTTCACAAGAGAAATTCTTCCGGAAGCCGTGCTGAGCGTTGGTGAGCCAGTTGTTTTTCTCCCAGGTGTTGTGTATGTGGTCGGTGATCAGACGCTCAAGAATCTTGCATACGATGGATGTGTTGCTGATTGGGCGGTTGTTGGTAGGGTCACTCCGAGCGCCTTTCTTAAAGATAGGGAGGATGGTAGCTGTCATCCAATCTTTCGGCAGCTGGCAGTTGTTGATAGAGATGGAGAAGAGTCTGTTTAGGTAGGGGGAGACACTGAGGCGAGCCATTTTCAGAATTTGAGAGGGAATTTCGTTGGGCTCAGGAGCAGTATTGAATTTAATTTTCGAGATTATGGAACTGATTTTATTAGTATTGAAAGTGAAGCACGAAGTGTCAGTGATAGGAGGGGTGGGGGAAGGGGTATTTTCCTGAAGCAGCTGAGAGTCTGTATAAATACCTTTTGGTACCGCTCATCCTGCGCTTTTTCTTCATCTGTAGTGGCTAATGATCCATCATCTCGTTTAAGAGCGGGGATTGAATTGTGGTTTCCTTTCTTGGACTTAATGTGGGTGTAGAAGTTTTTCCAGTTGTCCTGCCTGTTGACAACTAAAAGTTTGTTCATGTGTTCAGCGAGAGCAACTTTCTTGGCGACTTTGAGTTGACGGGTTAGGTTGTGAAATGTCGAGTGGGGGCTTTTTCTTGTTATATAGGCAGCTCTACACTTCCGCTTTAGTCTCCGTATCTCTTGAGTGTAGTATTTGGGGTCGCAGTTGTCTGTTCGGATGATGCGTTGGGGGACATATAGGGCTTGGACTTCAGAGAGGATTTTTTTGAAACTAGTCCAGAAAGTATGGATATCACCTGTTTGGGAGCTCCAGTTAGAGAAGGAAGCGAATAGGTGATTGGTTATGGCTGCTACGTCAGCTTTTTTATAGTTCCATAAGGTCTTTGGAGGTGTGGGAGTGGTATGTGATGGAGATCTAAGGTTGAGGTTGACTAAGACTATCTCGTGGTCGCTGATGCCTGGCTCAACGCTGCTTGAGGTACACAGTTCAGGAGGGCTGACGAGGAATACATCCAGAATGCTCACAGGTCCATGGGTGGGCTTGTCGATCACCTGGACCATGTTGAAGTCGTCAAGAAGTAAGTTGATGGTCTTCTGGGTGCCGCATCTGGTGAATATTGGGACTGGAGACCATGATACATTTGGGAGGTTCAAATCCCCTCCAATGACGATGGGGTTTGATGTAGTTCCATCTTTACTCAGGATTGAAAGGTGGGCGTGGAGTGAGCCTAGAAATGTTTTTGGTCGGTATTTGGGGGACGGTAGGCCGCGATCACGTTCAGAGATTGGGATGCACTAGGTAGGATTTTTACACACAATATTTCGAGGGATGGGTCGGTCCATGAGAGGGTGCTCACCAAAGTGTTCCGAACACCAATGAAAATACCTCCTCCTCTAGAACCTTCTCTGTCAAGGCGGTATATAGTAGCATCCTTTGATCTGGTTCAAGATTGAGTCACGTAAACGTACCGGAAGTGGCGGTGAAGGTCGGCGGCGTCGCAATGTTTGCGCGGCACTTTGGAGACCATGAGAGTTCGAGACACCACCGTGTCAGCGTCCTCGAACTTGATCTGGTTCGAGAATCTTCTCATCACCACGATGCCGAGAGGAAGGTACAAGATGGCGAGTGTCACGTGAAGCCAAAGCAGCGACGAGCTAAACAATAACATGTCAATAACAGAGTCTTTCCGTTCAAATGCAGCCCACATGGGAAGTTGTGACACTAATAGCGTTTTCCTCTGGCATGCACTGAATGAGAGCAAAGAATTGCTCTGTGACGTCATGCTCTGCACTAGTGCGGCAAAAAAAGCAACCCCAGTGGAAAACAAGGATATTTCCAGTGCTAACATAACCTAAAAATAGCAATGAATTTCATAGAATTCGTTTTATTTATGGCACTGGCTATTCGTACGTCCACCGTATTATATTCACTCGAAAATTCGTACGTCCACTTCACTAGCAGCTAGTCCTATGGCAACATTTCACGATTTGATCCAACATGGCGGCTCATACGTGTTACTGGGCAGATGAAGGAATAAAACTCTCTATGGGTAGACAAATTCGAACTAGCGAAAATTAAAGCTGGACAACTTAAAAAAAATATCTCTATGGTTAGACAGAATTAAAACTTATGAAAACTTCAAAATAAAAAAGTGCGACCCCAGCAAGAAGCGAACCGGCGACCCCTGGCACCGCAAGCCAATGCGTTGACAACATGGCCACCGAGGTGGCGTTGCTGAAACGCATTCACAAGAGCCTAATGAATAGCAGATAATGGACGTATGAATTTTTCTATGAATTTAATACGGTGGACGTACGATTAGACAGTATCTTTATTTATTTATTTATTTATTTAATAACAGCTTAGGAATCTCTTACAGATATTATCTTAACAATAACACGAGTCAGTTACAAATTCCAGTGGCTGCTAGTCGACTAATGGTAATTATATGGTAATTTATGGTAAATTGATTATCATACAAGCTAAAATTACAAGGGTTAATATATAATATACAATGAATGAGGTGACATGATAGTTCTTGATGTACACTGCCGTACCAACCATAAAGCACCCAAGTGAAATTTTTGAAAATATTGAGTTATTGGTATCGTTGGAATCAGCAGATCATTTCCTATCTATTGTGCTCGTTAAGAAAGCCCTAAGTCAACTTTCAATGCGTCAAAACATGGTTTGAAGTTGTGGGTGTTATCGAAAAATGCCATCAGTACACAGGTAAAAGCACCCAATTGTCTAATAGCATCTGAGTTACTATGGGTAGATGGGGCTTTTTAAACGAGTACCGACACCAGAAAAATCAGGTCGGTGCAATTTGACCAAGCATCTAACATTGAAACGGTCGATAACAATACTCCAGTGAAAAGCCTTAAGTGCCAAAAAAGGGTTAAGGGTTGAAAATGCCCTATTTTTTTCGCCCTTTTCAGATAAAGCACAAAATTTTGTGTCACCTAGCACTTGAAAAAAATATTAAAAGTTAATTTAAAGGCATGGCAGAGATTGAAACACGGTTTGTCAATTATCTCGGAACAAGGTTTGTGTCACTTGGGTGCTTTATGGTTGGTAGGGCAGTACAGGAGAAAAAATGTAAAAAAAAAATAGAAAATATGAGCTGAGTTGAGGAAAGATATTAAGTTGTAAATTATGTTGGGCTGAACAGCAGAGTTGATAATGGCATTAACATGTTTAGTTTGGGGGGCAAGACATCCATGAGATCTTTAGGAAGATTGTTCCACAGACGGGTAGTTTGACCCATGAAGGAGTGTCGTCCCGTGCCCGAGTTGAAGCGAGGAATATAGATCTTCAGAAGATGATCGCTTCTTCCCTGGTTCGTTGCCGGAGTGATGAGTTTCGCTGTGATGAGTGATGAGTGATGAGTTTCGCTTGGAGAGACAAGGGAGGGCAGCTCGGGATCTTCGCCGGTGAAGCAATTCTCAATTAGATCATCCATTGTTGGCCAATTAATCTATCACTGTTATTTGATGATTCAAATAGGTTATAAACAGCAACTAATTTTCAAGCGACCATCTTGGAATATTCGAGTGCAATGGCTTGCACTGAGAATTTTCTGTGCTAAAAATGTGCCCTCAGAGCATGCAACTTTGCCAGTGGAAAACGAAAAAACCACTCCAGTGCACACTGGATTTCCCAGTTAACCATCAATAGTTAACTTAATCCAGATTTGGTCCTACCCAGCCTAAGCGATACATTTGTCGATACACTTGATGATGCCCTTGCTTTTTCAACCGTTTGCCAAATATAGACAATTAATTTTTGTATTTTTCTCTCAAACCGCTCCGAATCGCCCGTTACTGGCAAAAAATTATAAAGTTTGAAGATTATGTTGTATTGAGATAAAGCATAGCAAACACCACACCGGCCTTCTCCAATCGCGTATTTTCTAGGATTCAAGTTTTGTATTAGTGTTTGGCTTTTTCCGCATTATAGCGCTAGGTACCGACACCGCCGTTTTTTTACCAACAGATGGCATCATCAAAGTTGATTGGCCCTGAAGTTTCATCTTACGTATGAATAATAATAATCAATGTAATAGATGGCAAGTTAAAAAGATTTGTTTTGGAGAGAAAATCCAGCATTATAAGCAAATAAATCAAATTGCAAAAGCACCTGTACATATCCAGTCTTTAACATATCATGAATAATATATTTAATAACAAATGTTTTTGTCAGCACACGTTTGCAATCCTTTATTCATTCACTTTGACAGCCAGAACTTTGTTTGACAGTTGATGATGGAAACAAAACAAACAGCTAGAAGATCACGTTACAAGTGTGTCATGATCAGAAAAGCGATTAGTTTTTGTAGTTATTTTTAAAGAGTAATCTCTTTAAATAATGTCTTTAAATAATGTGTAAATAATGTGTTTAGTTTAAATTATCTGTTATGAAACATTATTGATATGCAATTAATGCAAGTATCATCAATATTAAGCTGCAATTATGAGTTTGCGCCCGTCAAAAGCAAGTGTGGATTGTTTTATAAGGTAAGGTTAAGACATGACCGTAAAAGCACGTTGGTAAAAGTGGCAATGAACATTTACAAATAATTTGTCAACGTCTATATTTTGCCCACCCAACAAAAGGACGGTAGGTGGCGCCATCGGGATCCTGCTTTACCATTGGAAATGGGCTCTTTGGAGAAGGCTGATGTGGTGTTTTCATCCACGAAATGTCAGTTGGCTATGGATTAAGTATGAAATGAAGAAAATATTAAACTCTACTACGTATTTTCTTGATTAGTTCAAGTTGTCTAGTTCATCCTGACACATCATGGCGCGTAATAAAATAAACCTAAAGTGGCCCGCAACCGATCTGTGGACTGGGATTTTCTTGAAAAAGCAGTATTTTGCGAACCCCTGCGTGAGCTCAACCCAAGAGAAGGCTCGGCCGGCATAACAATAAGCCACGCAGGTAAAATAGGGGACGGCAAAATAAATAAATGAACCTTTTCCAATCCACAGATCAGGTGCTGCTCACTTTATTTATATGCGAGCGTCAACAATTTCTATTGAAGAGTTAAATATGAGAGCCTCTCTTAAAAAATATGGTCCACATCACTATGAGGTTGTTAGCTTCGATTTTTTTTTTATAGGAATCCTGCTCGTGACGTCACAGTGGTAGAAAAATGGAGGCTGCTATGGTAGGGGAAATGTGTCAAAGCTCTAAATAATAGCAATAAATCATATTTATCAGATGAATATTTAACTTGAACATGTGTAAAGATAAATATTGCGTATTATTATTAGCTTGTACTTACTTAAATATCTTTCTTTCACAAGTAATCACTCAAAATATGAGATTTGGATTGCCGCTGTCAGATTTGTTTTTCCCTATACTTTTGTATAGGTTACTATGGCAACCTTTTCTCACGCAGGATGCCTATTGCAGACTACGAACTACTATTTCAGTATTACCCTGTGGCCATGTAGTTACTACATAGTCTACAAAAAGAATGGTGGTTTTTGCAGGTATATTTTAAATTGATGACCATATAATTGGGGAGTAATAAGAAATAATGTGGATGTACGGATCTGTCTGAGCTGATTAGAGCTAACATCTTGAGACATAGAGATTCTGACCTAAAACTTATAAACTATTTGTAGCAAGGCTGGACCCTTACCTAATATCGGGTTTTTGCGCGTTAAGACCGCGGTAAGACCGTCAAAGTGAAAATTATTATTAGGTAAGGGTCCTGGATAACCACAATGTATTGTGTATTTTAATCTACAAAAGGAGGTCTGTAACCACATCGAATCATCTAACCCATCCAGGAAGTTAGATTAAAGAACTGGCTTCTGTAATTGTCATTTTGTTTGCAATCTTGCAATGGATGATGCAAAACACAAACAGAAAAACCAGAAATCTAGTAGGTAAAATATTAGAACGTTAGCTTTTATACAAGCAAGTAAATTAAATATGACCATAAATGTATACCTACCTAGGTATAACACAACAGGGCATAGTATTACACTGCAACTGTATTTGTTGCCATCAGATGGTACTTGATAGAGCTTGATTACATCATTAAAAAAGTGTGCAATGCAAATCAAGAAAATGGACTTTAGGCTTTGACTTGAGTAGTGGACAAGCATTGTTCACCAAGTCCAAGGTCAGTACGGCAATGTTATTAATATAGATATGACCGAATTCCAAATGACCGTATTAGTGATTTGTGGATATTAAGGCCATTGCATATCACGTGACTTTATTTCTCTACATCCGATCAAAAGAAATAGTTACCTATGAGTACATACCTTACATCGTTCATGCCGAGTAATCCAAGGTGATTTATGAAGGAAATTCACTCTATACTGGAGCTTATCAATATTTTCAGTCAATAATATTTATTTTTGCAGTGGTTTAAGAATAAAATAAATGAAAATCGTGTGTATCCGTACGCGTTTGAAAGCTGTCAAAACCCAGTGCTGTTATTTTAAATATTACATTCATAATAGTGGATATAATTATTATCTCAACATTTCGTTGAAAAGATGAAGAAAGAGCGCATGTTTTGTTGGCAAAATTGTGTCAGGTTGGTGATTCATATGTGCCCTTTTATTAGATTAAAGTTTGCTGTTCTTGGCAACTCGTAGGATTTCCTTAAACTTCAGGTCTTGATTTGAGAATATTTAGGTGCAAGGAAGTAAAATCATATAATATGTTATTTTCGCAGTTCTTTTCTGCGTAGATTAGTTCCAACAGATGTGTCCTAACTTATCTGATGAGTGAGAAGTATTTGCTAAATTGAACCCTTCCAAATGAAAATGTGTAGCTTTTTGGTTGAAAAGTCACGTGATATGCAGCCACCTTAAGTAAGCCCCCTGATCTACAGCCATTGAACTTTAACTTGATCTCGATTCAAACATTGAGATGCCACGTACTCGGGACTGAGACTACGTACTCGGGACTGAGGCTACGTACTTGGGACTAAGGCCATGTACTCGGGACTGACACAATGTACTCAGGAATGAGCCTACGTACTCGGGACTGACACTATGTACTCGGGAATGAGCCTACGTACTCGGGACTGACACTATGTACTCGGGACTGAGGCTACATACTCTGGACTGAGGCTACGTACTCGGGACTGAGGCTACGTACTCGGGACTGAGGCTACATACTCGGGACTGAGGTTACGTACTCGGGACTGAGGCTACGTACTCGGGACTGATGCTACGTACTTGGGACTGAGGCTATGTAGGGTCACTGTACTAGTGACCGATCAGACCCCTGTAACCGATCAATCACCACTAATTTGATGTTTGCTATATTAAAAATTCCGATCAGGCGTCTTATTTTATTGCCACACGTACCTTTGACCTTCATCCACTTCCTTGAATGTGATTGGTTCACATAAAAGCCATGCTTCTTTGTCTCAGAGGGTAAAGAAGTTTCCGCGCCATTTTTGAATTACTTAGGTCGGTTACTGAGGTTTTTCATGGTTTCCCGCTTTTTTCACATTTCAACATTTATACAATTTTGAATATCAGCTTCCCATTGGTTCAAGAAGATTTTTCGTGAACCAATAACATTCAAGAATGTGTAGAGACTGTTTGATCGACACTTGGGTGAAGGGTTTTCTAGGAACAAGCTGTCAAAGTCAAGGTGTCTCTTAAGTGGTCGGTTACTAGTACGCTGACCCTACTTGGGACTGAGGCTACGTACTTGGGACTGAAACTACGTACTCGGGACTGGGCTACGTACTTGGGACTGAGGCTACGTACTCGGGACTGAAGCCACGTACTTGGGACTGACACAATGTACTTGAGAATGAGGCTATGTACGAGAATGAGGCTACGTAATCGGGATTGAGGCTACGTACTCGGGACTGAGGCTACGTACTTGGGATTGATGCTACGACCTCGGGACTTAGGCTACGTACTCGGGAATGAGGCCACATACTTGGAACTGAAACTACATACCCGGACTGAGGCTACGTACTCGGGACTGAGGCCACATACTTGGGACTGAGGCTACGTACTCGGGACTGAGGCTACGTACTCAGGACTGAGGCTACGTACTCGGGACTGAGGCTACATACTCGGGATTGAGGCTACGTACTTGGGACTGAGGCTACGTACTCGGGACTAAGGCTACGTACTTGGGATTGAGGCTACGTACTTGGGACTGAGGCTACGTATATGGGACTCAAGATAGGTAGAATATATGGGGGAGGAGGTTCTCTTGATCGGGGGATTTGAGAGTTATGTGTTTCCGTCAACGCTCGGTATTTCACCTGGCGAGCCCATCTCTGACGTCACAACTGCACCCCATCCGACTCGGTCTCGGCCAGCTGCTTGGCTTAGTGCTTGGAATGCAGCGTGATTCCCACATTTTCCACTCTTATTCAGTCGTATTTAGTTATTTGTTATGGGAACTTACTCTTTCTTTCGGAATGTGTTTCGAGTTTCATGTAGTCATAAACTCGACATACACATACTTCATATAATCAGAGGCAGAGCTGCCTCTGATTATGCTTAAGGCCGTTTTATATAAAGAGAGTTTCGCGTTTTTTTTTTATTGACCCATCAAAACCACCGAAAATTTTGCCGAACGCGTTTTATTTTTAAACCGCCCCATCTCGATTATAGGGAGGTTTTTTCAGTACCGCGCGTGGCGAAAATGACGTCACTATACGTAAACTATAAAATAAACTATAAAATAACTATAAAATAAGACTTTATGTTAATAATTGCTTACCAGTGCATATTATTCCATCTAATAATATCAAATAACACCCACATTGTTACTTACAATAATAATAAATTTATATCAACATTCTGTTTTCGACGGCCTCTTCTAGGTGTTATAAAAAAAGAAAAAGATGCAAAACGCATGTTATGTGAAAGCGGCTTTAAACTGACAATATTTCTGATTTTGTGTATATTTTCGCTGGAAGCTTAGAGCAATCAAAGTCAAGCAAGAATCAGTCACAAGCACAACGACTACGATGTCACCATTATGGAAAGATGTCGGTGATAAAAGAGATTATCTCATCTCTGTCAAAGAACGGGGAATACAGTGTAGTAATTAAAAGATCACTTTCTTGTTCACTTGATTCTAGAACCGTCAAGTAGATATTATCCAGTGCTGGATTCCAAATAAACACGGCCTTTCATTATAGTAGTATTTTTATTTCAAGTTAACTTGAATTGATACGGCAGGATTTTTAGTTTACTAGTGCCAAATTGTTTGATATTATTGAGCGAGCGAAGCGAGCGTCTCCTTTTGACTCTTGACACGGACCTCTGTGTTTTTGTTTTTTGTTTTTTTTTTTTTTTTTTGGCTGCTACCTGTAGCAATGGAAGTCGCACCGTTTCATCGATCGATCTGAAATTTTGCAAAGATGTAAAGATAACCTTTTCTGTTTGCTGATCCAAATTTTTTTTGAAATCCATTGATTGGTTAAAATTTAAATAAATAACTCCCGATAGGCTGAAAAATTAAAATGGTCTTCGATAAATTTTGTCAAACTCATATTTTGCATGGTCCTTAAGACCAACATTGTCTCTTATTTTACGAATTTTCATCCCAATCAATTAAGAATTTTTAATAGCTGTCAGAAATGAAACATCGAAAAAAAATGTTTTTCCAATGCAACTGAGTCTGATTTGCTTTAGTTACCTACCAGAGTTTTTAGATGCTATTTTCAATTTTCAGTGAAAATCAGATACTTCTATGTTGTGTGAGTGGATCATATTTTAATAAATCAATGTGGAACTGAGTACCAAACAAATCATTTCGATTTTTCGCAAAACTAAGGACCTTGATCGACTTTTGGTAATTCGTAGTTCTAAAGGCCGTGCTTCCTGTGTAACTACTTGGCTTAGTCGATGGGGCGATGCCAAGCTAGGACGACGGGATCGGCCACTTTGGCGCTAGCGTTGAGGCTGTGCTTTTCAAATCAACGTATTTCTTACCCCACAGTTGTATTTTCATGTTATATTATAAGAATTAATGCAACTAGTGGCTTTTCCGTACACGCTCTAAGATCTTTTTGTGATGTTGGCCCCCAAAAGGGCCGTTGCCGTTTGCAAACGGCCCTTTTGGGGGCCAACATCACAAAAACATCTTAGAGGGTGTACCGAAAAGCCACTAGTTGCATATAACGATAGCTCTCAGGCCCTCAGTCAACTCATAAGAATTAATGTTGATATTTGGTTATTTACCGGAAGAGTGGATAATTGAGCGAGCGTAGCGAGCGTCACCACGGTACTCTTATGGCACTTTCTCTGTGTGTTTTTTTGGTTTTTTTTTTGCCTGCACTGCCCAGGTCAAACCGCACAACCAATCGATCTGAAATTTTGTACACATACTAACGTAATCTATGCGATCCCTGGGATCTTTTCTGAACGAGATCCTGTGATTGGTTCAAATTTTATAAAAATTATCTTTCGATTGGTTGGTTCGATCAATTTGAAATTTAGCAAAGTTATTGCAACCAACATTGTACCCAATCAAAAAATAATTCAGCCAAATCCTCCAATTGGTTCAAATTTGAAACCATTTTTCCTGTGATTTTTGAAATTTAAACTGGAACCGATTGACCGACCAACTAAAAACTTTGCATGGTCATTGGTACCAACATTTAAGGTATTTTTGCCAATTTTCACTCTAATCTGTCGTTATTTTCAAAAGTTTTTGTCATTTTAGGGACATTTTGCGTGTTGGCTGTCAAATTCACGGCGACTTCGAATCTACAAGGCAAGGTAGTTAGAGCAGAAAGTTTTAAACGATATGAAACTAATAATGACCGTTCAACAGATTGATCTGATATTGTGTACACACACTACATATCATATCATATGGGTGGTCCCAGGTATATTTTTTGAACGAAATCCTGTGATTTTTGAAAATTAAAGGAACCGTTCAATCATAAAGGTTTAATCGATCAACTTAAAACTTAGCAAGGATTGGCAACTTAAAACTTAGCAAGGATTGGCACCAATATTTTTCATTTGTATACTTAATTTAAAACGGCCTATAGCCACACCACCATTTGACCTATCAAATGGTCTTCGATTAATCTGATCAATCAAACTCATATTTTGCATGGTCGTTCAGACCAACATTGTCTCTTATTTTACAAATTTTCAGCCCTACCAGTCAAGAACATAGATGCACTTATTAACAGTTTTAATAACTGTCAGAAATGACATTTCAAAACAGAAATTCCACTGCATTCTGGGTTGCTCTATGTAGCAAAGCAAAGTTTATAGATGGCTATTCTCAATATCAAGTAAGACAGATTCTTTTCTTAGTTGATCATATTGCAATACATAATGTAGTTAAAATGTAATGTAGGTATTTCATATACATAGGTATAGGTATACCTTAACTAAAATAATTTATTTTACGATATGGATTGTGTTTCACAGTTATGAAAACGACGTTTTGACTAGATAACATCATATTTTACACATTTCCAGCACAATCGGTCAAGAATTTACAGACTTATTGCTGTTTTAAGTGTTTGAATATCTGTCCAAAGAGATTGATGGAAAAATATCAGTACAATAATCTGTTATTTAATTGATCCAGAGTGTTTATGAAAAGTTGCAAGGAAAATTGGTAATAAATAATGTATAGTAAGTTATCTTTGATTGAATGGATCGTGCTATGATTGGCGATGTCGTGCGTGTCGGTGCTCGCTCATCAACGCGTTACACCGAGCGTTTTCCTAGTTATTAGAAATGATAGTGTAATAATGATATTTTGATCATATAATGACAGCTCACAGAATTATTTTTGTTTCCAGTGCTCTCTTGAAATGACTCACTTCTTAAGACGGCTGGGTAGTGAGTTTGACCTTGAAGAGTTTTTTAATCTATTTTTATCAATATCTTTTTCCAGTGTAATTGTTAACAAAATAGGGCTATGGACGTGAATTCAGAAGTATTAACTCGTGTATAAGACGCAATGATATGTCAATATTTTGATTCTGAAAACAGCCCTGCGTCTTATACATATCATACCAAGCTTTTTTCCCAGTAAATCCAAGGTGGATGTTTGTAAACAGAGCTGTGGTAGACTGCCACATGTTGTCTATCTCTGCCTTTCCCTCTCACTCTGTCTGGACTACTCATACTGTGTCTAGACACAACACTATTAATCATCATCTTATTAATCATCTTACCAAAGCTATGAAACCTGTAAATTCATTTTTCATAGACAGTACATGTGAAAAAGAAATAATTCAAATAACATCAAAGCTAAAAAACAAAAGGTCAGCTGGGATAGACAACCTACCAACTTGTATATTAAAGAAAATTGTTACGGCTATCTCTCTACCACTAGCGCATATATTTAATGACTGCATTGAAAAGGGCACCTTTCCAGACAAACTAAAAATAGGTAAAGTTATACCGCTATATAAAAAAGGGGATAGAAATCGGTCAGAAAACTATCGCCCGATATCACTTTTACCAAGTATATCGAAAATTTTTGAAAAACTTATACATACTAGACTATCATCATACCTTGAGAGAGAAAAACTACTCACAAATAACCAAAGTGGATTTCGGAAAAATAAATCGACAACAAATACCATAGATAACTTCATTCAAAACACAATTAAGGGACTGGAACATGGAGAACAAACTATTGGTGTTTTCTGCGACCTAACAAAGGCATTTGACAGTATTGACCACAAAATTCTATTAAATAAGCTTGAATATTACGGAGTTAGAGGACCTGCCCTAGATCTGCTAAAATCATACATGCAAGATAGGGTGCAACAGGTAGAAATTACACATATGAATAAAAACAGACAAGAAATAAAATATCTATCAAATTCCGAGACTATAAAAAATGGTGTTCCACAAGGTTCAATCCTAGGTCCACTGTTATTTATAGTCTACATAAATGACCTTCCCGACACAATCACAGCTTCAGGAATCTATGCAGACGACACAAATATAACAATAACAGGCAAAACTAAACTAAATCTTGAAGAAAATGCAAAAAATGTTCTCTCAAATGCAACAAAATGGTTTAACGACAATCGTTTGCTTATTCAAGATGAAAAAACTAACTTTATGCATTTTAAATTAAAAAATGATATAAATGAAACTCCAGTTAAAATTGTATTGTCTAATGAAAACAAAACTAGTAATCTAAGGGGTGTTGATAAAACTAAATTTTTGGGAATCACTATCGATAAAAACCTAAATTGGAAAAGCCACTGCTCCAAATTGCTAAGTAAACTCCACTCAGCATACTTCTCCTTAAAGACTATTGTAAATTTGACAAACACTAAAACGGCGAAACTAGTTTATTATGCAAATATTGAATCGCATATACGGTACGGTATACAGTTCTGGGGCAACTCAACTGATGCCCCTAAAATATTTATACTTCAACGAAAATCAATCAGAGCTCTTTTTGGACTAAAATATAAAAATAACACTTTCATAAAACCAGATTGCAAACAACATTTCAAAAAACATAAAATTTTAACAGTACCCTGCCTTTACATTCTAGAGTCGATACTTGCTATTAGATCCCAAGAAAACTTAACACAAAATAATAGTGACATACATGACCACAACACCCGACAGAAAAATAACATTCATATAGATTGGCACAGGTCAACGTGTACCCAAAAAAATTCCATGTTTTTCAAAACAAAACTATTTAATGCATTACCTAAAAATATAAGAGAAATTAAAAAATACTCACAATTTAAGAAACAACTGAAAGAACTATTAATAAGTAAAATATATTATTCGATTGACGAATTCCTCAGTGACAAATTTTAATTATTTAATTGTATAATAACATGTTCAACTTAAGTATATTCTAGTACCTATATCAATATCATAATCATAATATTTACCTAAATGTGTTATATTATAGTTGTAGCATATCTATAGATATTAATTTATTTTAATTTCAATGCTATTTAATTATAATATGCTAGGTTACTAGATTTAGTTCGATGTAACCTTTCCGTATACCCCGTTAAATGGTGTCAACCATAGGGGTCTTTTCAATGTACCTCTTTAAAATGTACTTTTGATTTTGGAAATAAACTGAACTGAACTGAACTAACATATTACATTTTTGCAACAAAATGTTTTCCCTTGCATTTAGATCAGGAGACAAAATATATGTTTACGTCTGAAAAACATTGCTCTGACAGACATAAAATAGACAAAACACTGTTGAATGGCAATCTTAATGGAATGGGAGGAGAGAAGTTGGGTTTGTTTTGGAATGCAGAGGAAAGGCAGGTGCATGCCTCTTAAAGCAAGCAACAGCTGCTGGGAAGAGACTCCCCTCCCCCCTTTCCCAGAAGCAAGAAATTACTGTTTGTTTACAACAAGTTGGCAGTGATTTTCATTCAAATAGCTCAGTTAGCTGGCAAACCAACATTTAGATGGATATCATGTATACAAACACACAATGTTTTTCATCATTTTACTGCAACTTAAAAACGCATGCTAAGTGTTTACTTAAAATAGACTTATCAAAACAAGGGTGCGTCTTATACACGAGTGCGTCTTATACACGAGTTAATACGGTAGTTCAATGAAAATAATTTCACAGATTGGAATAAGCTATTAGTTTTATTGTGTCCAACAGGTGTTTAGAATCCGAAAATTAATGAAATATAAAAATTTGAATTGTTCATCTTCTTTTGTCATGAAATCACTGACCCGATTCTTTTCAAGTAGTTTGTAATTTTCGGGTTCTAAACACCTGTTGGACACAATAAAACTAATAGCTTATTCCAAACGATGAAATTATTTTCATTGAACTATTCTGAATTCACGTCCATAGCCAAAATTTCGGGTTCTAAACACCTGTTGGACACAATAAAACTAATAGCTTATTCCAAACTATGAAATTATTTTCATTGAACTATTCTGAATTCACGTCCATAGCCCTATTTTGTTAACAATTACACTGGAAAAAGATATTGATAAAAATCGATTAAAAAACTCGTCAAGGCCACGCTCACTACCAAGCCCTCTTAATGGAATTTTGTAACTTCAAATTCAAACAATTGAGAGGGTGTCGCTTCAGATTGAAATAGAATTTGCTTTAGATATTGCACTATCTTCTTATTTTTACACATTTTATTATACTAGTGTAAAAATCTATGCATCTAAACAGTGAGTACATCTTCTTACGCATGTCAAAATAAAGTTTCGCGAGTTTTAATTTTGAGTGGCACGAACAGCTTACTTCACACTTATCACAAAACCGATGGCAGCACCCTAGCGGGAGATAGTTTGGCTAGTGCCCTATATTTCAATAATTTCATTGAATGGCTTTTGTTCTCTTCACTTCTCTTCTTCACGTCATTCAAATCTCTCCAGAATTTTGCATATTTTCGTTGAAAAGTTTGGCAAATTGGTGTTCTTGTGAAGGTTTTAGTATTCCGCGCTTTTATTGCAGGTGAACATTATTTCTCGAGATTTTTTGTCAGAACATTGATATTTCATATTGTCTTTTTCTACCTCTTACTTGTGGAAACGTTGGATTCATTCCGTTTCTGAGCTTCTGTCTTTATAGCCTGACACTTCCTTGAAGGTTGCTAATTTTTTAAAAGGTTTGATTCATTCAGTTTAAAACATTACATTGTCTTATTGTAATAATTGTGGAACGCTGGATAAATTCCGTTTCTAAACTAGGTACTGTTAACCGTAACATTTAATCTAGGTTTAATAACGTTAAAACGTTTAATAATGTTTTCTATGTGTTAACGCATCTTCGGTTCGATGTTTGCGCATGTGTCTGGTGCTCGCTCATCAACGCGTTACACGGAGCGTTTTCCTAGTGTACCTAACACGATTTCGATGTACGATGCTTAACCAAAATTGAATCACTGACTTTTATTGTATGATAATTAAGGCACCTATTTTAAATTCAAATAATGTAGGTATCCTACCTATCAAATTTTATTAGTGGAGCGGTCGCTCCACCCAGCCAAGTCGTACTATACACTCACAGTCACTCAACATATCGTAAATGCCTAATAAACTGAGGAGCAGACTAACCACTTTTACTGTAAGCAACAACATGGCATTTTCGGCCTACTGGATCTCAAAATTGAAAAATCTCACATTGTTGCGAAATATCTTAATTTCGAGCTATGGCCCACCCCACCCTATATACCAAATTTGGGAACAACAGGTTATGCCTTTTGCGAGCTAGAGGGCCGTGAAAACAGTGAAATTACACCCCTTTTAAAAGCTATCTGATGATGATGATGATGATTCAGATTCAGATTCAGATATCAGGAAACGTTGCTATCACCGCCACAGCCTAAACGGCTGAACCGATCAACCTGAAACTTTTACCACATGTGCACTTTTGGCGTCTGATGATACCTTGCCTCTTGTGATTTTTTGTGCCGCCATTTTTAAACCGGAAGTGACGTCATATCTCAAAAACGTCTAGGCCGATTAGAACGAAATTAGCGCCATTCGATTTAGATGGTCATCTATATGAAGTAGCAATAAAAAAAAATTATTTTCTTATTTTCTTAACCGGAAGTGACGTCATAAATACGCAATATTTAGCTTATTTCAACAAATTATACTTAAAATACATACATAATTAACTTACATAGTAACATAGACAATATAATTTATAAATTCAAGGTTGCAGTGTTCTCGGCCGCCATTCCTGAAACCGGAAGTGACGTCATATATCTAAAACGCCTGTACCGATTCCAACTGAACTAGCTCCTGCGTATTCATTCTGCTATTTATTTAAAAAATCAATTGCGAAAAATGAATAAACAAATTAACGGTACCGGAAATGGCGGCAGGAACCACTAAATGAAACCGGAAGTGACGTCATATATTACAAAGGGCATGGCCGATTTTACGGAAATAAAGGGATTATGAATTCAGATGGTCGTTCATGAAGTATCAACTAGATAAAACTAGATTGTTTTCTTATTACCTATACCGGAAATAACGTCATAAATATGCTAAATTACGTCATAAATATGCTAAATGACACTAAATTCACCACTTTATACTTTTAAATAGATATTAGTAAACGTACATTGTAAATAATTATAAATTCAAGGTTGCAGTGTTCTCGGCCGTTATTTTTAAAACCGGAAGTGACGTCATATATCGAAAACGGTTGTACTGATTGCAACTTAATTTAGGAAATGTGTAGGTCTAATATATGAATTAAAGACGACATTATTTTCGGCCGCCATTGTTAAAACCGGAAGTGACGTCATATATCGAAAACGGCTGTACCGATTGCAACTAAATTATGTATAAATATGTAGGACATATGATTATTGATTATGAATTTAAGACGACATTATTTTCGGCCGCCATTTTTAAAACCGGAAGTGACGTCATATATTGAATACCGCTGTACCAATTGCAACCAAGTTTTGGAAATGTGAAGGACTAATAATTATGAATTAAACGACATTTTTTTCGGCCGCCATTGTTAAAACCGGAATTGACGTCATGTATCGAAAACGGCTGTACCGATTGCAACCAAATTTTGGAAATATGTAGGACTAATAATTATGAATTCAATGAAGACATTATTTTCGGCCGCCATTTCAAAACCGGAAGTGACGTTATATATCGAAAACGGCTGTACCGATTGCTATCAAATTATGTAATTTTGTAGGACTTATAATTATGAATTCAAGACGACATTATTTTCGGCCGCTATTTCAAAACCGGAAGTGACGTCATATAATATCGAAAACGGATGGACTGATTGTAACGAAACCTAAGCTATATTCTTGGATAATCATTTTAATCTTTTACCAAACGCAACTTTTCTTAGTACCTACCTATCCAAATCGGTTGAGGCGTATTTTTTTAAAGAAATTAGTCCTTGCTCGGACATGTGCTACAAGCTGTATGAATAAACTAACAAAAGAAGTGATATCCCAGAAAAAAACACTCCATGTAAAAAAGGCAGCCAAGTCACTTTACTTTAAAAAAATTCAACACCGAAAAGGAGTGATATCAAAAAAGGAGCCAAGTCAATGACATTTCCAAATATTTAATCGTATCTTTGAAATAAAAGAATAAACGTGTAGTTCCTCATTTTTCTAGGGAGGAACTATGGAACGGTTTAGTTCCTTTATTGAGGAACTGTAACGATTTTTGCTAAGTTCCTTTTTTTTAACTTGACTGTACTTTTACTCCGAAAAACTGCACTCCTCTAGAAGCTAGATATTTGTTTAATTCTGTCGGAAGTCAGCTATTATAATTTGGCATCTAAAAATAATTCAAACCAGTCGTCACCTACCCTAACACAATCAATGAACATCTATCTATCTGTAGTCGTGTGGCCAACCCTTCAGACCAAACTTCATTCCTAGCAATGACAGTGCGCAGGCACACAGATTTCAAATTTCAGATCGTCGTCTTTTTAGCTTTTACTAATTGTTTCCTTCCTCACATTTCCTTTCCGATCACTGTGTAGGACACATCACATCTCCACAGAATTTTTAATTTTTACGAATCTTCTTACATCTCTTCTTAAGGTCCATTCACACGGTTGATTGCACGCAACAAATTGGTATACTTCTACCATAAGTCATTGGATGTGCGCGTGTGGCCGATCATCTGATTCATACCAATTACCGATCGAATCGGGAGTATAGAGACCAGGGGCCCTATTCTAGAACTTTTAAATTCCCAATTCCACTAGAATTCAATTCCATACTATGTTAATCCTTATGGCCGTGACTGAATTCCATCAGAATGGAATTGGAAAATCGTTCTAGAATAGACCTCCAGCTCTAAACTGGATGATTGAAGATTCCCGATTGGCGTCGTTGACCAATCAGATGTGAGAATTTCAGTCACGTGGTAGGTACTTACAAGGAAATCAAGATGGCTCCGACAGTGAACAATGACATTAGAACGGGATACACTTTTGTTTTATTATAACACTTAATTAGAGATAAGACGAAATAATGATGACAAACCTCCTTCTGGAACATTTCAACAAACACAAAAGACAAAATCTAGTTCCTAAGCCTTCTAGAAGTAGGCAAGGTCGTGAGATTGAATACGTTGTCGTCTGAATTGGAAAATCGCGCACATCCAATGAAACTTATGGTAGAAGTATACCAATTAGTTGCGTGCAATCAACCGTGTGAATGGACCTTTATAATCTTTTTGAATCTGCTGTAATAGAGTGATTCAATTTTTTATTTTCAATTTTTAATTTGCAGATTGCAATTTTTAAAGGAACTAAGTTCCTTTTATAAAGGAACTAGGAACAAAATAGTTCCTTTTTCGTTATTGAAGGAACTGGAACTTGAACTAGTGCCTTTTTTCGGCGAGGAACTTGGAACTAAAACTAGTTCTTTTTCAAAAGGAACTTACCCAACACTGTCTAAGTTGTTACTATCAAGTTTGTTGGTATTTACAATTACAGATTTACTGGAGTAAAATTGCTGGAGACATTTCACCTTTATTATTTTGGCTGCGAAAATGTATAGAAATCCTTTTTTCAACAAAATTGGTATTTACGGCATTTTATGCACTGCCCCTTGTCATTAAAATGCCATTCTAGATCATGTTTAAGGTAATGATATCACATAAGAGCCACCGTTTGTACGAATACAGCGCCGAAAACCAGAATGCTATGCGATATTCCAATCGGAAGTTACAGCGCGCTCAATTCTTGAAAGTGGAGGGGGAATACATCACCGCTACGGTAGGCGTGGTTTATCTATAGTAGAGCTGCTAGAACCGTAAAACGAAATAATTCGGGTTTTTGGTGATAAAAACGTAGATTTTGGATATGTTGTAGTGGAAAAAATACTATTTGATTTGACAAGAGGATTCATTTCATATCTACCCCTGTTAGGGGGTGGCAAGGGTTCAAATTTCGGGGAAGATTTCATATCAATATTAATTCCCACGAATTGTACAAATATAAGATACCACATAAAATGCGATAAATTGTAAAATGTTCTAATAATATGTAATAAATGTAATGTCGACCAATATTTGTAAGGGGGTGGTAAAATTTCACCCTTTGCCTTAAATATTTGTTATCATTCACTGTTTAATTTAAGATTTAAAAATTCAATCGACAAATAAAATTAGGTACACGGATTAATGATACGATATGTTTTAAATTTAGAGTGACCTATGCTCGTCAGGCGGTGATAAGGGTTTAATGTTAGGGGATGATTTCAATTAAAAGTAATTCCGAATAACTGAACAAAGACTCTAATTTAAATTGTAACAAGATCCAAAACAATTGGTAAATATATAATTTAATATTGAACACAATTTGTAGGGGGGGGGGGGGGGGGGGGGTTGGAGGATTTCAACCTCTGACTCATATTATCATCTTCTACATATAGGCCTCGCTACATTTTATGGCATGCCCATAGTGGCATCAATATCTGTACTACTAATTAGTATTTAAATGAAATCTTTCCTCACACGTCTCCCTCAACGTTTAATCCTTGCCACCCCCAACGGGGGTTGCTAGGTTAAAGTTAAAGGACAGGTCACTTCAAATACAAAACAAATATCATAACATAAATCTATTAATTTTATCTAGCAGTTAAATTATCAAAACTTGAAATCGATGCATAAATGGGAAATATAGAAAATTTATGAGGCAGGGGTGGAATGTACACCTCTCCCCTCCCTCACCATCCACCATTTTAATGTTTGTGAATACTACATTTTATATTGAACTTATTTTGGATTTGGTTGCAATAAAGTAGGTAGTAACTTATATTTCTCAATTTATTGTAATTAACATTTATATGAATTCATCCCCTAACACCCTTACGACCCCTTTACGGTGATAGGTCACTCTGGATATAAAACGAATATCGTAACAAGAATCTATGTAAATTTATCTATCGATTGAATGCTCAAAACTTAAAATCGCCCTGTAATTGTGAAAAATAGTAAATATTAAGAAAAGTGTGAAATTTTACCACCCCCTTACAAGTTTTGTTCCATATTAAATTTTTTATATATTATTTGGACCTTGTTACAATTTACCGTACGTCAAGTGGTATGTTTTATAAGTACAGTTCTTTGAATTAATAATTATATGAAACCATCCCTCAAACTTTGAACCCTTGCCACCCCCTAATGGGGGTAGATATGTAACACCTCCTGGCGTCAAAGCAAATGGTTATATTTTCTCTACAACATATCCAAAATATACGATTTTATCACCAAAGCCCGAAATGTTTCGTTAAATGGCTCTTAGCAGCTGGACAAGAGAGGAACCACGCCTACCGTAGCGGCGACGTCACGGAATCAGCCGCGTATGGGTTATATGGGAATTACTTTCAAACTAGAGCTCGTAGAGATATCGCGTTTTCGGCGTTGGACTTTTTAGAATGATTTGCACCTTTTATTTTAATGACAGGGGACCTTTAATTAAATTAAATTAATAAACTCCAAAAGTTGAAGGCTGTCAGCTTGAAGCCAATTTATTTCTGAATTTAAACTTGAAGTAGTTTCAATTTTCTGCAACAAAACTTACGCGATTAAGACTGGGAAATCACTCTATTTATATCATACCAGTTGTTAATCATTCTTAAACAGGTATTCCAAATTCATGTTAAACCTACGATCATCCCGCTAAACAATCAATTGGAACATAAATTATATCTATATATATATTCCACAAAGACAAGTAACATGTGTGCATCTCGTAAACAGGGAAACAAAGTGAGAAATCTCATGAAATATCGCCTTTGCTAGCACGGTCAGTAGGCAAGTCGAACTCCCTCTGAGTTGCGGGTGCAGTCGTGACGTCAGGAGCACTCCAGCCAATCAGAGAACAGAAACGCAATATACCTCGATCGGCTCAATCTATGAATCTAGAGATCTTGTATGGGACTGAGGCTACGTACTCGGGATTGAGGTTACGAACTCGGGACTGAGGCTACATACTTGGGACTGAGGCTACGTACTCAGGATTTAGACTACAAACTCGGGACTGAGGCTACGAACTCGGGACTGAGGCTACGGACTGAGGCTACGTACTCGGGACTGAGGCCACGTACTTGGGACTGAGGCCACGTACTTAAGACTGAGGCTACGTACTTGGGACTGAGGATACGGACTGAGGTTACGCCCCACCAATGGACTGCCACCTTGACGTGGTGGTGGGGCTTAAGGGGCCGGCTCACATACGAGTTGGCCTTAACCAAGTGCAGTCCAGGGTCGACCTAGTCCCATGCCCCCCCCCCCCAAATTCGCGGGCCCCTCGGGCCGGCCTCCCCCCTCGAGATGGTGATCCCCCTGAAATCGAGTCCCACCGGTCCGAAGCTCTCCACCCCCCGGTCTGTCCCCATTCTGACCTGGCTTTCCCACCAGTTTTAGACTCTCCCAGATCGGGCCCGTTAGGTCGACCCCTCCCGATGTCCTCCACTTAGTTCAACAAAGTTAAAAGTTAAAATTAATGTGCGCAATATAACCTCGTCGTTGACGCGCCGTTAAACTCTAATAATCAATCAATCAATCTGAGGTTACGTACTGGGACTGAGGCTACGTACTTGGGACTGAGGTTGTGCAACGTGGTGTGACCGAAGCTGCTCTCATCTCCGTCCTGATTGCCCTGGAAGTTGACGGGCAGAACGACGCCCACTGACACGATCATCACCAGAGTCATGTAGAACAGAATGTGCCGCTGGAACTTGAGATATTGCACGGCGTCCGGACCGCACTTCAGCATGAAACTCTCATCGCTGAAACACAAACTAACTCATTCAGGCTCAAAAACACCTGATAGTGATAATTAAGAGCCTACGTATTGCATGCCAATTCATCAGCTCTATAATATTAATACACATTGAACAACATGGATCAAAGGAGTACTGATATATTTTAAATTTCTTTGAATTCGTTTATAAATATTTCAAACAAGTACATAATGTCGGTAAAATATCAATAATTTTTAAATCTACTAAAGTCCACATTCCACTAAACAATTCAAATTGGACAATTTCAATCATAAACCAACGGATTTCAGAGTTTCATTCAAAACAATATTTCATTGCTAGAATTTCAAATTGTCCCACTTGAAATGTATAGTGGAATATGGACTTAACAGATTTGTAAGACCAATGTCAAGAACTCCTAAAATGTTCGTCCCAATGACCATAAAATTTGCAGTTGATCGGTCAATCGACAATCGGTTCCATTTAAATTTTCAACCAATCACAGGATCGTATTCAAAAACACTCCACGAGACCGCTCTTATGACGTCAGTGTGTGTGCAAACTTTCAAATCAATTGGTTGATCAGTAAGACCTTTACTAGACATATCTTTACAGACATAGAAAGTCTCATTAGAGTAATGTGGTGATGCTCGCTTAATAACACACTCATAATCGTAATTGTAACTAACTTTTCACGCTTTCAACTTACTAATCGTTTAACTAAGGAAGTTGTATGCAAAATTGATGTTAAGAGAACATATCCCTTAAGATTACGTACGAAGTGTAGAAGATGGCTGCCATCCATGAGCAGAATCCCTTGTCGATGTTTGAGTCGACGGAGTTGAGAGAATCTGCTTCCGAGACGCCGGTAAGTTCCTCCGTCGTTCCGTAGAACAGTTGGGTCCATCTGTAATGCAATCACATCTTCTGGATACTCATAGCTTCAGGACACTTAGATCATAAGCCGTAGAACAGTTGGGTCCATCTGTAATGCAATCACATCTTCTGGATACTCATAGCTTCAGGACACTTAGATCATAAGCCGTATTACAGTTGGGTCCATCTGTAATGCAATCACATCTTCTGGATACTCATAGCTTCAGGACACTTAGATCATAAGCCGTAGAACAGTTAGGTCCATCTGCAATGCAATCACATCTTCTGGATACTCATAGCTTCAGGACACTTAGATCATAAGCCGTAGAACAGTTGGGTCCATCTGTATTGCAATCACATCTTCTGGATACTTATAGCTTAAGGACACTTAGATCATAAGCCGTAGAACAGTTGGGTCCATCTGTAATGCAATCACATCTTCTGGATACTCATAGCTTCAGGACACTTAGATCATAAGCCGTAGAACAGTTGGGTCCATCTGTAATGCAATCACATCTTCTGGATACTCATAGCTTCAGGACACTTAGATCATAAGCCGTAGAACAGTTAGGTCCATCTGCAATGCAATCACATCTTCTGGACACTCATAGCTTCAGGACACTTAGATCATAAGCCGTAGAACAGTTGGGTCCATCTGTAATGCAATCACATCTTCTGGATACTTATAGCTTAAGGACACTTAGATCATAAGCCGTAGAACAGTTGGGTCCATCTGTAATGCAATCACATCTTCTGGATACTCATAGCTTCAGGACACTTAGATCATAAGCCGTAGAACAGTTGGGTCCATCTGTAATGCAATCACATCTTCTGGATACTCATAGCTTCAGGACACTTAGATCATAAGCCGTAGAACAGTTGGGTCCATCTGTAATGCAATCACATCTTCTGGATACTCATAGCTTCAGGACACTTAGATCATAATCCGTAGAACAGTTGGGTCCATCTGTAATGCAATCACATCTTCTGGATACTCATAGCTTCAGGACACTTAGATCATAAGCCGTAGAACAGTTGGGTCCATCTGTAATGCAATCACATCTTCTGGATACTCATAGCTTCAGGACACTTAGATCATAAGCCGTAGAACAGTTGGGTCCATCTGCAATGCAATCACATCTTCTGGATACTCATAGCTTCAGGACACTTAGATCATAAGCCGTAGAACAGTTGGGTCCATCTGTAATGCAATCACATCTTCTGGATACTCATAGCTTCAGGACACAGTTAACATAAGTTAACATCATAGTTTACAATAACAAATAGTAAAGGAAATAAACATCATGTGTTCATGCATTATTGGGTGCAACATAAATACCGTGGTCTTTCAATGAATCAATATTTGAAACCTTCAAAGTGCTGTAGACTGTAAACTAGAGTTCATGTTAATGAATAAGAAACCTTTGTTCTAATACCTAGGTACCTAGCTAGAATGAAACGGCCATGCAATTACAAATTTAAAATTTTTTAAAAGTAGGTCTAGGTATACCTAGTAGGTACTTATATTATCATTTCTTTCCACTTAAGGCTAGGCCACACTTGTCGTAATGCTTAATGTTTAAGGTTAAGTGTTTAGTGCTTAATGTCTAATGTGTAAGGAGGGCCACAATAGGATCTTATTTCAACTGCAGGAGCGCTAGTAGCACTACAAAATGCATGTAATTTCCAGAGCCTCCTGCAGTTTACAAACTTCATTTGAAACAAAAATCTGCTATAAAAGTTCGTAAGTTACTTATTTCATATAGTTTAATATTAATCTGCCACTTATCTGCAATTTTAACTGTAGTTACAAGTTCTGAATTTCTCCACGGCGCGCAGCAGTAGTAGTAAGTCTATTTTGATTGGCTTGTCGTAAGGTTTTGTTGTAAGAAATGAATTTTATTAAATTCTTATACAATTGTGACTAAACACTAATCACTATAACATATTGTGGCCCATATCACATAAACCCTATAATCCATTTCTCTTAGACATTAAACATTAAACACTAAACATTAAACATTATGCATTACGACAATTGTGGCCTAGCCTTTATCTACAATAAGTTAAATGGGCAAGGAAATGTATACCTACCTAATTAGAATGAGGAAGCAAAACTTGATAACTATCTACAGCTTAGTCACTTATTTAGTTAGAACTAGGAAAACGCTCTGTGTAACGCGTTGATGAGCGAGCACCCAAACGCGGAACATCTCCAACCGGAATATCGTAACATACAGAAAACATAATAGGTTCAATTGCGTACTAATTCCACACAATTGAACATTGCCATTGAATTAAAACGGTTCAATTGCGGAAAAAAAATTACACACTCGGAGATCAAGCTTAATGAATTGGTGACATCACTGTAGCAAAAAAAATGCAACAATGTCTGCTCTCTAAAAGAAACAGGATGCGAATTAGTTGCTTGAAGATGCACTTCCGGCGCTAGCCGCTCCTTCAGGCTCCTTGCTAATAATAGAGGGGTGGGTTTTTGTCATATATTATTGATATTTTACGTTTTCCTCTGGCATGCACTGAATGAGAGCAAAGAATTGCTCTGTGACGTCATGCTCTGCACTGGTGCGGCAAAAAAAGCAACCCCAGTGGAAAACAAGGATATTTCCAGTGCTAACATAACTTAAAATTGGCAATGAATTTCATAGAATTAGTTTTAGATCATCCATTGTTGGTCAATTAATCTATCACTGTTATTTGAAGATTCAAATAGGTTATAAACAGCAACCATTTTTGAAGCATCCATCTTGGAATATTCGAGAGCACTCGATTGCCCTGAGAATTTTCTCAGAGCAAGAAATGCGCCCTCAGAGCGTGCAACTTTGCCAGTGAAAAACGAAAAACCACTCCAGTGCACACTGGATCTCCCAGTGGAAAACGACACCCGCTCTCAGTGCAACCCAGTGCAGAACCAGTGCAGTCAGTGAAAAACGCTATTAGTAGGCGCTGCGCTGGGCCCGGTAGAGTTGACAATAAAGGGGTAGAGGGGAAGGGGTTGTTAGTGGTTGGACAGTGGAAAATCGAAAGAGTTTTTTAAATTTTAACCAATTACAGAATTTGGTTGAAACTTTGTAATATTTAAGACAATGTAGGTCGCAATGACTTAACAAAATTTCAAATTGATCGGACGTTCAATTCGGAAGTTATCGGAAGTTAATTTTTTCAAAACTCTAACTTTTGGTTAACCAAGCAACGGATTTCAAAAAAATTAGGGTCTGCAACGCCCAGAGGTGGTCCCTACATGACTGTGTGCAAAATTTCAGCTCGATCGGATGAAAACTGTGACCTGTATTGCTCCAGTAACAGAAAAAAACACACAAAAAAAACAGAGGTCCGTGCCATAAGAAGCCAAAAGGAGACGCTCACTTCGCTCGCTCAATGACATACAAGAACAAAGTTGTGAATCACATGCTATTCAATACCTAACTAAATTAAAATGTTTCGATATTGTAATGTATATTGTAATTGTATATTGTATATTGTCGATATTGTAATGTATTGTAATGTCGATATTGTAAAGGCAGTGAGGAAGTTGCTTTGGCACGAGAAGTTTCCAAAAGTGTGTAAAATGATAATGTATAAAATGTATTTCCTGCCAATTCTAACATACGGGGCAGTGACGTGGTCAGCGGGAGGACAGGAAATGGATCAGCTTCAGGCAGCGGAGATGAAGTTCTTGAGGAGTGTGAAGGGAGTCACAAGAATGGACAAGATCCGAAGTAAGAAGATAAGAAGTGAGCTGGGGGTAGAGAGATTGGGGTTTAAATTGGGCAGAGAGAGGCTTCGGTGGTTTGGCCACATGAAAAGGATGGGGACAGGGCGAGTGCCACGGCGGGTGTTTGAGTCGGCTACTTCGGGACCACGTAGAGTAGGAAGACCAAGAGAGAGGTGGATTGGGGTTATTAAGGACGATGTTTTGGAGAGAGGGGGAAGTTGGAGTGAGTTGGAGGCTGAGAGACAGTGGGAGGACAGAACAAGGTGGAGGCAATTTGTGGAACAATTGGAAGCGGAGGAAGAAGAAGAAGACGAGGAGGAGATGCCAGGCGTGGCCAGCCGGTCTCCAGTAGTCCTGCGGCCCTAGTGTTGGTGGGAACACCCACCCCCTGACCCATTAAATTGGAACCAGCGGATAGATTATTATTATTGTAATAATGGGAACATGAAAGTTGCGTAATAACCCACTGACAACATACTAAGTAGGTAGGTACCTACTAGGGCTGGGACGTTTAAACGTTCAGACGTTTATCAAGAGTTTTTTTTGTAATAAGTAAACTCAAAATATTGTGTCAAACTCGCTGAAAACTCGTTGTTGTCTATAATTTCAAATTTGTACAATTATTGTTATTTTGCGCAGTGAATTGCTATTATTTTTAGCTGGGTGTATTTTAATTGTTGTATTTATCTGTTTCTCACAGTCTGTTTTTCCTTAGTTGACAACTGAATTACTATGTTTAAAAAAGTTAAATTGACCTTTCTATGCCCTCACACAGGGTCTCTTTAACCCATGAGGGCTATTCTGCTTTTAATATAATTTTTTTTTTGTAATTGTACTCGGTACACATATGAATCGGAGAATAAAATGCTTATAAATTGAATTGAATTGAATTGAAGACGGGAATGTGGAAGATATCCTGGCAGTGAATCACACATAGGGGAGAGACAATGAGTAATACCTCTCAACTACTTGGTACTCACTTCTCATCACTCTTGTGCACGAGAGCGATCCGGCCGTAGTTCCACGCTCGCTTACGCAGGATTGCAAACAGGAAGAGAATAATCTGAAAGCAAAGCAGAAGAATACTTGGAGAACTGAGATGCTTCTTGAAATAGGTACATTAGCCGTGCAGTAACAGAATTAATATCGCCATTTATCACATCCATCAATAAGCTGAAAGTTTGCATAAATGTTCTTCACCCCTTAACACAGGGGTCGGCAACCCGCGGCTCCGGAGCCGCATGCGGCTCCTTGATGGTTCTTGAATGGCTCTTGATAATTAAAAAAAAGACCTTGAATCGAACATTTTTAAAATTCGACAAATAATGCCCTGCGGGGCAACAATTAGAAGGTTATTTGATTGAGTTAACGTTCATTTTAGAGTCCTAGAATCACTTTTAAATGGTTAAAATCCTAAAAAAACGCCCTGCGGGGACACAATTGGAAAGGTTATTTGGTTAAGTTTGTTATTTACGAGTCCCAGAATCACTTTTAAATTCTTGAAATTCTGAAAAACACCCTGCGGGGCAACAACTGGGGGACAATGACTGGGGGACAACGACTGGGGGGCTTCGTCAAAATATCAAAATAAACTGGTCATTAAATTTTTTTTTTTCGGTGTATTATATTTGATTGCCTCTACTGCTGCTCCCATTATTATCTAATTTATGAATTTTCGGCAAATTGGCACCTTCACCAAAAAAGGTTGCTGACCCCTGCCTTAACACATCCACCTTTCAAAAAAACCCAAACAAACTTTACCGGAAGCCACCCCAAAAAAATAAAAACATAAAATTATGGACAGCCAGGGAACCCGGCCATTTCAAACATACAATGCGTTATCCACGAAAGTAATTGGAATAAAATTATGAAAAAAATACAGGACACCAAAAACATATTGGCGAAGACATTGGTTGATATGTCATTGGCCAAAATGTTTTTGTTTTGATTGTATGCATTTTTGAAACTGCAATTTTTTTGACCGCACTTATTTTATATTTTAATCGTTTGAGAAACATTTCTCGCGATGACCTATTATTTATTTGTGTGGAAAATGAAGAGTTATTCATGAAGTTTTGTGAATTTTTTCAGATTTATTGGACGCAATCTAATTAGTGAAATGGTATTTTTAGTTTGGTTTCCGCGGAACGTTTTTCCTCTCGCGCTGCGCCTGACCTGACTATACACATTTACACTATTGCGCATTAGGATTGGTAGGTTCGAGGTACAATACAAATTACATTTTAATTGATAACTTTTACTCTGGTGTAGTATACTAGGAAAACGCTCAGTGTAACGCGTTGATGAGCGAGCACAGAACATGCAACATCCCCATAGAAACGATACACGACACGGCAGAAGACGATTTTCTCTGCAATTTTTCAATCTCCATAATACACTGGATGAATAACAGATCCATTGTGTCGTGAAGTCTTACCTACATACCTTCTCCAGAAATCTCTTGTGACATCCCATACTAAACTCGTAAAATTACAATTAATACTTGACTGATTGGGCTTACAATGTGTAAAATTTAATATTAAGTTGGTCTTGATCACCATGCAAAATTTGAACTTAATGTGAACATTTTTATTGTCGACCAATCAGAAGACATTATTTAAACTTAAACCAATTAGAGTATTTGGCCTTCGTACTGCATCCGATTTTATGCGCTAGCTCAAAAATGCTTTCATTTTACTGTACATTGTGGATAGCTTGGCTGCTCTACAGGCCTTGCCTTGGAGCAGAAGCTTAAAGAAGGCAGGGATGACCATTTAGTATACATTTTTCAAGATTACGGAATAAAATGACCTTAAAATGACAAAACTTTTGAAAATAACGACAGATTAGACTGAAAATTGGCAAAAATACCTAAAATGTTGGTACCAATGACCACGCGAAGTTTTAAGTTGATTGGTCAATCTGTTCTAGTTTAGATGTCAAAAATCATATGAAAAATGGGTTTAAATTTGAACCAATAGGAGGATTTGGCTGAAACTTTTTATGATTGGGTACAATGTTGGTTGCAATGTTTTTGCTAAATTTCAAATTGATCGAAGCAACCAATCAAAAGATAATTTTTTTAAAAATTGAACCAATCACGGGAGCCCGTTCAAAAAACCATCCCAGGGACCGCATAGATTACGTTAGTATGTGTACAAAATTTCAGATCGATTGCTAGAGCGGTTTGACCTGGGCTGTGACCACAAAAAAAAAAAAAAAAAAAAACACACAGAGAAAGTGCCATAAGAGTACCGTGGTGACGCTCGCTACGCTCGCTCAACAATCTGTAACATTATGTTCGTAAACATCTCACACTGTAAACAACAAACTTCGTGTTTCGTTTTGAATTATTTTTAGAGACGTAAAATAATAAACTATTTATGTATGAAATGTGAGATGTGAGCTCATAGCGCGGCGTAAATAATTTTTATGATTCGTTTAAGAGGTTTTCAGCGCAATGACACTCATTTAGTTTCAAGTTTATTTCCATAACATGGTATACATACATATATGTTTACTCAAGTCTTGACCCTTAAGTACAATAAATAAATTGACTTTTTAGGGTAGGTATTTGGAAGTTACATTGATACAATGTAGGTAAATATTTTTAATACTAATAGTAGACAATTTAAATGAAATTGATAATAGTAAGTAATAATAAGTTATAGGCTAACACAATCATAGTTAAGTAAACAATGTAAGTTTAGCAGTTAGTTGTGTTTATTTATAATGATAAGTAATGAGAGATAAATATATATATATATAAGGTACTTACAATAATTAATGTTTAAATTGAGAATTAGATTTAGTTACAATTCAGATTACAACCTGCCATCGGTTAGAAATTCTTCTATAGAGTAATACGCTTTATTAACAAGGTGCAGTTTTAGTTTATGCTTGAAGAGCTGATATTTTTATTTTTTATTTTTTATTTATTTAATTAAATACACACAACTGAAAACACACTTTACTGTACATACACAATTAGGATATAATTATGAAATTGACATGATAAATGTAGTTCAGGCTGTTGTGGTGATACTAAGCTAAATATTTTTAAGTCTGAATCTAAGGTCACTACTGTTAGTTGGCATAGGTTAGTTCCATAAGCAGATGCCCTCAGCCGCAAGCGAGTACTTCTCGATGTTGGAGTGTAGCTGAATTCTTCTGATCTTGTGGATGTGGTAGTTCCTTCCAATGTAGTTAGGATCCAGAAGATAAGAGCCTAAGTCTGCCCAAGCTGGCTGATTCTGATAAGCCTTGTAGATGGCGATGATTCTCGAATGATTCCTGCGTTCTTCTAAAGACTACCATCCGAGTTCGTACAATAATTCAGTGGGACCTGGAGAGATCCCAAAGGAACCTTTGACGTACCTCGCAGCTTGCCTCTGAACAATGTCCAAGCTGTACTTGTTGCCAGGGTTGGGCAAAATACTCTGAAAAAGTATTTGAAATACAAGTATCAAAATAATAAATAATAAATATCGTGACCCTGCTTCCAACTATTGTCGGGTCAGGGGGTGGGATGATCCCACCAATGTTCTAGGGCACTTGTGATCTCAGAGCCGACTTGCCAAGTCCGACACTCCACACTTCTTCAATCTCTTCTTCCACTTCTTCAGGCTCCTCTCTTTCCACCAGTTCCCTCCATCTCTCTCTGTCTTCCCACCACTTCTCTGTTGTAATTACTCCCCAACACTCTCCTCTTTCTTCTGCAGCTGCCTCTATTCCGTTGATCCATTTAGTTCTAGGTCTTCCTGCCTTTCTTCTGCCACCCATGGCTGCACGCTCTGCCTCTCTATATGGTATCCTCTCTTCTCCCATCCTCATCATATGTCCGTACCATCTTAGCCTCTCTTTTCCAAGTTTAAATCTAAGAGACTCCACTTCAAGGTCCTTTCTAATCTTTGCACTCCTCACCTTGTCCATCTTCGTCACCCCTGCCACACTTCTCAGGAACTTCATTTCCGCAGCCTGCGTTTTCATTTCTTCCTTCCCTCCCATTGGCCAAGTTACTGCTGCATATGTTAAGATTGGTACATAGTAGGTTTTGTACAGCAATATCTTACACCTCTGGGGCACATCTTCATTCCACAGTAGCTTCCTTACACTCTGGTAAAACACTTGAATGGCAAAAGAACAAAGTTGTGAATCACATGCTATTCAATTCAATAATTGCTCAAGATGGCTCAAGTATCCAAAAAGTAAGATTTTGGGTATTTTTTTTTATATTTCCTAGACCGATACTAGTACCATCCTGAAACTTTCTGAGCATGACAAAAACATATCAGAGGTCTTACATAAAAAATAAAAAAATAAACAATACCTATTTTTGTCAGGAGGCAATTAAAAATTTTGTAGTACATACAAATTTTGTAAAAAAAAAAACATTTTTTTCCGTACATAAATATTTAAAAAGTATGTTTAAAGAGCTATCAGCTCTAAAAAAAATCATTGTTCTAAGTGGAACAAGTAAAAAGATATTAAATGTTGCCTAACGCTCAATTATCCAAAAAGTAAGCGTTTGGGTCTATTTTGGCGCCCTTGTAAGTAAAAAAGTATAACGAAAATGTAAAAATCCTGAAAGAGGTGTGTTGCTTTGTTCTGGGTAGTATTGTCTCAAATTTTGAAAACAATCGGAGAGGTTGCCGAAAAGTCATTGGTTGAGTTGATACGGAACGACTCATTATATGAATATAAGTCCAATGTGTACATTATTCATTGCACAAGCGCGAAAACAGATAATTATTTCCAAACTGACCACTGGATGTTTACAGCAGTAATACTGCTGATGATTACAGCAGTATTCTTCGATTCTTCTACATTCTTCTACATTCTTCTACGATTCTTCTACATTAATTTAAGTCTAAATAGGCTCCGGAAAACAGCGGTTAAGAGGACGGCCATCTTGGAGTGAATTCTGGTGTACTCTGGTGGCAATAGATTTTGAACCCCTTGAGCAAACGGCTGCCGTGTTCCTATGGATTCCTATTCTATTTACACAAGAAGTAAAACCGTGCGCGTAAATGAAGCCTTTTAACTGCTCAGATGCGTTTAGATCGAAGTTTGGGGTCGTTACGTATGACCCTGACCTAATTGTAATTATTATTGATCAGTTCCTATACTTTTCAAAACGTCACGATCCTTCTGCATTAGTATAAAAAGTCTAAATAGGCTCCGGAAAACAGCTGTTCAGAGGACGGCCATCTTGGAGTGAACTCTGGTGTACTCTGGTGGCAATAGAATTTGAACCCCTTGCGCAAACGGCTGCCGTGTTCCTATGGATTCCTATTCTATTTACACCAGAAGTAAAACCGTGCGCGTAAGTGAAGTCATTTTGCTGCACAGATGCGTTTAGATCGAAGTTTGGGGTCGTGACGGGTGACCCTGGCCTAATTGTATTGATTATTGTTCAGTTCCTACACTTTTCAAAACGTCACGATCCTTCTGCATTAGTATAAAATGTCTAAAAAGGCTCCGGAAAACAGCTGTTCAGAGGACGGCCATCTTGGAGTGAACTCTGGTGTACTCTGGTGGCAATAGAATTTGAACCCCTTGCGCAAACAGCCGCCGTGACTAGACCGTGAACGCTAGAAGGCAAAGTTTTACGAAGTGAAAACTACTATTATAATTGTATGACGCATTTAATCTTATATTAAAAATAAAAAAATACATGTCAAATGACCAGTAGATTGTAAATAAAGTTAATTACAGAAGTAAAAAAGATAATCCCTGACGGGGAATCGAACCCCGATCGTCTGCGCCCTAAGCCAATGGGCTAACCAACCGGCTATTGTTGCCACTGAGGAATTGTTGCGTTAGATGTCTACTTAAGTTGCTATATGGTGTCACTCTAGAATTTGAACTAGGTATCTAATGTGTTCGCAGCTCACTTGCACGGTCTACTACCGTGTCGTGTTCATAATACAAGGCCGTTTCCACACACGGTTTTACTCTGGTGTAAATAGCATACGCCTTCTTGCGCGCACGGCGAACTCTGGTGTAAATAGCATACGCCTTCTTGGCTACACGGCGAACTTCTGGTGTAAATAGAATTTGAACCCCTTGCGGGCACGGCCGCCGTGTGAATAGACACACCGTTATTTGTTTGACAGAAGATTTGCGTGGAAGATGGAGGTCAATAGGGAAATGGAAAGAATGAAGAGGGTAATCGAAGAATACAAGTCGAAGAATACTGATCTTCTACCAGAGGAAGAGCTAAATCAACAAGAGCAACAACAACAGCAACAGCAACAGCAGAATCTATAACTGCAGCAACAACAGCAACAGCAGAAGCAAATGCTCCAGCAGCAACAGCAACAACATGAGCAACTGTTCCCATGTGGAAAATATTAGTGATCGGATGATGAAGATGCAAATATATTTAGGGCCACGATTATATGAAATGATACAGGTATATGCACCACAACGTCGCCTCAGTGCTTATTTGGTCCATATCCACTTTTATGCAAACGGAGAAAACAGTGTTTGAAAGTTTGTTATTTTTTTCTCTATAGCTGCTTGTTTTACATCTGTCAAGTGGTATTATGTGGCAGCACATTTAGATCTAGATTGCAGATATTTTTTGTATAAATTTTTGGGTACCAATTTCCCAGTAATGACCACTTCCGGTTGGATATGGAACACTAACATATAAGTTTTCACAAATAATGTATTAAAAGTGTGTTCCATATCCATTCCAATATACTTCTCATTCCACTTACAAGCTATTTTATGAATAATCATTATCTGATTTATCTCAGAACAATGTTAGGTAACTAAATAGGAGATATTAGGTCAATTATAAATAAATAAAAATAGAATTTTGTTATAAGAATAAAAATATAGTTCACAATTTCAGCTAATTGTGGTTGTTTACGCCCATTCCATAATGATAATGTTTAAACTCACAATACTTTGCAACCTAAATTTAAAAATGTGATTGATTGAATTGCGATATTTGTCATTTGACCCCGAATGATTACAAATCATAGAATTCGTATCATAGAACTCGTGGTCATTGTGTCATTAATAATAATCAATCGTATTTTATTATACGGTCATCAGAATACAATCATGCTCTCGATATGTTGTTTCAATTGCGAATATTGAAGTTTTATTTAATTTGACCCCCAGAGGTCATCCCTGACCCACGAGGAAAATCTCAAAAGGTATCATAGCCAGGAATTTTAGTGATGTCCTAAGGAACATCTGAGCCAAATTTTGAGCTGCAGTTATACCAATATGTTAAAGGGCGACAACAGTCAGAATATAAAAAATTACCATCATTTCATATTGTCATGTTAATATATAATTGATAAGTGCAAATGTGCCAACGGTATTGTAATAATTAATAATAATTATTGTCTGTATTAGCGGTGTTCTAGAATTCAGCGAAAAATGCAGCGCTGCAGCGAGAAAATGGCGTCCTGCTAGATGAATTCTCGCTTAATTTATGAACGATTTGCTTAGTTTTGCTAGATGAATGTGGCGGCAAGATTTTAAAACATGGACGTCGTTATCAAAGCAAAAATGAAATGAAATATAACGCAAAAAACTATGCAATAATACGGCATATTATATTAGAGAAACATATATTTACCTCTCAGATTCATCTGCATTTCATAAACGACGCATAACTGACAACTTAAATCATTGATACACATATCAACATAAACAAACGCCGCCATTTTGCATCCATCTAGCGAATAAAGCGATGATTTTTGTTGCTAGATCCGCTAGATAGCCGCTATATAGCGCTGAAATTAAGAACACTTTGATGCACGCAGCAGTCGCTGCAGCGCTGAATAAATGAACACTTTGCTAGATGTAATCTGCAGCGCTGCATGTTTCGCTGAATTCTAGAACACCGCTATTGCATATAAGTTCACATGGGATTTGTCTTATGGTATCAAAATTCTTTGAGCAGACTGTAATAGCTATTTAATGTGCTGTGTTATGATGATGCATGAAATTGTTTAGTTTATGGCTACTTTATTACTATTTCAAGTGTCACACACAATGGCACGTAACTGGTTTCAGTTACAGAGAGTGGGAGTGAGATCTGCAGGAATGTACCGTCTGTACTATAAATATGGAACCTTCTTGGTGTGTAAAACAGTAGCGATTTGTTTTTATATTTATTTGCCGCTAAACGGTTCAATTCACAGAAAATTGGAAGAAATAAAATGAAGAAAACACTCCTATATATATGTAGCAAAACTTCTTTTATATCTATCTATTTTGGTTCTCCTATGTTCCCAATAGACATTTTGCGTCCAGCTTATTCCTTATGGGACTAAAATTCTTTGCATACTTTCGATTAAAATCACGTTTTTCGATTTGCTGCTCTCACTATCACAACCGGATTGGTACCTTCTCATATGTCTTACAGATATTATTAGTTTGATGTGTAATTATGGTAAAATTTTAGTTTCTGACCGTTGCCCCCCTATAACATCTTTGTGTAATGCAAGCTTATAAAACAATCAACATTATGACTAATTGGGCCCATTTATACCCGTTCCTTTAGCAATATTGGTTTGATTAAACAATATTAACACTTGGGATTATTTCACCACAAATTAAAAAAGAAAACTAATATAGCTCGAAAAACACAATTTCTTATATTTTACCCCAAGATGACCCCAAAATGACCCTTTGTAGAATTTTTTTCGAAACTGTATTTTTTTAAGATAACTAGAACATAGGCGGTCATATTAGATCAAACATTGACTGAAAATGTTAATTCAGTTATGAATTGTGTGCATTTTTGTAATTTGACCTCTAGGGTTCACCATTGACCCCGGGGCAAAAGATCGACTGACATCATAGAAAAATCAGTTTTATATGTCCAAAGGAACATCTCCACCAAATTTCATGCTTGTGTCACAAAATGAACAATTCCGTCCATTCCATGCCCCTTAGCCGCTGCAAAATAATAATCACTAAATAATCATATTATATTTACACCTTGAGGTGCAATTCACAATAGCATTTTAAGAAAAATTTAAGGCAGCCAACGCAGCCGAGACAGCAGCACAGAGAAGCAATCGCATGACTTAAATAAAGCATTTTCATTGGAGAAAAAAATCTATTTCCGGTCCAATTGGATATGGAACATTTAAGCACTGAATTTTTGAAACATAGTTGGATATGGACCAAGAAAAGAGCAAAAAAATTTTACTTGCTGACATAAAATGTGATATTTAGATATTAAAATTGATGAAATACGCATACAGAAATGTAAATCAGTTGCTAACTCAAAAAATTTGAAAAGTGGATATGGACCAAATAAGTACTGGGACGACGACAAGTTGGCAGGCCAATGGAGGAGAAAGAACAATTTATGCAATATTTAGAAAGCCATTTAGTTGGAGAAAACGTCATGCTGATTGGAGATTTTAACGCAAGAGTTGGTCAAGAGAGAAGAGGATATGAAGGAGTATTGGGAGCGAATGGATATGGAAATCGAAACAAGGAAGGAGAAAAGTTGTTAGACATGTGTTTGAGGAATGGATTAGTTGTTGGCAACAGTTGGTTTCAAAAATCAGAGAATAAGATAGTGACACGGTATAGTTGGGATGGCAAGAATAAGTCAGTTATAGATATTATAGTATATATAGTGCTGGTTCAAGAAAAGATATTAAAAACGTAGTACAAGTAATGCCAAATGTGTCTTTTGATAGAGACCATAGGTTGATAGTAATTGAATTAATCATTCATGGACCTATACCGAAAACAGTTACAAAATTGAGAAGAAATAAACTTAGAGTTTGGAAATTACAAGACAAAATAATTAAAAATAATTTTAGAGATCGCATTACTATTCAGTGTCCAAATGGTACAATAAAAGCAGTTGAAGAAGAATGAATAATTTCAAGTATAGTAATAATAATCCTTCGCCCAGTTCCATAGTTAGGTCGGGGGGTGGCCAAGGCCACCACTTGCTAGGGCCTCGAACTCCTGAGCCAGCTGGCCAAGCTTGGCTCTTCCTCTTTCTTCTCCACCAGCTTCTTCCACTTTTTCCTGTCTTCCCACCAACTCTCCTCTTCTACTTCTTCCCACTTCTCTAATCTCTCTCACACATCCTCTGCTACCACTTCGCTCCACTTCTCCCTTGGTCTTCCCACTCTCCTTTTGTCACTCCTGGCCACTTCAAACTCCCGCCTTGGTATTCTATTCCCTTGCATCATTTTCATGTGCCCAAACCATCGTAGCCGCTCTCTACCCAATTTAAAACTCAGCCTTTCCACATTCAAGTCACTTCTAATTTTCTCACTCCTGATCTTGCCCATCTTCGTTAATCCTTGCGCACTCCGTAGAAACTTCATTTCTGCTGCTTGTAACTGGCTCTCCTCCTTTCCCCCAACAGCCCAGGTGACCGACCCATATGTAAGTATTGGGACAAAGTAGGTCTTGAAAAGAAGTACCTTACACTGCTGAGGGAAATGCTCATTCCAGAGAAGCTTTCTCACTAGCTGGTAAAACAAGTTAGCCTGCTAAACTCTTGCTGTGACCTCTCTTCCTATCTTTCCATCCTTCGTTAACCAGCTAACAAGGTACATTAATTCTCCCTTCTCCACCAATTCCATGCCTCGTAGTTTGATCTTCTCGTTCCTTGTTGCCTTTCTCTCCAATACCAGTATCTCACTCTTTTCTTGGCTAATCCACATTCCGAATTCTTCAGTAGTCTGGCTCCATCTATCAATCTTTTCTTGCACTATTTCACTAGTTCCTCTCCACACTACTATGTCATCGGCATACACTAATCTATTGGTATCTTGGTCGTCACTTGGTTCCACTCTCCTCAACAGTTCGTCCATGACAATGACAAATAGCGTCGGTGAGAGCACGCTTCCCTGACGAAGTCCTTCCTTGACCGCAAACCATCCCGACTTTCCTTTCATCGTTTGCACACAACTCTCATTTTTCTCGTATGTGCACCTAATTCTATCAATGAGTTCTCTACATACTCCTTTCTGCTTCAGGCATTCCCATACTTTCCTCCTCCTAGGAAAGCGATCATAGGCTTTTTCTAAGTCCAGAAAAACCATGTAGAGCTTTTCCCTACTCTCCCACTTTCTCTCCATGATCTGCCGGATACTGAATAATGGGTCAATAGTTGACCTCCCTATCCTGAACCCATATTGCTCCTCCCTGAGCCCTTCCTCCATTACCTCCCTCAGCCTAAACTCTATAAGTTTTTCAAACAGTTTTGCACACTGGCACATCAATGTCACCCCCCTGTAGTTGCTGCACCTCTTCCTGTCGCCCTTTTTGAAAATCGGTACGATGACCCCCTTTCTCCAATCCTCTGGAACTGTCTTCTGCTTCCATGCTGCGCTCATCACACGAAACATCTATCTTCTTCCGATCTTCCCAGCCGCTTTTACGATCTCCACCGTTAATTCATCCACTCTTGGTGATCGCCCATTCTTCATCTCTTTTAACGCTTTCTCCACCTCTCCCTCTGTCAAATCCCGCTCTTCTTCATCCTCGCCCTCACTCTGCAGTCCTTCATTACTTTCTGGTAGCATTACCCCATTGCCATTTAGTAGTTCCCCAAAATATCCCCACCACAGCTCCTGTACCTCTTCCGGTTCATTGATTAGCCTGTCGCCGTCGTCCATCATACAAGTCCGCCCTTCTTTTCTTGTCCTTTTATCCTTTATCTAGTGCAGCGGTCGCTCCACGCTAGCCAAGTCGTACGGCGCGCACACTCTCATATAAAGGCTGGAGCAAACCCACTTTTACTGTAAGCATCAAAGTGGCATTTTCGGCCTACTGGATCATAAAATAAGGAATTCTCACATTATTAACATCTTCTTGATCGGGATAAAAAAAATAAAAAATAAACTAACATGATGAAATATCCCGATCAAGAAGATGTTAATAATTATTCTTATCCTGAATCCTTCATAACAATTCTCACATTGTTGAGAAATATCTTAATTTCGAGCTATGGCCCACCCCACCACATATACAAAATTTGGGAACAATATGTTACGCCCTTTGCGAGCTAGAGGGCCGTGAAAACCATGTTTTAGGGCGGTTTTCATAATCTCAGTAGAAGTCTCTTGGAATTTAAATACGGTCAAATCCGTACCAAATCCGTAAATCCGTAATCCGAAACGGATTCAAATCCGTAAATCCGTAAATCCGTACGTATTCAAATCCGGTCAGCCTAAACGGCTCAACCGATTGATCTCACATTTTTACCACGTATGCACTTTTGGCCCTCAACTTTTTTTGTGCCGTGATTTTGAAACCGGAAGTGACGTCAAATCTCGTCAACGGCTGTCCCGATTGGAACGAAAATAGCGCCAAACGATTCAGACGGTCAACTATATGGATTATCAATAGCAACAGACTAAAATTTATGTTAACAAAACCGAAAATGACGTCATGAAATTTGAAATTCATCGATTGGCATTTCGGCAACAAATTTGATCCGATTATTTTAATAATTGTGTAACGTATGTATTTTTGATATCTCATTTGTCTTGTTATAAAACCAACCGGAAGCCGCCATTTTGAAACCGGAAGTGACATCATATCTCAATAACGGCTAAATAGATTTGAACGAAACCAGCGCTAAACAATTTAGACGGTCAACTTTATGTATCACCATCAACAATATTTGAAGTTTCCCATACCGAAACCGGAAATGACGTCACACATTTTAAAAATCTCACACATTTTCATTTTGATGCAATAAATATTCTATTTGAGACAGCTTATAATAAAATGTAATCATGTTTAAATTATAATTCAAGGGGTCTAGACGGTCAACTTTATGTATCACCATCAACAATATTTGAAGTTTCCCATACCGAAACCGGAAATGACGTCACACATTTGAAAAATCTCACACATTTACATTTTGATGCAATAAATATTCTATTTGAGACAGCTTATAATAAAATGTAATCATGTTTAAATTATAATTCAAGGGGTCCGTGATTTCAGCAGCCATTTTGAAACCGGAAGAAACGTCATATCTCGAAAACTGGTAAACAGATCGGTATAAAACTAACACCAAACAATTCGGAAGGCCATCTTTATGGAATAGGAACAGTCAAACTAGAATGTTCCTATTAATGAGACCGTAAATGACGTCATTCAAATTTATAAATTATTATAATCCCCTCCAATACAATAAATACATATTCAGAAAGCTTAAAATAATACACATCATTTATAGTTATAAATTCTATGTGGCACTGCAGAAAGTTCAGCAGCCATTTTGAAAACCGAAGTGTTGCATTATCTCGGAACTGGGTTGACCGTTTGGAATGAAACCTTTGCTATTCCTCATGAGAATAACAAAATTGTAAAGGGTGATTTTTTTTAAAGGATTTAGTAATTGTTCATTCGATTGTCACAAGTTGTAAGAATTAACTAAAAAAAGGAGTGATATCCCCATAAAAAACACTGCGTGTAAAAATAACAGCCAAGTCTCTTCAACTAACAAAAATATGAAATCTAAAAATTCTGCACTGAAAAGTAGTGATATCAAAAAATGAGCCAAGTCAAAACTTTATTTGAAAATCAAAAAATACTTGGCGCATCGTTTTTTTATATGTGTATTTGATGTATATTTTATAATTGGCCTATACTTCCAAGCTATTTATATAAGTACACGATGCGCCAAGTATTTTTTGATTTTCAAATAAAGTTTTGACTTGGCTCATTTTTTGATATCACTACTTTTCAGTGCTGAATTTTTAGATTTCATATTTTTTTTTAGTTGAAGAGACTTGGCTGTTATTTTTACACGAAGTGTTTTTTATGGGTTGTGCCATACAGCATCTTTTTATTGCCTTCAAAATCCTTTTCCAATTTACCGGCAAGCGCTTCCATAGATTTCTCTATTTCTTCTACTGTTTCTCGCACTCTTATTTTCCACCTTCGGTATTCGGCTTTGTTGTGATCAGATCTATCGCCCTCGTATGTCTGCCAGGCGGTTCACTTGTGACGCACTGCTTCTCGGACTCTTTCATTCCACCACGGGGTTTCCTTCTTGCTTCTCCCACTTGATCGCCCACAAACTTCCTCTGCAATTCCAACAAATACCTTCTTAAATGCTTGCCATTCCTCTTCCACCTGTCCCATGTCCCCTATTCTCCCACTGTTTGCAATCTTCTCTCTGAACTCCTGCCGTACTGTATGGGATTGCAGTTTCCACACTTTGATTCTGCCGTTCTTTTTACTTCTTCTTCTGACGGCGTGGTCCTTCTTAACGCTAAATTTTCCAACTATCAGCCTATGGTCGCTATCTAGAGCCACTGAAGGGATAACCTCAACATCCTCCAAGAATTTCCGTAAGTCATTCTCCACACATATGTAATCTATAACGGACTCGGTAGCCTCTTCACCGTGTTATATCGCGTAATCTTCTTTCTTTTTTCCTTCTGAAACATACTGTTTCCTACTAGCAGCCCGTTTCTTCCGCACATTTCTAACATCTTCTCTCCATCTACATTCCTCTTTCCCCATCCATGGTGCCCCATGACCCCTTCAACTCCTGTCCTGTCCTCCCCGCGTTAAAATCCCCCATCACTATTATGGAATTGGATGTTATGTTGTTCTCCAGTTCCTGGATGAAGATCTCCTTCTCCGCTGCTGGCCGTCCTGTCTGTGGCGCATATACTTGTATTATGTCGACCTTCACCTTGTTCTTCATTACCAGGCTAGCTTTGATGCTCCTTTCACTGTGGTTTTCCACGTCGACAATAAGACCTCTCAATTTCGGGCTCATCACAAACCCCACTCCTTTCCTCCCTTCAGTCCCCCCTGACCAAAATAGTTTATATCCTCCTCTGCACTCTTTCTCCCCCACTCCCTTCCACTTTGTTTCACTCATACCCAATAACTCTATTCTTCTTTCCTCCATCATGTCTATTATCTCTTCAATTTTTCCATTTAATGCCACAATGTTCAGTGTACCTTTTTTGACAACATTGCCCTTCCCCACCTTCCTTACAGATCGGTTGCGTCCAATCCCCTTACCTCCTGCCTCTCCCACTCTGCCGGCCCCTATTTTTTCTTTCTCCACACCACCAGACTCCGAAAACCCACTGCCATTCGCCCATCCACCTTTTCTTCAACAATCTTTCGCAAATTAGTACCAATACTTCGGTGCCACTCCCATCTCCTGTCTTCCCTTCTTGGCTTCTTTCCAATGACGTGCCACACTCCATTCTCCTGGCACACGTCCCTCCAGGTATTATTTACCTCTCTGGGCCTTATTCCCTGGTGTGTCAGTATACCAGACAAGAAGAGTTTGGTGTCTGGTCCAAACTTTTCCTTTGCTGCATTAATCAGTTGCCTGGTATCTTGCTCTATCTCATCCCTGCTCCTCCCGTCCCTGAGGTCACTGTTCCCCACAAACAGCATGACACTGTCTGTAGTGTCCCGGATGTTATATGTTCCTATTTCCTCTGCCAGGCTTTTCGTTCCAATTCCGGGGAAGGCATCTGCACGAAAACCCTCTTGCCGCAGAAGCCTGTCACTGTCCCTCCACTGAAGTCCCCAATCAGCAGGGCTTTGATTCCACTGCACCTAGGCTCCCCCGGTGATGCCTCCAGTTGTGGGTTGTCTTCAAGCTCCCGTCTGGCATAAACTCGTTGACTCAGAAGCAGAGGTTGCACTTTCACCGCTTGTGGTCGACGAAATATACGAAGTGGTTGATGTAGGTGCGGCACGCGCAACACCGCACGATCGACTGGCACTGGATGATCGCCAGGTGATTGAGATCCTTGAACTGATGAATCAGGACCCCGAGGGGCAGCCTGGACTTCCGCAGGAGCGCGCTCGTCTCCGGGATCTTCGTCAGCGTACACCGGAATATCAGGATCTTTCTCCGCTACTACCAATTCCTGGTCTAACTCAATTTCAGTTTCCTTTTCTTTTTCTTTTACCAGTGGCCCCACTTCTTCTTCGCTAGCTTGATGCTTCTGCTTACCCTCTGTTTCGTTCAATATCTCATCTTCCTGATGTTCGCTTCCTATTTCCTGTCGCACCACTTCCTCATCATTTGTTTCCTCATCATTTGTTTCCATTCCTCATCATAAGTATAGTAATATTAAAAATGCTGAGGACTTGTGTGGAAGAGGAAAAGGGAAAATTAAACAGAAGGTAACACCATGGTGGAACTCTGAAATTAGGAAGGCTGTCAAAACCAAGAGAGCGGCGTGGTGTAGGAAAGAAAAGCAGCGTACTCCAATCAATATTATGGAATATCAAAGACTGAAGAGACATGTAAATTTCTTAATTTGGAAATCAAAGGAGAATACAATGGGAAAGTTAGTAGAGAAATTGGAAATAGATTTTGAAGGAAATAAAAAGATGCTGTGTGGAATGATAAAAGAGAAGAGAGAATGTAAAAGAATCCGTCTTATATGGAAAAGGAAAATGGTCATAATACAAATGATAAAGAAGAAATAAAGGAATTATGGAAAAACTATTTTTCAAAATTACTCAATGCATATGAAGATACAAATAATGTAGAAGATGGGACTGATAAGGAGCAGCGTGATGAAGAGGAAGAGGAATGTAAAGATCAAGTGAAAATGGGGGAGCTAGAATTGGCAGTAATGGGGATGAAAAATGGAAGGTCGGCAGGTGTTGATGAAGTTACAGTTGAAATGATTAGGCTGCAGGAAAATCAGGATTGGAATGGTTTTATCGGGTGGTTTGTGCGGCATGGCATCAAAAAAGAGTATCTACCTTAAGATTGGACGTGAGGAGTAATTGTGCCTATTTTTAAGAAAGGAAATAGGAAACATTGCTCAAATTATCGGGGTATTAACCTACTTTAATGAGCCAATGTGCTAAGATATATGAAAGGATTTTGGAGAAACCGTTAAGATGGGTTGTAGAAGAGAGTCTAAGAGAAGAGCAATATGGATTTAGGAAGGATAGATCGACAATCGATTTGATTTTCGCAATGAGACATACTATCATGGAAAGAAGTTGGGAACAAGGAAAGGAATTGTGGATGTCATTCTTAGATCTGGAAAAAGCATACGACCATTTACCTCGCTGTAAAGTGTGGGAAGGTTTAGAAAAGAGGAATGTTGAGCAAGGGTTGATATAAAGAGTAAAGGGTTGTATGTGGGATGTGAAAGTTGTGTTGAGAGTGGTTGTGGGAAGACTGAATTGTTCTCCATAAACTCAGGAGTAAGGCAGGGAAGTGTGCTGTCGCCACTACTGTTTACGGTAGTAATTGATGACATGATTCGGGAGGTGGAAAATGGGGAAAATACCAACACTGGAGTATATGCAGATGATATTGTGGTGTGGAGTGAGAGTAAGCACAAAGTACAGGCAAAAAAAGATAAATGGAATGAAGTAAGCACATGTTTTGGAATGAAGATTAGTAGAGACAAGAGCGAGTATTTGGTGATGGCAAAGAAGAGAAAAGCACAAGATCAAGGGTTGCAGTTGAGAGGTGAAGAAATGAAGAAGACGGAAGCTTTCCCATATTTGGGAAGACTACTGACAGAGGACGCTAGATGTGGAGAAGAAGTAAAGAGGAGGGTAAAGAAAGCAGATGGATTCTATCAACAAGTAAGAAAGCTAGTGTGGGACAAAAAGCTTCCACTAAAATTTAAATTGGTACTGTATAAACAATATTTCTTACCAATTTTGAGTTATGGATCAGTTACATGGAATATTGGGTGGAAAGAGGCTAGCATGATTCAGGCAGCAGAAATGAAATTTGTGAGGGCTATGATTGGAGTATCAATGTTGGACAAGATAAGAAGTAATAAGTAAAGAAAATAAGTTGCAGTGGATAGATTGGGATACACTATTGGAAGATATAGGTTACGGTGGTTTAAAAAGATGAAGATGATGAAAGATACAAGATTGGCTAAAAGAGAGTTTGATAGGATTAGGAATGAATATATGAAAAGAAAAGTTGGTAGACATCGAGCAAGATGACCGAGAGACCGACCGAAGATGACCGAAGATACCGATAATTTAGAGTTCTATTTATTTTGCAGGTATCAAGATTTTCGTCCCTTAGATTGAATTGATTCAGTTTTACCTAAATTACCGGATGGAACTGCTGTAGATTTCAATCAGGGAACGAGTTCTTTCGGGGAAAAAAACTCTGTATTGAGGCTGTTAGAAATTTCGAAATATTCATTGTTAAAATGATCAGAACAGACTTATGTAAATGTACTTGGCACAAAATTTTCTCGGTTGACTTTGTGTACTAATTGCCGCTGCAGTTGAGGTGATTTTGTGGATGACGGAAATCTATGGAATGACACACTTTTTGTGTCACTATTGCTTTTCAAAGAATTGTTATTGCACTCATAAACACAGCAACGTTGAACCATGTTAATAAAATATTAACTAAATACCAAAATAAAAAGAAATTCACTTGAAAATTAATACATAGAGATACTGCACTATCAAAACAGAACCTTAGACTAAATAAATGTAGAGCACAAATGAAACTCTCTCTGAGGAATGTGACAGGAGACTGTCTCGCCACGCGCCTTCTTGGCCTTCTTGCTGTCCATCCGGTGCGATGGTTGAACAGGTAGAGCCTACGATGACGTCAGGTGCTGCTTTTACAAAATAGCTCCTAACTCGGGGAAGGAATTTTTTGACAATTTTTTTGTAATGAAAATTTAGCAAGTACGCTAAGATTATAAATTTAAAAAAATATTTTGAGCAAGATGTTGGTATTACTTTAAAAAAGATCGAGTTTTGGCTGCAGTGTGTATGGAACTCTGGAGTGTTACTTTCTAGGAGACTATTGGTAGGATTTTGGAACTAGAACTTTGAAGTAATTATAACGCAACGATTAGCTTATTTAGGGCCGGTATTACCAAAGTTAATCTGAGCCGGATTAACTAAATATTGGACTAAATTGGCGGCACAGCCAATCAGATAGGTACCTCAAAATGAGTGAAACAATTGAATTTAATCCAAAAGTTAGTTAATCCGGCACAATTTAACTTTGGTTATTCCGGGCCTTAACCACTTTTCTTGTTTTCCCATATTATGTTGCAGAATAAAAAAGTATTAATTATGTCGAGTTTGTAGGATAAGTCATAAAATTAACATTATCTAAACACTCTTAACCCTCTTAGTGCCAAGAGCCGATATATCGGCTCTGAGAGTTTGTGCGAAACTTGCCAAGGGCCGATATATCGGCTAAATTTTAAATTAAATCTCGCGCCTCTTAATGTCTTTGGAATATTGAACTGCTTGATCGACTGGGTTGGTAATAGTGTGGTAGTTTATTGAAAAAATGTTTGGTGGCGGTAGTGTACAGATTTCTTACTATTTTGACGCAAAATGACATTTTTTCAATTCAAAATGGCGTCTACTTTTGCTGGCATATATTTTATACATTATTTCATAGCATCTGTAGTTTTAATCACAAAAATATGAAATTAATCATGAGTGTTGAGAAAATATCAGTAAATCTAAAAAATATATTCACTTTGTTGGGAAAAAATCATTTCAAAATTTGTGGCATAATAAATTTTTTTTTTATTTTTTTTTTTTATTTTTTTTTATTATCCAAATAAAAAAATAAAACATGTACAATAAGAATAATCATGAACTAAATTTTTGTTCAAGTCCTCATTATACTTTTACCACCATGTAAAAAAAAATCAACAGTTTTGGTGAAGCACAAGCAAAGATATCAACTTTTTACTGTGACTCAACAATTTGTGAAAATATGGCCTGGCATTCTTCGCATATATACAGGAAATAATGCTGGCACTAAGAGGGTTAAACAAAGGAAAATTACTGCATCTAGAACATCCAGAAATTAGAAGAACACCAAGAACCACCATAGGTACGAATCATCTATGATACAAATCATCTATGATATCTATGAAACTATGATACAAATAGAGAACATCAACATATTATTTTAAAATTATGTATGTGATGTAGTAAGTACTAAACTAATTATGTACAATGACAAATAACATGCAATAACAGTCAAACAGGGCTAAAAAAACAAAGAACAGACAAATTTTATTTTAAACTAAATTTTTGATCCTGAATCGAATGGCGTCAACCGCACTGTTCTAAGTGCAATACTTATTAAGATATGATGTGAAGTTCAGTTCAGTTTATTTCCAAAATCAAAAGTACATTTTAAAGAGGTACATTGAAAAGACCCCTATGGTTGACACCATTTAACGGGGTATACGGAAAGGTTACATCGAACTAAATCTAGTAACCTAGCATATTATAATTAAATAGCATTGAAATTAAAATAAATTAATATCTATAGATATGCTACAACTATAATATAACACATTTAGGTAAATATTATGATTATGATATTGATATAGGTACTAGAATATACTTAAGTTGAACATGTTATTATACAATTAAATAATTAAAATTTGTCACTGAGGAATTCGTCAATCGAATAATATATTTTACTTATTAATAGTTCTTTCAGTTGTTTCTTAAATTGTGAGTATTTTTTAATTTCTCTTATATTTTTAGGTAATGCATTAAATAGTTTTGTTTTGAAAAACATGGAATTTTTTTGGGTACACGTTGACCTGTGCCAATCTATATGAATGTTATTTTTCTGTCGGGTGTTGTGGTCATGTATGTCACTATTATTTTGTGTTAAGTTTTCTTGGGATCTAATAGCAAGTATCGACTCTAGAATGTAAAGGCAGGGTACTGTTAAAATTTTATGTTTTTTGAAATGTTGTTTGCAATCTGGTTTTATGAAAGTGTTATTTTTATATTTTAGTCCAAAAAGAGCTCTGATTGATTTTCGTTGAAGTATAAATATTTTAGGGGCATCAGTTGAGTTGCCCCAGAACTGTATACCGTACCGTATATGCGATTCAATATTTGCATAATAAACTAGTTTCGCCGTTTTAGTGTTTGTCAAATTTACAATAGTCTTTAAGGAGAAGTATGCTGAGTGGAGTTTACTTAGCAATTTGGAGCAGTGGCTTTTCCAATTTAGGTTTTTATCGATAGTGATTCCCAAAAATTTAGTTTTATCAACACCCCTTAGATTACTAGTTTTGTTTTCATTAGACAATACAATTTTAACTGGAGTTTCATTTATATCATTTTTTAATTTAAAATGCATAAAGTTAGTTTTTTCATCTTGAATAAGCAAACGATTGTCGTTAAACCATTTTGTTGCATTTGAGAGAACATTTTTTGCATTTTCTTCAAGATTTAGTTTAGTTTTGCCTGTTATTGTTATATTTGTGTCGTCTGCATAGATTTCTGAAGCTGTGATTGTGTCGGGAAGGTCATTTATGTAGACTATAAATAACAGTGGACCTAGGATTGAACCTTGTGGAACACCATTTTTTATAGTCTCGGAATTTGATAGATATTTTATTTCTTGTCTGTTTTTATTCATATGTGTAATTTCTACCTGTTGCACCCTATCTTGCATGTATGATTTTAGCAGATCTAGGGCAGGTCCTCTAACTCCGTAATATTCAAGCTTATTTAATAGAATTTTGTGGTCAATACTGTCAAATGCCTTTGTTAGGTCGCAGAAAACACCAATAGTTTGTTCTCCATGTTCCAGTCCCTTAATTGTGTTTTGAATGAAGTTATCTATGGTATTTGTTGTCGATTTATTTTTCCGAAATCCACTTTGGTTATTTGTGAGTAGTTTTTCTCTCTCAAGGTATGATGATAGTCTAGTATGTATAAGTTTTTCAAAAATTTTCGATATACTTGGTAAAAGTGATATCGGGCGATAGTTTTCTGACCGATTTCTATCCCCTTTTTTATATAGCGGTATAACTTTACCTATTTTTAGTTTGTCTGGAAAGGTGCCCTTTTCAATGCAGTCATTAAATATATGCGCTAGTGGTAGAGAGATAGCCGTAACAATTTTCTTTAATATACAAGTTGGTAGGTTGTCTATCCCAGCTGACCTTTTGTTTTTTAGCTTTGATGTTATTTGAATTATTTCTTTTTCACATGTACTGTCTATGAAAAATGAATTTACAGGTTTCATAGCTTTGGTAAGATGATTATAAAAAGAATTTTGAGATGAAGTTACATTAAGTTTTTGGACTATGTTAGCAAAGTCTTTGTTTAAAGTATTAGCAATTATCATAGGATCCTCGATGGTCTGGTTTTCATGATTTATAACAATGTTTTTGCTTTGTTGAATTTTTGACTTATTCGTGTGTTTTTTTACTATCTCCCATATGGTTTTTGCTCTATCAGAACCTGATTTCTCCTTTATTTTTTTGTTTATTTCCATTCTTTTAGCTGCTTTTATAGTTTTTTTGTAAATTTTTTTATAGAGTTTGTATTTTGCTTGTAATGTTTCTGTTTTGTAGTGAAGTTGTAACTGATAGAGACATTTTAGGTTCTTTGCTGAATTTTTTATTCCCGGCGAAATCCATTCTTGCTTTATAAATTTATGGTTTATTTTCACAGATTTTTCCGGGAAACATAGTTCAAAATTTTTACTGAGGATTGATGCCATTTTGTTGTATTTTTCATTTGGATCATTCAGTTTATACATTTCCTCCCAAGATGTATTTTCAAGCATGTTTTTAAAATTATCAGTATTTTCCTTATTTAGTTTTCTTATGTTAATGGTCTTGCTTGGAGGGTTGAACTTTGATTTTAGTTTTATAGAAATAATTTGAGCAGTGTGGTCTGATAGGTTATTTTTAGTCACCTCTGTAGTGAACATATAATTGGGAAGATTTGTAGCTATGTTGTCGATTGTCTTCGCTGTATTGAATCGAGAGTCTATTCTAGTCGGTTCTTTTATTGTGAGTTTAAGATTATATGCTGCGCATAAGTTTATTAGTGCTTCACTCTCCTTTGATTTTGTTGCCGTATTTATGTTAAGATCGCCTGTTATAACTACGTCTTTTTTCTCTGAATTAATTTTGTCTAAAATGTGGTCTAGAATGGCTAAGAAGTTACTTATATCACCTAATGGGGATCGGTAGGTGGATAATACTACTATGTTTGAGTTATCTAACTTCAATTCTACTGCTGCTATTTCAATGTCGAGTTCTTTACTTAAATTATTTATGTCACTTCTACATTTGATGTTTTCTGTTCCTAATTCATTGTTGACAAATATAGCTGACCCTCCATGCTTGTGTATTACTCTACTGAAGTTACTTTTAAGGTTATAGTTACAGATGTTTGTCGACTCTAAATTCTCACTACTTAACCAGTGTTCTGTTAAACATATTATATCTATTTGATTTCCTTGGTCATTTTTAATATCTAGAAAAGTCTCTAGTCCTATTTTAGAAGTTTTTATTGCTTGAATATTTTGATGCAATATATTTATTACAACTTGTTTAGAATGTGAAAAATTAGATCTTTTGCTATTTGATTTTATGTTAAATGCTTCTGTACGTTTTTGTCAGAGTGACGGTAAGATTTTTGCTTTGATTATTCGCTGAGGGCGTGGGTTTGCTACTTTTTTTATAGCTCCCTGGGTTTTACCAGGGTTGGTATTGTTTGTGGTAGATGTGACCACTTTCACATTGCCGGGTGAATTCAACATTTCACCATTAGTCGCACAATTAGTCGGTGTCGTTGACTTTCGTGCAGCCCCGGTCGGTGTCGTTGACTTTCGTGCAGCCCCGGTCGTTGTCGTTGACTTTCGTGCAGTCCCAGTCGGTGTCGTTGACTTTCGTGCAGCCCCAGTCGGTGTCGTTGACTTTCGAACAGCCCCGGTCTTTGTTTTCGAGTTCTGCGCACTGATGGTGGATGAGCTCTGCTCGTTGATGTTGTGTGAGCTCTGCGCAATTATGGTGGATGGGTTCTGCGCGTTGATGTTGTGTGAGCTCTGCTCATTGATGGTGGATGGGTTCTGCGCATTGATGTTGTGTGAGTTCTGCGCATTGATGGTGGATGGGTTCTGCGCATTGATGTTGTGTGAGCTCTGCGCATTGATGGTGGATGGGTTCTGCACGTTGATGTTGTGTGAGCTCTGCGCATTGATGGTGGATGGGTTCTGCGCATTGATGTTGTGTGAGCTCTGCGCATTGATGGTGGATGGGTTCTGCGCGTTGATGTTGTGTGTGCTTTGCACATTGATGGAGGATGGGTTCTGCGCGTTGATGTTGTGTGAGCTCTGCGCATTGATGGTGGATTTGTTCTGCACGTTGATGTTGTGTGAGCTCTGCGCATTGATGGTGGGTGAGTTCTGGGCGTTGATGTTGTGTGAGCTCTGCACATTGATGGTGGATGGGTTCTGCGCGTTGATGTTGTGTGAGCTCTGCGCATTGATGGTGGATGGGTTCTGCGCGTTGATGATGTGTGAGCTCTGCGCATTGATGGTGGATTTGTTCTGCGCATTGATGTTGTGTGAGCTCTGCACATTGACGGTGGATGAGCTCTGCACATTGATGTTGTGTGAGCTCTGCGCATTGATGGTGGATGGGTTCTGCGCATTGATGTTGTGTGAGCTCTGCACATTGACGGTGGATGAGCTCTGCTCGTTGATGTTGTGTGAGCTCTGCGTATTGATGGTGGATGAGCTCTGCTCGTTGATGATTGACGGTCTCGGCAAGTTGATGTTGGGCGGTCTCGGCAAGTTGATGAAGGGCTGTCTTGGCTCGTTGATGATGGGCGAGCTCGGCGTGTTCCTTATCACATCAAGAATCTCGTAGCACAATTTTCTTTTGCCTCTCTTGCTTAAATGCAAGCCGTGTTTAGTGAAATGTTCTCTTCGGAGTGATCCTACATCTACAACAGTTACTTTAGTTTTTGCAGTTTTATTAAATTCGTCTGTTAGTTCAAGGATTTGTCTGTTTGTGAATGAAATGGATTCTTTTAAGTAATGGCCTTCTGGATCTTGTCGGTTTGGAATATTTACTACAATTATTTTTGCTTCTATTTTTGATGTAAGGATTTGATTGAGGGCAACTCTGATTTTATTAGTGGTTCGTTTCGGAATATTGTTTGTACCTGCCATGATTATAAGGGAGTCCTCCTTCTGCAGGTTGTTGTCCATTGATGTAATCACTTCCTCAATGGGTGCACTTGGTTTGAAGTGGCATTCTACCTTGGTGTTCAGGTCTTTGTTGTCGCACAGCTGCTGCAGAATTTTACCTAATCCTCTTCCGTGGCTGTCAGCCAATACCTGCATTTTCTTTGTTGATAGGGCACTAGCCAAACTATCTCCCGCTAGGGTGCTGCCATCGGTTTTGTGACAAGTGTGAAGTAAGCTGTTCGTGCCACTCAAAATTAAAACTCGCGAAACTTTATTTTGACATGCGTAGAAGATGTACTCACTGTTTAGATACATAGATTTTTTACTCTAGTATAATTAAATGTGTAAAAATAAGAAGATAGTGCAATATCTAAAGCAAATTCTATTTCAATCAGAAGCGACATTCTCTCAATTGTTTTAATTGGAAGTTACAAAATTCCATTAGCAGTGAGTCATTTCAAGAGAGCACTGGAAACAAAAATAATTCTGTGAGCTGTCATTATATGATCAAAATATCATTATTACACTATCATTTCTAATAATTATCCACTATTTCGTTAAATAACCAAATATCAACATTAATTATTATAATATAACATAAAAAACGGACTGTGGGGTAAGAAATGCGTTGATTTGAAAAGCACAGCCTCGACGCTAGCGCCAAAGTGGCCGATCCCGTCGTCCTAGCTTGGCATCGCCCCATCTTCTGGGGGTAGGCGTTGCTTTATTCTTTGCTATTTCTACCACCGTGGCAGGAGTGGTTCTGCCAGAAGTGAATGGTAGCACCACCTGGCGTGATGTTTCACGAACAGGTGCGCTGGATGGTGGTGGAATCTGGTGTGAGCTTAAGGTATTACTTGAATGCACATGGTTTTGGTTTTTATTTTCTGTAATTACTTCATTTTGCGGTAGCTTATTTCTAATTATTTCTTCAAATTTTAGTTTCAATAAATTTAGTTCATTTACCAGTACACTGTTGATGGCTGCCTGGTTTGCTGGATTGTTGTTTTCCACAACTAGCTGAAGGCCTTGGCTTCTCGGCATCTTGCAGTGTTGGCACATGTATATTTCCATTTCTTGATTATATTAGTTAAGAAACACTTAAATAAATTGAACAAGCACGAACTTATAAAAACCACGCAAATTTTTACACTAAAATATATTTATATAAACTAGAAATTCTGTAGAAAAAGAGTAAAAACTACGCACGAAAACTATAGGCATCTACTCTATTCCGCCATTTTGTAAACATGTCCTCAACTTCAATTGGCCCCCATTTTCAAACTAGGAATTTTAGACCAACAAAAAATGTTGGTATCATCCAGTAAACTATGAATAACAATTTCCGATAGTTTGTTTTGCTCTCTTTGAACATTGTCCTAGTTAAAATAATTGAAAACCCGAAAAAACGATAATTTCGTTCGACGCCATTTTTTAAATATTTCTTCCAAAAATTACTTTGGTTGAGGAGAAGAAGGTCCTAGACTATGATGTAACATCTCCTGACACGATAATTAAATTGTAAATAGGATTAGATTAAATAAAATAGTTTGTGAAACGTTCAAAAGGAGGTAAGAAAACTTTTAAGCCTGAATCCTAATGTCACAACATCTCATTAGTATATTGACAATTACGTTTTAGGAATCAAAATTAAGTAGTCTACGTATACTAAAACTATCGTTGATGTTGATGTAAATTGTACAGAGATGCAGACTTTTATATCAGGAGGCAAGTCAGATCACGTGACAGCTTTGATATTTAACTATTATTTCAGTTTGATTTGACATGTTTCGTCAAAATATTTGGAAATAGAGTTATAGGTATCATTATTCAAATTTACCCCACGATTACGAAACGAATTTACCCTATGTTCTACGATTAATGTGTTGTATTTTTTAAGGCTGAATTTGCAGTACCGTAAAACGGGGTAATGCTGAACACAGGGGTAATTCTGAACATCAAATAGGTACTAGAGAGCCCCGCCATGTAACACATGACCTAATCACAATCTTTTCTGATCAAGGTATAATAGATGGCGCAATCCTCAAACCACTCTTGCTGACGAATTGACTGATCGTGACAATTGACTTGACCCTCACAGAACTACCGATCTCAATAGCAACTCAATTCTAAATCTTATTTTTTTTCAAAACAAACCGAAACAATAATTGAATATGAATGGAATCTGTTCAGTGAAGAAGAAACTAAAGTGGCAATTTCCAAATGAATATACTTATTTGATATACTTATTAAATTTGTGCACACACCAATACGTGCACCACACCACTCAGTGCACCAATCCGTGCGTGCACGCAGTAGTGCGAATAGCATCGGCCGCGCGGCCAAAGCTATTCGCACCAATGCGTGCGGTTTGTGCATGCACGGATTTGTGCGAATAGCCTCAGCCTAAAAAATATGTGCTAAGAAAACACGGGACACACTATCAAGTTTATATGAAAGCAGAGTGAAGAGCATTTCTGTCGTTGTCTGACTACTCTCACGTGACTTTACTTTCCTCACAGCTATTTGGTCATGATCGAAAAAGCACAAAGTATACTTGAAGACCATGATCAAGACTGAGTAGTAGAATTTAATGCGATTTTATTCAGGTCTCCACATAATAAGATTCATCCTGATTAAATAAATACGCATCTCTGCAGAAATCACAACAATTAACAACAATTCAATTTTGATTCCTAAATGGTACTTTCAATAGTACTTTTCAAAATGCGATGTGACGTAAGGAGGTACACTCGGGCAAAATGTCCAATGTCAGAAAAGTTCTCTTGCGCCCCCCTCCCCCCACCCCACACAACATTTTCAACCCCCAAAATAACATCTAATAGACAACATCATAAATGATCTAGTTAGCTCTGCTTTTCAAAAAATTTCATATGCAGTATCGTGATCCAAGTATCTATTATGGTTTTTCAACAATGGATCATAACCATAATAGATACTTGGATCACGGTACTGCATATAAAATTTTCGAAAAGCAGAGCTAACCAGATAATTTATGATGTTGTCTATTACATTTAAATGTTGCTTTTCAAGTGGTTCTATTTAGTCAAGGTCCACAGAGTTAAATTGTATTTTCTTCACTGCCAATGGATTCACGGCTCCCTGAAGTTTCAAAGTTTCGAAAAAAGTATGTTTTTTAATGAAATTGTGCATTCCATGCAATATCTCTCGAAATACTCAACAGATTCGATTGAAATTGTGTGCACTTTATTTGACTCGAAATTATTTACAGGAAAAGTCCGGGTTTGATTAAAATTGGGCTAAAATGACGATTTCTATATAGGTCTATCGTAACGCAAATTCCGAGCTCAAGGTCAAAACTGTGCATTAATAGTAAAGGATTTTTTTCAATAAGCTGTAACTTCTAAAATTCTCAACATATGAAGGTGGGAAAAATATGCTAATTTATATAATAGAACAGTGTATAATAGTGTATTTTGATAAAACTTTGACATGCACTTAAAAAGAAAAAAAAATAATAGGAAAACGGACATTTCTAGAAATTGTATGGTCTAAAATCTTTCATATTGACCGCCAAAACTATTTTATCGACATGTATTTCGTGGCTGCTACATTGTTGCCCCATCTTTTGGAGGAATATACAAAGCATCAAACATTGAATAAGTGAAAGCGTAGATGTCCGACATCACAAAATGTAAATCAGGAACTGGTGCATTGGGGCACAGGGGCACGTGCCCCACCTAAAATATCAGGTTATACCTACCTAAAAAATATATAATTTAATTCCTCAATGATTTATTATTATATTCTGCAAATAACAACCAATAATTATTCTGAGAACAAATTAAATGTTCAATTTGAACAATTTAAATGTTCAATTTGTAATGTAAAATGTTGAAACTCCCATCCATACGCTCTCCAAATCAATGAAATTACTGTATATTCCGTCGCCCGCTTGAAATCTTAGCGGCACCTGGCTGGGTAGGCAACCAGGGGCACAGCTAATACCGTGCCCCATTCGTGACGTCATTCTAGAAGTTGACGCATGCGCTCTTGCGTTCTCGCCATAGCAGCGCTCGAGCCGAACCGCGGTGTTGGGGCACAGAATCTTTGTGCCGACGGCATTCGGCAATCATCGGGCTTGATGCTTTTAGCTCGTGGATCATACTTCTCGTCCATCACTCAACGTTCCCGCTAATCGTTTTGAAGCGTTAATGTTTTTCTTAAGGATTTCTTCAGATAAATTAAATAATTATCAGTGTAAATTATGTTTTGTTCATCAGTACCTATCGGTACATCATTGTCTCCTACTCTACTAGACTCATAATGTAAGTGGCGCATCAACTTTGTCGAGCTGTGTGTCTTCTTAGTACACAAAATTCTCAAATCAATGTTTTTATCTTTGGATGGAATGGCACACATGAATGTGTGGTTGTGAACTATAAACGCGTTATTTTGTTTCACTGCTTGCTCTTTATTTACCTAATAGAAATATAAGCCAATGAATGTTTTCCAAAATCGTCACTAAGAACGAATTTTTAACAACAATAGGAAAACTCGTCCAATCGCTACCAGACTCATTGTTGAGTTGAGTGTCAACTCAACAACGCTTTAATGAATTCATGGAACAATATTATATCTAGGCAACAATACGGGGAAACCTGATAAAAAAGCGCGCCTCTACTTGGTGTGGAATACGAGAAAACCCGGCTATGCTTTTGATGACAGAAGAAACTACTTACTGCACGACGTAATAAGTGCGATTTCTCAACTACTCTAAACTTAAATGGAACGCTCCCAAACCATTAACTTATGACTTGATAGTGTTTATTACTTCAAAAATTTCCGCCTCCGGCGGGTTGGCTCCGCCGGCTGGGGGTTCCCCCCAGACCCCCCGTGGGGTCGAGGACAACTTCGATATTGCGCCCCACCTACTAGACAAGGCACCGGCCGCCACTGATGTAGACCTTGTTCTGTTATGTTCTTTAGTTGGTAGCTTTAGGAAATTAGTTTCAGATTTGTTTTTACTCGATATAGAAATATTGTCTAATTTATGGAAATGCTCGGCTTGTATCTCAGTTACTCATAGTTTAAGAGCACACTTGATTTTGTATATCTCATGTAGCATATGCATTCTATTCAGAATTTCCTGCAGGATCTATTAGTGTGTTCAGATTTAACCTTACATGTTCACGCATCAAGTTATCATAGAAAATACATACATGTTCAGAATAACCCCGAGGTGGGGTAATTCTGAACAGGGTTTTTAATTTTTTTCTGGTAGGTACATGATAATTTTTTAACTATTTATTTCCAACTTATGATGTAAACATACCTCCAATAATACTTTTAATAAAGCATTTGAAAAAAAAATGTAGGTACCCTGAAGTTTTTATTTGCAAAAGAAGTCAAATTTCGTTCAGCATTACCCCATTTTCCGGTACTGTTGCTTTTTAACATTTTCTTAAACCTTAGTGAAAACGTAGGTGATAAATTAATCATACTAGGAAAACGCTCTGAGTAACGCGTTGATGAGCGAGCACGGATACGCGCAACAAATCGAACCCGAAATTCTGTCTATCGAAAATTTCCTTAAACGCCAATAATTCTTGAATTTCGTCAAAGACTAAAGCTGGGTTCCCATACTTCACATCGAATTCGCTTCAGGTTTGCTTCGCTTTCGCAAAATGGCTACCTTTTAACAAAGGAAATCGTCCATGTTTACATTCGCATGTTCCCGTGTTTCGGTTTCGTTAAAGTTGAGCCAATTTTAACTTTGATGACACCGAAACAAAACCGAAACAAGTGAACATGCGAATGTAAACATGGACAATTTCCTTTGTTAAAAGGTAGCCATTTTGCGAAAGCGAAGCGAACCGGAAGCGAATTCGATGCAAAGTATGGGAACCCAGCTTAATGTATTAAATCTACAACAAATTCTACAACAATTCCAAAAATATTGTTCCCAATAACCATGCAAAGTTTTAAGTTGATCGATTGAACCTTTATGATTGTACGATTTCTTGTTAACTTTCAAAAATCACAGGATCTCGTTCAAAAAATATACCTGGGACCACTCATTGATAATATAAATGTGTGAACACAATATTAAATCGATCAGTTGAACGGTCATATCAGTTTCATATACGTTTGAAAGTTTCTGCTCTAACTACCTTGGAACTGAAGATTCGAAGTTACTGTGAAAATTGAAATTCGAGAAATTTGACAGCCAACACGTAAAATGTCCGTAAACTGTCAATAACTTTAGAATTTAAACACAGATTAGACTGAAAATTTCCAAAAATACAGATAATTTTGGTCCCAATGACAATGCAAAGTTTTAAGTTAATCGGTCAAACCGTTCTAGTTTAAATTTCAAAAATCACATAAAATATTTTTTTAAATTTTAACCAATGGGAGGATTTGGCTGAAACTTTGTAAGATTGGGGGTCGTAATGACTTGTCAAAATTTCAAATTGATCCAATCAACCAATCGAAAGATATTTTTTTTTAAATTTGAACCAATCGGTGGATTTCCAAAAAAATTAGGGCCTGCAACGCCCATAAATGGTCCGTACATGTGTGCAAAATTTCAGCTCGATCGAAGAAAAACTCTAACCTGTATCGTCAGGTAGCAGAAAAACATTAAAAAAAACAAAAAAACAGAGGTCCGTGCCAAATGAGCCAAAAGGAGACGCTCGCTTCGCTCGCTCAATAAATGCGAATAACACAGCTTACAATTTGTAAGCGGGTCCCTCTAGTATGATATACCCATAAAAAACACTCCGTGTAAAAATGCCAGCCAAGTCTCTTCAACTATAAAAAAATAGAAGAAATCAAAAAATTCAGCACTGAAAAGGAGTGATATCAAAAAATGGGCCAAGTCAAAACTTAATTTTAAAAACCAAAATATACTTGGCGCATCGTGCATATAGATCGTTTAGAAGTATAGGCCAGATGTGTGATGTACATAAAATCTATCTACCCTATAATGCCGTAAAAAACGATGCGCCAAGTATATTTTAGTTTTTAAAATTAAATTTTGACTTGGCCCATTTTTTGATATTACTCCTTTTCAGTGCTGAATTTTTAGATTTCTTCTATTTTTTTATAGTTGAAGAGACTTGGCTGGCATTTTTACACGGAGTGTTTTTTATGGGGATATCACTCATTTTTTTAGTTTATTTATATAACTTGTAACACATATCGGAGCAACAATGACTAATTCCTTTAAAAAAATAAGCTATTTCCGAATAGTTACTCGGAAAAATTGTGTAATATAAGCTTAAAGTGATATTCCACGTAGATTTGTAAAAGCATCGTTCCAATCGGTCAAGCCGTTTTCGATATATGGCATCTCTTCCGGTTTTCAAAATGGCGGCTGAAATTACTGCCACCTATAATTTGTTTCTATAAATGTTATGTCTCGGTATAAGCCTTCTGAATATATATATTTATTGCATAAAGAGTTGATTCAGTATGTTTTTAATTTTTATGACGTCATTTCCGGTTTCGGTAATAGTACATTTCTAGGTATATCAACTATTGATATTCCACATAGATGACCGTCTGAATCATTTGGCGCTAGTTTCATTCAGATCGGTCTAGCCGTTTTTGAGATATGACGTCACTTCCGGTTTCAAAATGGCGGCTTCCGGTTGGTTTTATAAAAAGGCACTTCAGACGCCAAAAGTGCACATGTGGTAAAAATTTCAGATTGATCGGCTCAGCCGTTTAGGCTGTGGCGGTGATAGCGGTGTTTCCTGATATCTGAATCATCATCTAAAGAAGAAGAAGAAGAAGAAGATGAAAGTGATGTAATTTCACTGTTTTCACGGTCCTCTAGCTCGCAAATGGCATAACCTATTGTTCCAAAATTTGGTATATGGGGTGGGGTGGGCCATAGCTCGAAATTAAGATATTTCACAACAATGTGAGGTTTTCCAATTTTATGATCCAGTAGGCCGAAAATGCTATGTTGTTGCTTACAGTAAAAGTGTTTGGTCTGCTCCTCAGTTTATTAGGCAATTACGGTATGTTGAGTGAGTGTGAGTGTATAGTACGACTTGGCTGGGTGGAGCGACCGCTCCACTAGATTTTCCAAGAATGTATTTGTGTATTCACAATAAGCTACTTCTTATCTTTTGATCTTATAGGTATCTATGTAAATTGTGGAAGTGTTAGATAAATAAATATGTATAAGAAAATTTAATAGAGTTTAAATAATTTTTTACGTACTTTCAAATTAATGTTTCAAATGTTGATGAAAAATAAAAATATAGTTTCAAAATTTCAATTTGATAACAAAATATGATATATTTTCCAAGAATAAGTAAAATTTGTATTATCAAAATAATTTGTTTAGAAAAATTTCTCGGCAAGTCATCATGGTAGGAACTGCATCATGTCATAGTATAAAGATCAGCCCGTTCACTACTTCACGTAGTAGCGTCACTCCAGGATGAAACTGGTTTCAGTGCCGATGGTGGCGCCCCAAGTAGCCACCTTAGTGCAACTCATTTTCAAGGGATGAAAAATTGCCGCCAGAAATTCAAATAGCTCAGTGAATTCGCAATATATTTGATAAATATTTAGGATGTTATAAATCATTTTTGAAATTCAAAGAAAACTCATGATATAGGTAACTATTTAATATTTATTACATACAATGATATTACATGCTATAAATGCAATTATAATTGACAAGTATCACTGTAGCAGGTTTAGTCAGTTGGTCCTAGATTGGTCAGTCTATTACAAAAAATACATAGTAGTACTTTATTTTATTATTCCCAATGTGTAGTATGTGTCTTCCATGGCTTTATTAACAAATGTAGAAATGATTGAACAGTTAATTTCATATTGCATTAATAAAACACAGCTCTCTTTGCACAAAACACTTCGAGGTAGATCAATGTGGAAATGCACTCTCCATAGGAATAGGTAGTCTTACCTTTGGATGCTATTACAACTCAATTTGAGGTTCCAAACCTTTGAGGTGTTATGCCTAGATATTACATCGTACTATCTTACCTATGTGTTACCAAGATTAAGATATAGACATAATATCATCTAGACACTCACTGTCAACAGTGGCGTGCCGACCTATCTAAATTTGGTGCTCAAGCACAGTCATTTTTTGGGGGTGGGTGGTCCCCGCAAGGGGACCTACCCCCCTTGAGATACATTTTATAATTTAACAGTGATACATTATCAACTAATACAACTTAATATATTCACACAAACATGGTGATGAGGGTGTATACGTCGTATTGCTGCACAGCAAACAGTAACATTGTACATATCAATAAAGGAAAGGGAACAAAAGATTTATATCAAAAATGTATGCAGTGAACAAATAGGCCACTTTAAAAATTATCAATGTGGCTCTGCTTTTTGACAAAAATCATATGCAGTTTGATTACCAGGTCCCCTTGAAATCACAAGGGGATTTCAACAATAGAGTAACCCATTACAAGGGGACCTGGAAATCACACTGCATATGATTTTTGTTAAAAAGCAGAGCTACATTGATCATTTTTAAAGTGGTCTATTAATGTGCTAATGCTTGATCCATTTTGAGGGTTGAGTATGACTAGGTGGGTGGATGGTTGCAAAAACTGGTCGATGGTTCGGTGGGTGGATGGATACTAAAATATTTATGAAACAATATTCAATTGCCCTATTTTCAGTACTTATTGAAAGGATTTGATTAATCATAAAAACAGGATAACTGTTAGAGAATCATCCTGTATTTTCTTTCATGCTCCTGCACGCTGGATCGAAAATAGTTATTTATTATCTGCAAATAAGCATGGAATATTTTATAATCGCTATAATCTGCGTATAATTTATGGATGTAAATTAACGAACATGAATCCATGTATATCCATTGAATTAATATGTACAAAAATCTTTTTAAACCCGTCCTTGGGTAGCCTAAAACGAAAGATCATTCACAATTTATTGTACCTATTCGACACTAAAAGTTGCAAAACGCCACCTAGCGGAAAAAGTTAGCATCTATACCACGAGTACTTGTGCTCATGCGCACAGGGCGCGTTCAGGCAAGTCACTTAGATGTAAATCGTAACGAGTTCAGTAAAAGTTATAATTACATCGCGAAATAACAGAAATTGATGAATACCTCAATGTCAACGATCAAATACAATCGGCATATTTCATTACAGCACACATTCATTCAAATTTTTGTGAAAACGAGTTGTCTATTCACCAAAAATCACCATTTGACAGATGCAAATTGTTTTTCTCACGGCCTTCTGAACACACATTTTTCTTGACGCATCGTTAGTTGAATAGACAACTCGTTTTCACAAGAATTTGAATGAATGTGTGCTGTAATGAAATATGCCAATTGTATTTGATTGTTTGACACTGAGGTAAGCATCAATTTCTGTTATTTCGCGATGTATTTATGACTTTTTAATGAACTCGTTACGATTGACATCTAAGTGACTTGTATGTAAATGTACGCATGCGCTGGGATTGTACTCGCGGGAGCGTCCATCTTATATTTACTAGTGCACTCTCTAGGTACTTTTAGTGTCGAATACCTGTAAATCCATTTTAAACGTGTGCTATTGTAGTTGAAAACCAAAAAATAGCTGCGCGGCATTTTTGAATTATGTTTTTTTTTATATGAATGACTTTTCTGTATTCTTTTAAAAATACAGTACCTGTAAAATCATTTTAAACCCGTTTTAATGTAGTCAAAAACAAAATGTTTCGCTGCGCGGCTATTTTATGTGTGATTTTATTGCTAATGTAAAATAATTTAAAACCCGTCCTAAAGTAGCCAAAAAACCAAAATATTCGCTGCGCGGCATTATTATGTGTGAGTATTTTTGATTAATTATAGACTTATTTGTTTACTTTCAAAAATATAGTACCTGTAAAATCATTCTTAACCAACTCTAATGAAACCAAAAACAAAAAATTTCGCTGCGCGGCTCTTTTATGCATAATTTTATTACTTAGGGGAAGTAGGGGCATAACGGGGACGTTAAGCTTTGAAAGGGTGTACACATATGGGTTCACTATAAAAAAAACTCCACAAAAATCTCAAATTGTACTTCAATTAGTGTTTATTACTTACACATTTTTTCAAATTTTTTAAGGTGCAAATTTTTTGGGATATTTAAAAATTCTGAAAAAGTTCATTTACCCCGTTATGCCCCATACCCGGGGCATAACGGGGTATAGGAATAACAGCATATTTAGCATAGGATTACCTAACTTCCTGACATATCATCATATCATCGTCGTATCATAATATATCATCATATATATCATATATCATCGTCTTATATCATGTCTCGTCGTTCGTGGTTATGATCATCATTACATAACCCATTATCCCATTACCCGTTATGCCCCCACCGATTTGCCCCCAGGACCAATACTTATATAATGCCTTAAAACATGAAAAGTAGATCTACTTTTCATGTTTTAAGGCATTATATAATAATATTTGCAACAAAAAATCTTTAAATATCATACTACATAATAATATATATAATTACCAGCAAGTCTGAGCAATAAAAATCCCCGCCAATCCGCTATTGTGACACAAATGACATCTGTCAAACTTTTAGCAGGAATGTGATTTTCAGCAAATCTCTTAAAACTCAAAGATATCACAATTAATCCAGGGTTTTGTTTTTGCCTACTGAGCAATGAGGCAGGATAAACACTTTTTCACCAACGCCGACAGATGGCAGCACTTGCTGCTTCAGATATCGCGATGTCCCCGTTGTGCCCCTGTCCCCGTTATGCCCCTACTTCCCCTATATAAATTAAGGACTTTTCTGTTTTCCGTAAAAAACAGAGTAATATAAAATCATTATCAACCTGTCCTAGGTAGCCGAAAACCAAAAAATTCGTTGCAATGCATTATTAAGTGTGCTTTTCTTTTTATAAATTAATCACTTTTTTGGTTTATTTTAAAAAAAATACCTACAGTAGCTGTAAAATCGTTTCAAACCGGTATGAACACCGGTTCTGGCCACCTTAAGGTTTATTTCTTCTTTAAAATAATGCAGATCCTACAATATTAAACTTTATGGATCCAAATTGTCAGGATTGATACATTATTATATGCTCTATTTATTAAAATTTACATTAAATGTTGGAACATACTTTAATATTACTATAAAATTCATCTAAAGTCAAAGTGCATAATTTCCCGGTTTTGGCCACTCCTGCACCAGTTTTGGCCACTTAAAAATCCAGTTCTGGCCACATAATACTACTTTACTCTACTGCATAATTTGATCTTTTAACATTGGAATAAACTTACACAACAACAGTTAATGACAGTTTCAAATACAATTAGTGTCAGGTAATGTTCAATGCAAATTTCAGTAAAGATTAATTAACTAATTTAGTCAGTATAGTCCAGTAAGTTAAATAAAAAATTAGGGGTTTGATGATAGAGCTGAAAAATTCTCACGTAAGGTACTCAGCAAAACTAGCTTATCATCATCTGGCTACGGTGCATACATTTTTACATATTTTGGGGGTGGGGGGGTCAAATTTTGACTTCAATACTAGAATACAAATGGCGGAGTTGGTAATGGGAACTCAAATCTAAAGCCTTTGTGCATGTTTTTTTTTCAATACTGGGGGGAGGGGAGGGGGGGGGGGGGGGTAAGTGATATTTTTAATTATTGGCATAAACATAGGGGTCAGATGATAAACATTTAAAAGTTTCAGCACATACACAGCAAAACTAACTTATCAACTTAAGCTACGGTGCAAATCAAATGTTTACATAATTGTTTTTTTTTGGGGGGGGGGCAGGGGGGGCAAATTTTGATTAGCAATACGAGAATAAAAATAGCGGAGTTATTGATAGGAACTCAAAACTTTCACAAAATGCTCCTTAAAATCACCTTATAATATTAGGCCTTTGTGCATGATCTTATTTTCTATAATTTGGGGGGGGGGAGAGGGGGTAAACGATATTTTTAATAAATACAAATTAGGGGTTTGCTGATAAAACTGTAAAAATCTCACCACATACTCAGCAAAATGAACTTATCTACTTAGGCTACGGTGCATAACAAATTTGTACATTTTGGGGGGCAGGGGTGGGGGGGGGGGGGTCAAATTTTGATTCTCAATATTATAATAAAAATGGAGGAGTGGGTGATAAGAACTCAAAACTTTCACAAAATGTTCTTTAAAACCATCTTATAATATTAGGGCTTTGTGCATGAGTATTTTTTCAATATTTTTTTTTTGGGGGGGGGGAGGGGGCAGAGAAGATAATTTTAATTGTTCATTTCACGTTACTTCCTTTTTGGAGCCATATAAGTATTTTTTTAAGATGATTTTGAGTCAATAAATGGAAGTGGCCAGAACTGGTAGCTCATGTTATCCAGTTCTGGCCACCTCATGGCCACCTGGAAATAACATAAAATTTGAGAATGTTTTGGCCACCCCCCAAAATATCAAGATATTATGAGTAAATCACTTAACAATTTTAATATCCTCAAAGATTGGTTCATAATGAACCAGAATATGCACAATTGTTGTCAGAATATTTAAAAACAATAATTATATTAAATAAAATTCATTTCTATTTCCTTAGCAAAATGTGCAAGAAACAAGGAACAAAAGTGGAGGGAAAACATCCACTGCCTTCTTGACTTTTCAGAATGAAGCTAGCACTTTAAAATTTCACCATGTCATTAAGTTTGTAACACTGTATTTTTTAAAAATATCAAGGTTGCTGCAAATGCCATCATTATCTTATAATTAACTAATTTCAATGAAAGTGGCCACAACCGGTGTAGTGGCCAGAACCGGTGTTTCTACCTACACGAAGAAGTGAACGGGCTGATCTTTATACTATGATCATGTGCACTTGAGATAATTGGAAATGGGAGCAAGGTGTTAACAAATTAGATTAGGTACCTACAACAATTTCAGCAAAATAAATATATACCTAGGTACCTATTCTCATTTTAAAATAGGTAGGTAGGTATACATAAAATATGTACCTAAAATATTAATAATTTTTCCATGAATGCTTATAAATTGTCACCACTTCATCTAAAATTTTTCATTGTCGGCTAAAATTCATCCTTGCATTGTCGGCGATAGTTCCGTCGGCGAAAGTTCTGAAATGTCGACTAAAGTTCCGTCGGCGAAAGGTCCTACCACCATTCTGTGTACATTAGCAGTATACCTACTTATACTGTGTACAGTAGCAGTAGGTATACAACTTGTACTGTGTACAGTAGCAGTATACAACTTATACTGTGTACAGTAGCAGTATACAACTTGTACTGTGTACAGTAGCAGTATACAACTTATAAGCCGCGTTTACAACAACTTAACGTTCGAAAATTAACGTTGCAAAATTAACGCAATCCACTTTCGTTCACAACCACTTAGGAAACATAACACACACGTAAAACAAGATGGAGGCGGCCAGCGCGATCAGCTGCGAGTTAGATGTGAAAGAAGTGTCCGTGCGCATGCGCCACTTAACGTTCGACTTGAAAGTTGAAAGTAGGTCTACTTTGAGGTGAAATTGGCGTAGGTACGTTAATTTACAAAATTTCGTTGTGAACGTTTACATGGGCTTGAAAATTGAAATTGCGTTAATTTTCTTAATTTTCAAACGTTAATTTTGTTGTAAACGCGGCTATACTGTGTATAGTAGCAGTATACAACTTGAACTGTATACAGTAGTAGTATACCTACTTAACTACTACTTACATAGGTACTGTGTAACAGTTGCTTCTACACACACCAGGAGGATCAAGATGCAGTGAATAAACTTGATTGCTTTCATAAAAACTAACAAAATATGCCTAAAATGTTAAAAACACTATTAGTTTTTGACTGGATTATCCAAAAATATGTTAAATATTTTTGGTCTCTATCTCACTGATCTAGCTTGTCATCTTGACAGTCACAATAGGTAATTTTCAATCTTCAACCGACCAGAGAATTTTGTTGAAAATACTATGCTAGGACTCTGGTGGTATGACAATACTGACTGGTCAGTGTTACCTGGTAGGTGTCTACAAGCTAGAACATGCGTGGGAGGAATGTTTGTACAACGGAATGAACTGTTGGACCTACCAGCCATCCGATAACGTTGAGAGTCAGCGTCTCCGGTATTCCTCCGTACGAAGCCGGGAAGAACTCATGATGTCCGGTCTCGTTGACCGGTCCACCACACGAAGTGTTGTTTGTGAAGTTATTGCCGTAGAGCAAACTAAAATCACTCTGCTTGATGTAGATCATGCTGGGCAGTTCATACCATGAGGACTCCGGTTCTCTGAGACAATCCAAGAACACACACATGACATTCTGGATGCTTACAGATGAACATGATTTATCTTTTGACCTTGAATGCCAGCGCTCGGGCGCTCGCTGTTGAGCCTCCAGATTGGCAAACGTCAAGCGTGTCAACAAGGAGCTGTAAACGTAGGTAGGTACCTCAATTCTTGAGGACACACATTTAAAATCGTTCACAAGGAGTTCCTACATTGTTTAAAACGTAACAAGAGGAGTTAGACTTTGAACATCTTAACTTTTTCAGATTTTATACAATGCAATCGGAAATGGTTTCAAAGCGTAGCCTCCTGGAGCCAAGTTTATTACAAAATCAGACAACAAATGCTTTAGAGAACGTACCTAATATGAACTTGAAATCAAGTTCAATTTTTATTTTGTCGAGTTTAGTACCAATATCTTCTAAGATGTAAACTTGAATCTAGTGGAGCGGTCGCTCCACCCAGCCAAGTCGTACGGTACACTCACACTCACTCAACATACTGTAAATGCCTAATAAACTGAGGAGCAGACCAAACACTTTTACTGTAAGCAACAACATGGCATTTTCGGCCTACTGGATCTCAACATTGGAAAATCTCACATTGTTGCGAAATATCTTAATTTCGAGCTATGGCCCACCCCACCCCCTATACCAAATTTGGGAACAACAGGAAATGTCATTTGCGAGCAAGATGGCCGTGAAAACAGTGAAATTACACCCCTTTTAAAAGCTATCTGATGATGATGATGATTCAGATATCAGGAAACACTGTTGACAGGGCCACAGCCTAAACGGGTTAACCGATCGATCTGAAATTTTTACCACGTTTGCACTTTTGGCGTCTAAGGTGCCTTTTGCTATAACCGGTTTTATGCCGCCATTTTGAAACCGGAAGTGACGTCATATCTCGAAAACGGCTGAACCGATCGAAACGAAATTTGCGCCAATCGATTCAGACGGTCATCTATATATGAAACATCAATAGTCGAAATAGAAATGCACTATTACTAAAACCGGAAATGACGCCATAACAATGCCAAATCTGACTAAAACCATCTCTTATAACAATAAATACATATTCAGAAGGCTTATAATGTTACATAACATTTAAGATACAGATATTAGGTGGCAGTGATGTCAGCCGCCATTTTGAAAACTGGAAGTGATGCGATAACTCGAGAACAGTTGGACCGATTGGAACGATGCTTTCGCAATTCATCATGGAATATAATTTTAAGCTTACATTTAGCACCAAACACAATTCTTCTTAGCAACCAAACCACAAAGGCGTATTTTTTTAAAGGAATTATAGTCATTGGTGAAACAATGTTACAAGTTATAAGAATAAACTGAAAAAAGGAGTGATATCCCCATAAAAAACACTCCGTGTAAAAATACCAGCCAAGTCTCTTTTCTTTAAAAAAATTCAACACCGAAAAGGAGTGATATCAAAAAAGGAGCCAAGTCAATGACATTTCCAAATATTTAATATCTTTGAAATAAAAGTATAAACACCGAGAAATACTTTACAAAAGGACTTGGCGCATCGTTTTTTTAAAGACATCTTTCTATCCTAAAAGTGGAAAGAAATGTACAAGTTTAAGTACTTTTCCTCTTTCTATTAGAGCCATCAAGCTACTCAAGCTATGAATCAAGCTACTTTTAGTAATTGCTATTTTATAGTTTTGTCAATGGCGATAGAAGAAAGATTTCATGTTTTAATAGATAAGTGATATGGTAAAAGAATTAAATAACAAGGAAGTGCGCTCATATATATTCTTATAACACTGTTATTATGGTGATATTAGAAGGGTATCTTTTCATAATATGATCTTGACTCTGAGGGAAATCATGAAACGTTGTCAAATAAATTACTAACTATCGATAGAACACTATTATATATTTTTCAAGTGTAAAGTGTATAAAGTTAAAAATGTTAAAGAAATTCAATGTGCCGTCACTGTGTACTTCGTGAAATGTACTATTATAAATTGCGGATTAATAGAAATTTATTTCATGATGAGAAGGTATAACGCATGAGACTTAATTAATATGTTGACCACGAAACAATATTACGAAGATATCTATTGTGTATTTATTACAAACATAGGCAACAAGTTTCATGTGTACATATTCAAATAGAAAATTATTTACAGTAGGTATATATAATATGTAATTGAAAGATGTGTCCCTATTATGATAAAAGTTCTTAATGACGGTTGTATATAAATGGCATATTACGCTTATGAATAGAAAAATGTCTTTAAAAAAACGATGCGCTAAGTCCTTTTGTAAAGTATTTCTCGGTGTTTATACTTTTATTTCAAAGATACGATTAAATATTTGTAAATGTCATTGAATTGGCTCCTTATTTGATATCACTCCTTTTCGGTGTTGAATTTTTTTAAAGTAAAGAGACTTGGCTGGTATTTTTACACGGAGTGTTTTTTATGGGGATTTCATAATACCAATCCTAATTTAGAGCCAGGGGTGGGGGGGGGGGGTTGATTCCTGAACCTACGCATTTTCACTCCATTATCTTAAGTTTTAAGAGAGTAGCAACCGTGTTATGGACGTTTACATTAGAGTAAACATAATTTAGGAATGCAATAGCTAACTTAAGAGACTAAAACCGTACATGAATGACACCCCAGACCCTTAATATTCAATTAATTTAAGGTTTGACGATGTGTGGTAGCAATAATATTCTCCTAGTCAAAGGCTAGCCCCACAATGTTGCTTGTAAAGCTATAGGCTATAGGTAACTGGATTCACTATGACTGTAAGCGATTGTGTTAAATTAGAAAGACAAACCGTAATGAACAGAAAAACTGTACAGTACCTGCATAACAATAATAATAACAATAACACAAACACTCGAGCAGTGCAATAATAAATTTGGCATTACCTACACACTACAATAAACACTTTTAATTGATTAAAACAATAACAAAACACTACAATGCACATAAGCACAATGAAAGAAGTTTGACATTCTGGGCCATTCCACGGTAACTCGCGTGTCATTTAGAAGAAATAATGGACACTAGATTGTCTACCAACTCCCCAAATTTAAAACTACAGATCTCAAAAAAATTGTATGCATCAGAACATACTGGTTCTTAATTTAGGTGCATTCGAAAAAAATTATAAAAATATCCTTCACCTCTAAAAAAATTAATTTAGTCCGGTAACTCGCCTATCGCTGAACGGACAAGCGATTAACGGAGCATCACATTATTGATCATTTCTCTTAATCCTGTGCCACTAAAAATATAATATTATTTACATGTATGTCTCATGAGTGTAGGAATACATGATATTTTTTTTTAAACTGAAACTTTGAAACTTCTTCTTCTTCTTCTTCCCATCAAGGAGTAGGCTTCTAGCCTGTTCCGGCATCTAAGGGTTCTTCCACCTCTTCCGTGGACGGCCAACATCTCTTCTTCCATGAGGTCGATAATGGTAGGCACTCCGGGGGATCCTATCTGGAGGTATTCGGGATAGATGTTCAATCCATTTGTTTCTGTACTTCACCATCGTGTCATTAACAGTGTTGTGACTTATCTAGATAAAATTATCTAGATAATTATCTAGATAATTATTTTTTATCTTTATCTTTATCTAGATAAATACTTTTCTTGTTATCTTTATCTTTATCTAGATAAAAAAAATCGTTATCTTTTGTCTTTTATCTAGATAAAAAATATTTATCTATTTTAATTTTAAAATACCATAATGTAAATTAGAATTCATAATACCGGGTGGCGCAAAAAAATCACCCTGATTGAGAAATAACTATATCGAAACTATTATAGATAGGATTCTGAAATTTGTACACATATTAGAAAACATACACAAATTTAATATTTGCAAGTTTCAAAAACATTTCTATAGTAGGAAAAAAGTTACAGCTGTTCAAATTTGGTTGTCAAAAAATTGATTATACGGAGCTCAATTAGCGCACGTCCAGAAAACTTCCAATGGCCGGGACGCTGTTTCTTCAAAACACCGTAAGATATCAAGCTGAAAATTTCAAATTATATTCAAAATAGATTCGATTCGATTGTGTAAAAATTTAAATCAATAACAATTTATGTAACGACAGTTATTGAATCTTGAAGTTGAGCTGGAAAACAGAATAGTGGGGAAAATATTCATTTTTTTAACTTTAGAAAATTAATCTACATATTCTGATTTTACGTTAAACTTCAAGATTTCATTCCATTCATTCAAATTGATTGACATTTTTACACACTTGATCTTATTTCAATATAATTTGAAATTGTCAGCTTTATATCGTACTACGCAGTTTTGAAGAAACATTGGAAGTTTTCTGGACGCGCGCTATTTGAGATCCGTATAATCCATTTTTTGACAACCAAATTTGAACAGCTGTAACTTTTTTCCTACAATTCGCGAAAACAAGGAACATCACTCCTAACATCAGGTGGATCCTTTGGTACTTGAGATAGGGTGCATAATGGAGGTTAAAAGGGGGTTATTTATATAAATAAATTATATTATATTTGCTTTAAGTTGTTTGTTATGGCTGAAAAAGTAAAATTGTAACTTATTGTACATTTCAATTGTTTCTCCTTTTCCACTGCCCTATGAAAGCAAGAACTTCTAAATAAAAAAGTGCATCTAAAAAGTTTCCTGTCAGAAGTGGCTCCATCACTTATGCGAATAGGAATGTTTTTGAAACCTGCACATATTAAATTTTGGTATGTTTTCTAATAAGTATGTGTACAAATTTCAGAATCCTACATAATAGTTTCGATATAGTGACTTCTCAATCAGGATGATTTTTTTTTTGCGAAACCCGGTATATTAAGGATAGAAGCTATTATGTCTTACAATTTTATACTGACTTACATCATCGTTCCTACAAAAATTCAGTATCCTATCCCCCAATACTTTTCAAAACATTTGTTAGAAAATAATGTTATATATAATGAAATCGGTGATTGACCTGTGACGTTTCCAAATTTACGCATTAGAAAAATTAAAATTATAATCCCCTATAATAATAATAGTCCCTTCCCTTTCAGTACATTTTAATCACAGGCAGTAGGAACATCAATAATCTGGTTAGATAAAGTTCGTTCACGATAAGAATATCACTGACGTTTTAGTCGATCACGTCGTTCATTGGTCAGTCACTTGAACACTGCCCTGTCAATGGCAAGACTTTCTTCTTTGTATTATTGAAATTGTATAAATTATGTCAAATACACAATTTTTAATAGTAGTAAATATTATACAAATTCAATAAAATTGATTTATTTTTATCTACAGCCGTATTATACACTTTGATTATTATATTGATATTTACATGTTTAGGTATACGTTCACTTGACTACGGTAGTACACGCCGCCATTACGGCTTGCAATTCTAATCGTGAATGAACTTTATGCCTATAAAGTAACTGTTTGTAGATATACCTAATAATAATACCTGTAAAATTAAATTAGACAAGATTTTAGAAAATTATCTTTTATCATTTAATATTTATCTAGATAATTTTTTTTTATCTTTATCTATTATCTAGATAATTTTTCAAAATATTATCTATTATCTTTATCTAGATAAAAATAAAATTATCTAGTCACAACACTGGTCATTAACACTCTCAACATGAAGCTCTTGCCTTATTTCTTCATTCCTTACACAATCCAACCTCGTGCATCCCTTCACCAATCTTAAGAATTTCATCTCGGCAGCTTGGATGCAACTCTTATCCCGAGTCTAGTCGACCGACGATTCACTTCCGTAAAGTAATGCTGGCACCGCCATTACCTTATACAATCTGATTTGGGTATCCTTCCTAGTCTTGTTTTTTTTAAATTTCGTCGAATAGTCCCACATATAGACTGAAACTTGTGCAGCTTCTGAGTAATGTCCTCCTCAAAAGCATATGTTATGTCACAGCCCAAATATTTGAAGTGAGAGACTTGCTCAATAGACTGATTGTCAATTACAATTTTCGATCTTACCGGGAATTTTCCCTTGAATGCCATGATTTTCGTTTTCCCTGTGGATAATTTCAAATTATAACGGCGGCCAAGCTGTACCAATGTAAATATAGCTCTTTGCAGTCCATCCTCATCTTGCTCCATTATTTTAAGATCATCAGCGAACAACAATGAATTAATTGTATGCTCTTGTCCTAACCTAATGCCTCCATTATTGATTAGTTTCCATTCTCTAAGAATGTCTGTGAAACTGTAGATATCATTAACAAATATATCGGTAACTCGTGTATCGCTCTTCGGTAACTCGCGTATCGCTTCCAAATTTTGAGCAGTAAAAAGTTAGAAAAATAAATGCTATGACAGTTATTTCATCTGAAACATATTGTAAACTCATAAAATAAGACATTAAATCAATAAAAAGATTTAAAAAAATTATACCAAAATTTAAAAAAAACAAAAAACTAAATTTCCAAAAAAAATCCACAATTTAAATTTTTTTATAATTTTTTTTTCGAAACAAATTTGGTGTTTAGTATAGATTATTATAAATATAATTTTAAATTATGTAAAATAGATGGAAGTATTTAAAAACTATATAATACCGAAGAAAAGTGTAATTTTTTTTTATAAAAGTGCTGTCAATTCAAGAGTTTTCATGATAGCTCCAAAAAATTTGTTTTCTAACAAATTAGAACAAATTAGTTTTTTATAAACATCTTTAAATGAAAAAAAAAAAATCCTTAAAAAAATAAAACTTTTTTTGGAAAAATGTCCCGAGTTACGTGGAATGGCCCTTCTACGTAAATGAAATAGCCAAATTATGTCTAAATTTTTATAGGTACATTTGATTTGGATTTGGGTAAAGCCTGATGCACAATTGAATTAAGGTTTATGGTTTAGTGTTTAGTGTTTAGTGTTTAAGAGAAATGAAAGGTGCTGTTATAACGTTACCATGCACAACTGTCATAAGCGTTATAAGGTTTAGTGTTTAAGGTTTAAGCTGATTAAGAAATCAACAAAATCCATTTCTTATTGCAAAACACTATTTCACCTTATGACGAACCAATCAGAAGAGAGCAGAGTAAATGTCAATGTCAAATTCGTACGGGAAAATGAAAAGTCGTCTGAATTAATGTCATTGGAAGCATTTTAATTTGATATTTGTGCCTAGTCTTGCTCATATATTTGTTTATATATCATTTATCGATCAATTATTTAATTTTATCACGTGGTGAAATAACCTCGTGAAATAAGCAATTGTGCACTGGACTCTGTTATAACATCTTAAACACTAATCACTAAACATTAAACCATAAACCTTAATTCAATTGTGCATCTGGCTTAAGACTTCATGCGAGTAGGAATGAGTGGGTGGGCGTGTGACGGGAGTGGCAGTGAAACATAACTCCAATCCTACAAACATATTAGTACCCACCTTGGCATATTATTAGCATTGAACGTAACCAAGTGAAAGGGTTTGGCTGCAAAGAGATTCAATCATTTCTGTTATTAGCTATGATGACACTTGTGGCAACCTGTTATTAAAATACCTAGGTACAGTAGTGTTTTTGCAGATGTGGCATATGGAAAGTAAACAAGATCTAAACACAAGTAGGTAGTACATAGTACATAGTACATATATTAAAAACAGTGCCTAGCAATACCAGCTTTCTATTTTCAGCTGTATGGATGGCTCAGTAAATTCGTGGAACAACTTGAATTATGAATTTATCTTTGGAAAAGATAACCTAGCCTACGTTAAGGAAGATTCCCATCCACCACACGATTGTATACACAATGGCATTGTATCTTGCATATTATGTGTAGATAATAATATACCTACTAGGTACCTAGGTACGTACCCTATATCTAGGTAGGGACAAAAGGAAGACATAAGATAAGCTAAAACGTAATTTACCTACCTTAGAAGACGAACTCGGCAGATATATTACAAGGTAGCTATTATATTGAAAATAACGAGGTCACTAAATAGAAGAGTAATATATAAGTATCTACTACTTCAAAAATTTAGATGCAATAAAAACTGTAATTATTATTAAAATAATAGGTATGATTCGTTGCCTTGCCAGTACATACGATACGAACTAACAGTTCTGAACTTCTGACAGCTGGATGTGTAAGCTTTCACCACCGCCTTCTAATCATGCCTTTTATTTTGAATTTTTAGTTTTAGTCTGCAGTGGAATTTTAGAAAGAAAGAGGAAGACACGACACGATCTTGGCAGGTGGTGACAGAATAATGTGATTTTCTTGTATAATTAAAAGCATTTAGTATTCAAGCTAATAAAGTAAGTTAGCAATTATTAGATTATCAACGATGGTTTATTGCAAAACGTGGGAGGAGTTTGAGAAAGCTGCTGAGAGATTGTATTTGCAAGATCCAATGAAGGTAGGTAATAGGTAGGTATACCTACCTACCTTAGATTATCTCTATGCTTAGATGTAGAACCTAGGTATGTAAATTATTTCAACATCAAGGAATATTCAAATTATAGTTTGTTAAACTATACTCATTCCAAATTTATAATTTAAATTTCCTAGGTAGAGTAGGAGGTATTACAAACCTAGCTACCTTAGTACCTACCTAGAGGTAGGTACCTACCTAAATCACAAGAGTTGGAATGAGGTTATGTTGACCCTCGTAAAAGAGTTGAACAGGTTGTTCAAGGTAGAGAGCCTACTGTTCAAGGCCTACCTATAAGTGGGTGACGTTTAAATCCGGCATCGTGTACCTTGTGACTTGTCTGGACCATGCATCTTAAAGAATGTTAAAATACTAAGTGTAACGCACGATCACATCACATCGAGTCAAAAGTTGAGTCGTCGTCTTCGCCGCTGCAGTGTTCTTTAGATCAGCGGTTGCCAACTGGTGGTTAACGAGGAAATTTTGGTGGTCCGCAGAGAATTTCGAAGTTTACGTTTAATTTTCTTTACCAAAATATTTGTGTATTCACTATAGGTATTTGAGGATGTACCGTACCCCTAAGAGCTCGATGCAAGTCCTAGTTTATGTCTACTAATACAATGAACTTGGAAGTAAATTATTGCTCAGTCTGTTGATATAGAATGCTTATGGAATTGAGTGCAAGAGGCAGGTACACAATGATATGATGCAGCAAATGACCTGGATAGACAACTTGTTTATTTACTAATGATGTTTTTTGTTTCAGGTGCGCTATACAATGAAATACACACACAACAAGAGCTCTCTTACCATCAAGATGACCGACGACACCGATGTAAGTTAATTGCAACTTGCGGACCTACATAACTGATTACTGCATGAATTCACGTAGAAAAACCATACAGTTTCAGCTAGAAGAACCAATGCATGTTAACTGAAATCAAATTTCCTGCGCTCCCCCCATTAAATCACATTGCAACCAAAATAATATGTTAGGTAGGTCAAGGTGCACTCAAACCAATAAAAAACGGTACCTTGCTCAAAACGGATTGGCTGCCTGGTCAGGTTCCTTGACAATCAATCCTTGTTATTATCAATGAAATCACAGCTCACCTACTAGAGTTAGATACCTACGTAATGAATTAGCACAGACTTCATGGGATGATGCCATCAAACCTAAATATCATACAATCCTTTTCTTTCTTGGTACCATTTATTATTTGTTTGTAATTCAATGAAAAAAACAATTTAGACAGCTGAGGGAAATAAAAAGAAAGAGTTTTAATTTATGTTTAGTAAAAAATAAACTAGATCTAGGCTCGAGCATTAAAATAATTATTTTGTAAGATGATCAACAGTAACAAACTTACCAAGTGTCTACCTAATTAATTTTCTCTTGAATTGGGAGGGCCCACTCAGCCCAGGTTCAATCGAGTACTAGAGTGCCACGCCCACTAGGCACTTCCGGAGGCTTTCTGGAATTCTTCTTATGGGAAATAACATGGGGACTTACTTCGATTGCTGGTCATTTATAAACAAAACAGAGTTAAGAAAATCCCAATACACCATCATTAACTTCAATCTTTCATTTATAATATTATGTCAACACATCTCTTCAAATATATACCAAATTCAATCTGTTCCAAGTTAAACAACACACTACACAGGGTATGACGTCACGAAAATGTACACCGGTGCAAGATGTAATTTCAATGAACTGTCAGTCAACATTTCAACAGCTCATTACATCTCGTTTTATGGTATCTTGAAATTAAAATAACTATGAACTTGATTCAGTGTATAAACTCGAGGAGCACAGAAATACTTCAGTTTTGTTTACTTTTCGTCAACAATCGAAAATTGACGTGCAAGGTCTGCCATCATTGTTGAAAATTGTTTAAGGTGGCTGGATCGATCGATATCATAGCCTCAGATTTTCATAATTTTGTGTAGGGATGGCACTTTTACCGGGTCTGAAAAAATGGGTAAATTTACTGGTAAATTTTACCGGTAAATTTACCTGTCAGCGGTAAATTTTGAAAAATGATGGCAGATACCAATTCATGACTATACCAATACAAAAATGACCCTACTTTATTATTTGACCCATTTACAAAGATTACCGCAGTCAGGACAATAACAACATCTATAATCAATGTTAATAATGACAATACTCCATATTGATAAGGGATGATATAGCCGAATAGCATTGATTCGACCAACCTAGTGTAGGCTATGCCATGCCTGTGCTATTCTCCCAGAAGAGGAATTGTCGACCACCAATTTGATCAAGTTACAATCTGTGTCTGCTAAACAAGCAAACCTGAAGAGAGATTCCGACATTGGAAGTAATCGTATATGGATGGAGTTATCATTCTGAATGATTGAGGACAACCAAAAATCAACGTAAAATATGCCTAACTGCTAATGTTGTCACACTGAAGTTTACATACATAGTTATTACTTAAAATTTGATATCTCCATTCATACATTGGAGAGGATCAAAAAAACAAAATTTACAATTTTTTTTACCGGTAAATTAATAATTGGTAAATTTACCTTAATTTACCGGTAAATTTTACCGGGTGCCATCCCTAATTTTGTGTGTACTTATTGATAACCATGCCATACACAATCCCTGAAAAAATTAAACACTTCTCGTGTCTAGTTTCTGAGATAATTTGAGTTTTCTCCCCCATGTTATCTTATGGCAGCCAAGTAAAATCGTGTCATTTTTAAGCTAAAATGGAGTTCTAATCTTTTTGTATCGTTAGATTTTAACAAAAAACTTTTTTTCTGGTAGACATGGACATACTATCAGGGAAAAAATTGAAAACAATACCAACGTATGCTATTTTAAAAGTTATTAACTAAATTCGAAATGATTTCCTATACCTCCCATGCTAAGGTTTTGATCATTCTCAAAAGACATATCGAGTGATCGAGTGATTCCACGTGCATTTCCAGGTGCGAAAATGCATTTCCACACCCGTTAAAAAAACAAGTCCAAACTTGCAGCAATTATACATCAAGTAATGCTGGTTATTTTGCCGTTGAGCGCAAATTTTTATCTGGTCCCCCGCCTGAGGAAAATGGGACCAAAAATGGTACTTTTTAGGGTTTTGACTTTTTTTTAGTAAAAAACAATTAATAAAAACTAACAATGAAGTGTGAAAATCTATTCTTACATATAAGGTGAAACTAAAATAAAATTGGGTGTTTGAACCATCACTCCCTTCTATTCATAATCATGCCTCAAATATTGGAAAAATTTAAGAATTTTAGTCAAAGTTTGAGGGCAAATAACATTATGAAGGGTTCCATATACAGCAAAATTGTAAGGAACATAATTATAGACCGATCTTTTATGAACAAAACGCCGCAAAGATCGTTCTGTTAACTTCATTAGTATGGCAATGGCAGCATTTCTCCTGGAAGCTTAAAAACACCGATTTTCCCGTCCGCGCCATCTTTAATTACACGTAATTTGAGTACGCCGACTTGAATCGCACTGAAACTAGAGATTTGATATCAGCTTATGGGTCATTATCCCACTATATTAGTTTCGCTGTCCGAGTTGAATTGCTTAAAGCAATTGAAAGAAAGTGATGGGAAATATTTTTTTTAATTTGTATTACGTACCCCTCTACATGTTGCAATCACTATTTTTGTGTTTATATACAATAATATTTTCAATTTTGTTACTTTTATAGGTGAAAAGTAACCTCCGTCCCGTGTCCTACTTCGAAAAGTCGATGTTTGAGCGCACGGCATTTAATGTTGAGGCAGTAAATATAGTAGGATGATTTTTTTTTGGTGAAAAGTCCACGCAAAGTTTACATTTACACAGATTAAACATCAGTTAGTCCACACAATTAATTTTAGCTATTTGTTTAAGGTTGTGGGAGCCCCTCTGAGTTCGGATAAAAATATTTGTGTTGAACATTTAATTGTAATTAATCCCGAAGTCACAGAGAAGTGCGCAATGGCTTAAACCCGAGATAATTTCATTTGCGATTTAATGGAATTTGATTCAAATTCTTAGTGCATTCTAATCAAGAGCCTGAGCGACGCTAATGATGTAACTTTTTCCATTTTTTCATTGAAATGGGTCAGGCTCTTAAACCATTGTGTTTATTAAGCTGATATTTTCACAGATCATGAAGGACCACTATCCGCGGAGAATAAGCTATTTTGAAGCTCGTATCTTATTTGGATCGTCTGTTATTAATTAATTAGTGTTATTTGTTGTTGCGGGATGCATGCATACAGGTGTGCCCCAACTGCCTGATTTGAGCTGCAGTAAGGCATCGAGCGCAGGTAGAATGACGGTCGCATTAGTCATTTCGCTTGACTGAACCGACTAATGGGGTTGAGGGACATCCTGATCAGATCTTATCTCTTTCAAAGTCGTTTCGAATATTTCGCATCTCGCTAAAGATTCTCATTTCGCTTGACATTCTATTATCAAGTTACAATATCATTTCAGTTTTGTTCTCTGATGATAATAAAATCGGTATTATATGAAAATATATAATATATAAAACAAATTTAATTGACATATAATATTTAAATTGAACTTCAATAGCTACTAAATAAAAAAAATAAAAATTACAATTTACAAAAATGAATTTATTTTAGAACATTAAAATAGCAACAAAAAACTGACAGAAAGAATAATCATAATTTACGACAATGATGTAAGTTCGTGGAGTGTGATTTATTTTAGAGAATAACTGGAATCAATAATCTGAGAAAGTAAAAGTCGTTGCACTCTGTTATACTATCACTATCAGATGTATTCGCGATTATTACAAGACCGTCTGTGGTGGGATGGAGGTACAAACAAACCAAATGTGTTTATAAACGTACATTTTATTGTCATAATTTGAAGTTATAATTACAGAATAATTATTTAACAAGAACTTCGCGGAGGGGTTCTTGCGGCGGGTGTGAAGAAGGAGTTCCCTGAACATCTCGGAAGTGGGAGGGGCATTTTTCTGAAGTACTTGTGGGGTGGGGGACAGTTTACTAAGAATCTCAGGGGGGGGGGGGGTCAGTCTTCATCTGATTCTTGAGGAACTTGAGTAGCTGGAAAATAAACACACATTCGGCATTATAAAATGAATTCACATAAAATTGTTTCACATGTAACAACAATAAATACAATAATATACCCCACCTTTCTTTGAACCTTTTTTCGCATTCTTCTTAGATGTTGTTTTCTTCCTGTGAGTTGTTTTCTTCCTGTGAGTTGTTTTTTCCCTAGTTGTTACCTTTGCGGCGGCTGCACGTTTGGCAATCTCTGTTGCAATGTATGCCGGCTCTCGAACTTGCATGCCTCTGTGCACACGGCCATTTACTATTTCTGGCAGCATGCAATTCATGTAAAACATACTCAGCTTAGGTAGCATCTCAGATTCCCACATTTCCCTATCTCGTTCAATTCTCACCACCTAAAAATAGTACAAAGAGTTGATTTTGTGATTGAATTGATAAGTCAATAATAACTATGGTAGTAATGGCGTAAAATCAGAATCAATTTCTTATTAGTAATTTGTGCAATCGAACCTCTAATCCAGCTTCACACCACAAAATTAAATCGCAAAACTGCCGATCCGCTAAATGCAGCTGTCCCTGGATTTGGAAATGGTAGTTATGGCGCTTTTTAATTTCAAGTTCATTGTCTTCTAATTTTACACAAAGGTTTTTTTTTGACGAGTCGAGTGCAGATCTGATCGTTTCAGTTCCGAGAGAGTACAAGCATTTGACTTCGATGAGTCCATCACTGCCAATCAACCCATCAGGGCTTGCGCCGAGATATGGCAACTCAGGGCGAATGAAGATGCCGGCTTCTTCCACTATCACACCATGAAGTTTTTCATAATCTTCTATTGCAGTCCTCTCATTGTCAATGCCATATTGTATAGCCCGGGAATGTATTGGTTTTGGATATACAAGATCCTTCACCTATGGATGGATTAGATGTCAGCATTATGACTTTTAAGGTGATAAACTGATAATACTAACTGACCCGCCCGGCGTTGCTCGGTCTGGTGGGGGGAGCAGCAACCCTTCCACACCTATACATACACACATCCACCCACACACCCACCCAAACAGACATTCGACTTTATGTATAAGAGTAATAGCAATCATGGTATATGGGAGTAGTAAACAAAAGCAATTTTGATTATTAGAAGAAGTAAACATTTGTTTTTGCTTCTGTCTCCAAAGGAAAACGTGTATTATTGAACTCACCAAGTTGTGGCATGGAGTGTAAGGGCGCCGATTACATACAGCGCCAAATTTTGACGCAGTTAATCTGTCTTTTCTTGCGTTTACCCACTTTTCATTCTCTCGTTGCTTCACTGTTCCTCTCTCCACGGCATGCATGAGCTCCAAAGTAGCAACTTGAGCGTGCAGCTTGTCAAGCTTCTCTTTCATGAGACGCTCAAGTTCTGCGTCATCGATGTCCGGGACAGCAGCATTTGGGCCGTAGTCAAAATCTGCCTCCGCTGCCTCCGCAGGCTTGCGACGACGCCGATGTGGGCCCTCTTTCTCGAAGTTCAGGTTTCTTGATATCAAGCTGACCTTCCGCCTCGTCACCATCGTCTTGAAGACGGGTCCAGGGCTCTTCGTTGTCATGCGTCTCCAAGGGCTTAGATGCCAACTTGGGCCCCCAGAATGTGAAAGGCCCGCCCCCATTGAGCGATGCTGATACCCCTTCCCGGTAGAAAAATTGACTCTTTTGCCACCCACAAACTTTGCCACGCAACCCATTAACCTTTCTGCCTGGTTGGTTGTAAGATTGTCCTTGAGGACCTCAGCTTTTCCAGCTAAGCCCAGAAAAAGCTTTTTCATCTAAATGAGTGAAAAATAATTTTTTTTTTAGTTTTACATTGAACTTTAGCACGAATAGAAAAATATAATTTACTTTGTTGAATACTTACTTCAGGCCAAATGTTAGATTTTTCTATGATTGGAACGTAATCAACTTCGTTTCTGTTGTTTCTTTTGCAGAAGTCCCCGCATTGCGAGTGTTTACCCAACACGTGGTATGGGGCGTTGATGATATCCGCTCTAAGTTTTTGGGCATTACCCTCGCAATAGCGAATTGCAGAACGTGAACCCTTGCAAAGGCGGTCAATAAGAGGCTTGATTACTTTTCTTGCGGCAATTCCGAAACCTTTGTTTTTGCACAGTGCATACAAATTATCTTTATAGCACCTGATCACATGATTGGCGCACTCACGCTTCTCAACGTACCTTCCATATGGTACATTTTGTCGAACTCGGGCAAATACCGAGGAGTCTCCGTCGCCCACCATATATCTGTACATAACCCCGTGTTCCTCAATGCTCGAACAGAAGCCTTCTACAATTATTTCCTGTTCCATTCCTGTAGATGAACCACAGTAGTTTTTGAAGCACACATGAGGCACCTGTTCTGCTTCATTATCTCGCCGAGCACAAGCATAGCAGTATTTGTTTTTTACAGCTAAATATAATAGCTTTTTTGTTCGGGCACCGATAATACAAGCCTGAAATGAAATTAATTTCGATAAGTTCTAATATTACTATACGACCATAGACCACAAACAATACGCGCAATGGCCTCAACAAATTTCAACATTTTTAATTTGATAAGTCAAACTGTGTGAGCTACAGGCCACTTTCATTTTTGAACCAATCGGAAAATTTTGTTCAAATTTTAGCATGCACATTTCAGAGGTGGTCTTTACAAGTGTACACAATTTAGTTCGATCACATATACGGTGCGACCTGTACGAGCAGAGACAGACAAAAAACAAACAAACAAAAACAAACATCCGTGCCAAAAGCGTCAAAAGTAGTCGCTCGCTCAATAATATGCGTGGAACGTTATAGAAACATAATCGAAAACATAGAGGGATATGTGTCTTGGTTTTTAAAGGTTTTTAAAGGCTACTTACAACACCAGACGCTGCATTGTAGCCGTGCTTGTATGATCTCTTACTCCATCCTCCATCCACGATGACAGTTACGTATGGAACGCCATCCAAGTAGTCCCCGTGCAATTTTGCCAGACGCAGTTCTTCTTCTCCGTGCTTTTTCATTTTTTCGGTTAAATGTTTTGTCCAATTCTTGTACGATGTACAAAAAAGAAATTTCAATAAATAATAATATTTTCATGCAAGCTATTAGATCCCATAGTATTTTAAAAATGAATTACTGATAAATATTAAATATCTGCCACGTTTCAGCTGACTTATATCCGCTTTTATCAGGCAATGACAGGACAACAAGACAAAAATTGAAACTGTTACTTTACATTGTTGTCTTGTCCTGTCATTGCCTCATGAAAGCCGATTAGTCAGCTGAAACGTCACAGATATTAAATATTTGTCAGAACATAGCACAGCTGTTATTTAATTCAATTATTAATAATTTCAAATGACCTTATCTAGGTATGTACAATCAAGGAAATTAGTTCCATTCGCCCCCACCTCATTCAAACATTTTTTTCCAAAGATACCAGTCGAGAGGGAGCCCGGCTAAACTAACGTAAATTCATGGAAGGGGAAGGAGGGTGACATGTACTTGTTTCCACTACAATCCAGATATTTGAATAAATTTTTACCTGTCCGATTTTCTCTTCATGTCCCCTGAACTTCTTGGCCGTCATGATGGGTACATCCATGACGCCCAAGAGCTCCTCTAACTGCGCCCTTCCAATGCCCACAGAAAGCGAGCCCCACACCGCTGCATCGTTTACTCCATTTTCCGTCGCATCGGTTTTGATCAGGAACTGCTTTTCGCACATGTTGCATTGATATATCAGGGTGGAATGTAGCCCATTCCTTTCTTCTCGTGATATCAAGAAAGCGCCATAAGTGCATTGCGTAGAGTGGATTCGTTTCACCTTTTCAAATTCTGCAAATTGTTGCGCAACGTGGAAGAGATCGACGACGCGACGGCCAGGAATCACGTTCATGACGGACTCTCCATCGGGTTTATCCGTGACAATGACGAGCGGTGGAAGATGCATAGTTTGCTCAACCATGCCTTCATTTTCCCTGAATACATAATAAGATAGTTCCCATCAAATGTTTCAATAAAAAAATTGCTAACAAATTGAATGATCGAGATGTATGTTAGAGAGTGTACTAACGGTGAGGTCTGCGGCGATGACGTCATTGGAACTTCAGCTAATTCTGAGCTATTCACGGCGGACATAGTACGAGTCTGCTGAAACCTGCATTATAAAACGAATTATTTTCAAATTATTTATTAAGTAATAATAAGTGAATAAATAAGTTAATAATAAGCTTTACACTTTTTTAGTGTATAAAGGGTTGATGAGCCAGTACATGCAATACAAAAGTGAATATCTCATTTGGTCCCGCAGAAAATTCCTAGAGCAAAAAATTTGAGAACAGAGTCAAAAGTGTCGAAATGAGTAGCTATCGCTTTGCTTTTTCAACAACTAAACCAAATTTTGTATTAAAATATTGCATTTTCATTATATCGATCATTTAAATAACACACTTTGTGAGACACCGTTCACATATCAACTAATTGCAATTAATTAAATCTCACTGACCTTCTCTTCGGTGGTGTGCAGTAGATATTATCATTGTGGCCGGTGCTGGTACTTGGTTCACCCAGAAGTGCATCTAATAAGCTCCTGTACAGTAACATTAAAAAGTAAATGAAAACGCATGGTACTTATAAGTTATAATAACATTATCAAATTCAGTACGCCCTCTCAATAAAAATTATTATTTTGGAGCATTATTGCTGGAATCAATATACCTAAAGTATTCAAAACTATAGTAAAAGTAAAAACGTCCAGAATATTATTTCTAGTCGAATAGTGCGATTGTGTAAAACTGTAATTTTGAGATGGCGAGCTACAACATTTTCTATACTAGCCAGAGCAAGACGAAAAGCCGGCCTTTTCCATTGGCAAAGAGTGAAAGATGTAGATATTTCAAAATTATAATCGAGTGTTGATAAGCTTTATAGCTTCATAGGAAATGGACCTACAGTAGGACATCAATATAAAAATAACAAATAAATATTATGTATCATTATAAATCGCCATTAAAATGTACTAATGATAGTAAATTTTTTACACTTACTCCGTATCTTCGGGATTATTCTCTGCCTTCCTTTTGGCAGCCAGCCGACGACTTATCATCGATCGTTTGTTTCGCTTACGACTTGTCTTATAGGTGCGCATTTTATATAGGTACGAAATAAATACAAATACAAGAACAAAAAATAAATCTTACACTGAAAGGTACTCCAGTCCCTCTTATAACTTATTTAATAGAAAGCTTTTTCTTTATTTTATACACGAGAAAAATGTAAACGCAGACGGCACTCAACGCACTAAAATCACTCGCCCGTCTACTTGAATACTACGTAAAAACAGAAACTCTAAACACTAAACATATCTCTCTTGTCAATCAAGCAAAATTATAAAGACACTCCAATGACACTCAAACTTGGCTATATTCAGATCACTGCGACTGTTCACTAAGAAGCAATATCTGCAAGTGAATGAATTTCACTGCATTTCACGATTACACGTAGCAAACTACCCCAGTTCAGGCGACATGAACTTCAGGGATTTTCCCGTGTTTGTCCCTCTTGCTTCTAACTTTCCCAGTAACTCCCTCTAATGTGCATAAGAAATGTTAGAAATCACTAATCAGATGACTTTTGTCTAATTTTGTCTTTTAAAAGAACGCATGAGTTTTACGAAATACTTTTGTATTTTTACAATTCATTGGAATTTGAATATTTAAAAGAGGATGAAATATCCCATGAAATACCAATTATAATTTGAATGCATAACTATTTTGTTAATTGTCTTTTAGTGAATTTGGATTTCCGTGGATAATCGTTTTTATATAATCCAAATTTTGTTTACCATGATGGTAGTTGATGTAAGTACCTACTGTCCAAACATCGGATTAATTAAAACGATCTAAAAAATAAATGAACTCACTCCTTCGAGTACGAGGTAGTATTATATTGGGCTTCAGCTTCACACATTCTTTGTCAATACATTCTTGATTATTCACATACATTTTGTTGGATAAGGGCCGGTATTACTATAAGGCCACATTAACTAATATCGGACTAAATTTGCGTCACAGAAAATTAGATACTTAAAATCAATTGAATAATTTTATTTGGTATTATGCCAAACCTAAATAATTTAAACATAACGAAATATCCTAAAAATGAATGAAACCCAAATATTTCATCATGTCTGTAAGAGTTTCTAAGCATTAACAATAACATCAGTTAAAATTGCACTAAAATTCCATTTTAAAAAGTGAGGTATGTTGTAATTAGTATTCTAAATTGTTAAAAACACGCAATTTTCACGTAGGTCTACTGCGTAATAATATCAGTACGGCAATTGTCAATAAGTTGTGTCATTAGAGCAGGTAAAGGGAAAGGGTCGCTCAGGCATTGTTCTCTTCCGCTCATCGAGTTGCTGTCAAGTCTAGAGATTAGGATCTCGGCCGGACAATAGCCAGCTCAAGCAACCCTTCCTCCCTGCTCGACGAAAGAAGTAATATTTGATCAGAGCAATGAGAAACGTGACCTCTCTCTGGAACGGTCGAAGACCGAATGAGTCAAAAATTGCGGAAAGTACCGTTACAGGGGCTCCCCCTACCTTAATGGCTGTCCATCACTTTGGTTGTAACCTCCGTCCCGTTTGAAAACTGCCGCTTATTATATTCTTAAGTTGGTAGTACAGATCCAGATTTTTTTTTCATTGGTTCGTCAACCTGTTTCCTTGAATTTGCTGCTTGCTTCATGGTGATATGGCGAAACGTCAAAAAATGAGAAATTATTATTCATAAAAAAAGGTGGGAGTACCCTTTCTCCCGTAACTCCTATCCACCCATGTATAATTAAAACGTGTCAAGTTACATACTAGCATTAATTTTTATTAAATTGTACGATGTTGCCACGGAATATTTCTAGAGTTTTAAGTTTCTGGCACCTACCCCTAAATTACAGTCATCATTTTTCTTCTTAAAAGTAACTCCTGTCCCGCGTAACTCCTGTCCCAAAACAGCAATTTCAATGGGGCCGGGAACAACGAAAATTTTGAAATTTTCATTTGTGCATGATCTGATGCTTTAAAAGTTACCATTATATGTACAATAGTATGTTAGAATAGAAAAACTCTTGCATTAAGTGCTATAAATATGATTTTATTGGACTCAAGTAACTACCGACCTTCCGAAATAACCACTTTCCCACCCTTAAAACTGTCGACAAAATAAAAATACTGTTGATAGCATCTGTTTATATTTTTTTCCTCATAATATATACAACAGTTTATTCATTTTAAGAGGGCTTGGTAGTGAGCGTGGCCTTGACGAGTTTTTTAATTGATTTTTATCAATATCTTTTTCCAGTGTAATTGTTAACAAAATAGGGCTATGGACGTGAATTCAGAACAGTTCAATGAAAATAATTTCATTGTTTGGAATAAGCTATTAGTTTTATTGTGTCCAACAGGTGTTTAGAACCCGAAAATTACTAAATTTTCGGGTTCTAAACACCTGTAGGACAAAGTATATCTAATAAACAATTACAAGCTATGGAATTATTTTCATTGAACTGTTCTGAATTCACGTCCATAGCCCTATTTTGTTAACAATTACACTGGAAAAAGATATTGATAAAAATCGATTAAAAAACTCTTCAAGGTCAAACTCACTACCAAGCCCTCTTAATTTAGTTTGTATCATTTGCACTGTTATTTGCATGTGCAAAACTAAATTTAATGTGGAATTTTGATAAATTCCGTCAAAATAGTTAGTACTTATGGCACACATTTTACGTTATTTGTATTTATAAGTCACGATAATTTTTTTATAATAAGTCATATCATCAGCTTACGAATAAATACCATAAGCAAGTAATCAGAGTTACATATTTTACATTGTAGGATTAAATATGTGTGGGACGGAGGTTACTAAAATGAACGTTTCATCATGCAAAATCGTAAATAATTTCGAAACACCCGGGGATCGATCGAAGCTACTTTCCAGATGGCTTCCCAAATATATAAGTAGTATTAAAAAAATTAATGCAACATGAAACAAGTAAAAAAAATTTGATGAAAAAAAAATGTCTGAAACTAATATAGTGGGATAATGGCCCTTATATGTAGGAACAACTGTGCAAAATATAAAAAAAATCAAAATTCTAGGCGCAACGACTTTGGGTGAAGTAGAATGGAATGAGCCTATTATAAATGACCAGCAATCAAAGTAAGACCCCATGTTATTTTCCATAAGGAAAATATCCAGTGTCCTCCGGAAGTGCCTAGTGGGCGTGGCACTCTAGTACTCTATTGGCTCATTCCATTCTACTTCACCCAAAGTCGTTGCGCCTAGAATTTTGATTTTTTTTATATTTTGCACAGTTGTTCCTACATATAAGCTGATATCAAATCTCTAGTTTCAGTTCGTTTCAAGTCGGCGTACTCAAATTACGTGTAATTAAAGATGGCGCGGACGGGAAAATCGGTGTTTTTAAGCTTCCAGGAGAAATGCTGCCATTTCCATACTATTCAAGTAAACAGAACGATCTTTGCGGCGTTTAGTTCATAAAAGATCGGTCTATAATTATGTTTCTTACAATTTTGCTGTATATGGAACCCTTCATAATGTAATTTGCCCTCAAACTTTGACTAAAATTCTTAAATTTTTCCAATATTTGAGGCATGATTATGAATAGAAGGGAGTGATGGTTCAAACACCCAATTTTATTTTAGTTTCACCTTATATGTTAGAATAGATTTTCACACTTCATTGTTAGTTTTTATTAATTGTTTTTTACCAAAAAAAAGTCAAAACCCTAAAAAGTACCATTTTTGGTCCCATTTTCCTCAGGTGGGGGACCAGATAAAAATTTGCGCTCAACGGCAAAATAACCAGCATTACTTGGTGTATAATTGCTGCAAGTTTGGACTTGTTTTTTTAACGGGTGTGGAAATGCATTTTCGCACCTGGAAATGCATGTGAAAATGCATTTCCACACCCGTTAAAAAAACAAGTCCAAACTTGCAGCAATTATACATCAAGTAATGCTGGTTATTTTGCTGTTAAGCGCAAATTTTTATCTGGTCCCCCACCTGAGGAAAATGGGAGTAAAAATGGTACTTTTTCGGGTTTTGACTTTTTTTTGGTAAAAACAATTAATAAAAACTAACATTGAAGTGTGAAAATCTATTCTTACATATAAGGTGAAACTAAAATAAAATTGGGTGTTTGAACCATCACTCCCTTCTATTCATAATCATGCCTCAAATATTGGAAAAATTTAAGAATTTTAGTCAAAGTTTGAGGGCAAATTACATTATGAAGGGTTCCATATACAGCAAAATTGTAAGAAACATAATTATAGACCGATCTTTTATGAACTAAACGCCGCAAAGATCGTTCTGTTTACTTGAATAGTATGGAAATGGCAGCATTTCTCCTGGAAGCTTAAAAACACCGATTTTCCCGTCCACGCCATCTTTAATTACACGTAATTTGAGTACGCCGACTTGAATCGAACTGAAACTAGAGATTTGATATCAGCTTATATGTAGGAACAACTGTGCAAAATATAAAAAAAATCAAAATTCTAGGCGCAACGACTTTGGGTGAAGTAGAATGGAATGAGCCTATTGCCATCCTTCCTCACTTTCTCACTTCTCAATAGGCCACGACCACCTCCTCCCCCCACCATGCATCATTAAATTCTTCATCATCATCATCATCATAGGTATCTAATCATTTTCCGTTATTAGCCTATTGCGGAAGCCTATTAAAGACAGCTAAATTCAAATAAAAATTGCACTTGTCATACTTGTTTCAGTGCCTTCTATACAAGACAGAAATCGTGCAAGACCTGAAGAAAGTGGATAAATTTGTGAGCCACTTAATGCGACATATGGCATCGAAAGAAAACAAACAATAGCATAAATTACATGACTTCTCAAGGATGAATGGGTTGCGAGTGTTTGTTCCTTATAATTATGTTGGGGGGGGGGGGGGGGGGGGGGGGGGGGATCATGAAGAAGCCAAGTCATCTTTCAGAAAAGCAGACTGTAAAGCTTGATTTACACGGGTCAATGTATTGATCAATACATTGAATTCAAGAGGCTGTGCACATGAGCAGAGTCACTTTTGATATGATAAAGTGGCTCTGCTCATGTGCACAGCCTCTTGAACTCAATGTATTGATCAATACATTGATTCGTGTAAATCAAGCTTAAGAAACAGATCACAAATGTTTAGAAAAAAAAAATTATAATTTAAAATCATGGAAAAGTAACCTTCTTTCATAGGTACCTTCATAGGTATGTTTTGTATTTTTTACTAATATGTCGTTATTAATAATTCCGATTATTGACTGTAAGTGTATTCTTAAATGATAAATATAATACATTCTTTATTATGTTGGTTAATTTGATTACCTACCTACATCTAAACCACAGCCGTCTGTATACTCGTCGTTCGTTCCGCCTCCTCCTGGTAGCTGCCTGTCGTCCGAGTAGCACTTGCCGTCCCGGGATGGGGTCACTACCGTCGCGCATTTGAATAACCAAGTGACGGTGGCGGCCCCATCGCGGGACTGCAAGTGAGGTACTACCACTGATCTCCATGTACTTCCACTTCGTTGCGTGGATTGCGCATTGAATCCCTTTAGCATTAGTCCCAGTGAAGTCGAAAATACATTAGAAAAATGTTCCTAGAATGTTCCTTTTCAAGGTCATCAATTTATAACAGCCTGTTACACGATTAGAGATGTGAGCCGAGAATATTCTCCGTGCTCGAGAATATTCTCAAAGAGATTATTCTCCGAGAATATTTGAGAATATTCTCATCAGAGGTTTAAAAATTATTACTAGGAGAACGCTCGGTGTAACGCGTTGATAAGCGAGCACGGATGATCTACCCGAAATTCACTAAATAATCCCTGAATAATCACGGTAATTATAGACGAAATGTCCGCATGGCTAAAAACCTGGCAGGTAAATGAAGGAAACGCACTACAGAATGTTCAAATGGATGTTATATTCATCCTTCATCTCCCATGTGAACTTTTATTTGGTATGAAGGAAGATGACGCACAGAAGTTTAATTGTACTTCATGATCAATTCTATGCGGACTTCTCGTCTATAATTACCATATTCACTTGCAGGATCACAGAAGAGTTCAGACTTTCTTCAGAAACTGAAAAGATAACCACAAAACCTTGTTCATTCTCATAGACGAAATGTCAATTTTAAAAACAAATGTCACGGTCTCCATGAAGTACTACAGACATTTGCAGTGATCATGGTCAAATAAGTATTTTAAAAACTTTCGCATAGAAGATTTCGTTGCCATGGTAATGATACCTAAACAACATAAACCCAATTTCCAATGAAACCAATGGAGCGATCTTGCTGAAAATCTATGTGTAAACGACCAGTATAGTAATAAGTTTTGTGAAAAAATTGGCCTGATCCATTACTTCGTTTGGCAATAAATGGATAAAACACATAACGACAGAGAAAAAAAAAACAGAGATTGGAGCCATAAGTTTCAAGTGGAGACGCTCGCTTAATTATATATAAAAGTTCAAGTTTGAATGTTTTGGCGCCATTTTATGGCCTTGGAAGGCTGTGCAATAAATAGGTAGGGACAGCGAGCAGGAGCGATCATGAGAGGGCATGAGCGAGCACTGAAACGCGCAACCCGCGACCTCATTATCAATCACTGCCAGGGGGCCAATTCTTGACCCTCTCATGTTTTCATTGTTTAAATCTTGAAAAATATGACAACTGTAATAGTGTCAGAAGCAAATTTAAAGAGTGTTTCAGCAATCAGCATTCTATATTTCAATGCTTGTAATACCTACCAAAATAATATGTACAATATGTAATTTTTACTAGTTAAATCCGCAAAATTTCCACAGTGGGGAATAATCCCCCAAAAATAAATTCCCGGAAATTTTACATCACTACGCTGCACCAGTTCCTTCCATCTTTCACTGTCTTCTCTTACTCTCCCCCAATCTTCTCTTCTTTCCGCAACATCCTCGCTCCATTTCTTTCTACTTTATAATCCACTAGCGAAGCCGCATCCTACTACTAGGTCCGCAATCCGCCTGTTAAAGCACGAGCAGTAGAAGGCCGTCGCCACCGTTGACGATGACGGGAAGGGGTTTCTTGGGAAGTCCCGACACGGCCAGGTGTCCGATGCATTTCAGTTGGCAGCTCATCTTGAAGAAGACGGATGGGATTCCGGGCCGGCCCATGTAGCTGGGCTTGGGGCGATGTTGCCAGCGCGTGGGCAGAGGCTTGCCCCCGGCAAAGTGCATCTGAATCACCCCGCTGTGGCGCCGACGCCGCTTGTGCAGCTCAAACAAGTCTCGCACGCCAAACTCCTTCTTGGTGCGCCGGCCGCTTCCTTGTCTGCTTACAGGGAGAACAACCCATTTGCTATATCATCGTCAAATATCACATATTTCCACAATGAAATAGTTAACTGATTTTGCTCCATAACAATAGTTTCCGGCACTAAGAGCAACATGATGTCTTGTCAGACAGAAGCAGGAAAACTGATCAAACAAGCTGACAATCATTACAAAGACTTAGAATCAAACAAGGAAGCTAATTTAGATTGAAGTTAACTTTAGGGCAGGTATTATTGTAATTAAAAGGTATTGTGATTTTGACCTTGAAGATTTTTTTAATCGATTTATATCAATATCTTTAACCAATATAATGCTTTTGAAAAAAGGCTTCATACCGGTCTTCAGAACTGTTCAATGAAAGATATTTCATAGTTTGGAATGGGTTATTAGTGTTATTTTGTCCTACAGATGTTTAGTGTCATATTTTTACTAATATTCAGGGCTCGGGCACTAAACATCTGTAGGAGGTCGTAAACTGTTCCAATTTGTGCAATTATTTTGATTGTACCGTAATTAACGTTCCCATTTCATAAACAATTTTATTTGTAACAGACATTTGTAACAAATCAAGATAAAACTTCATCAAGGGCGAAATCCCTACTCAGCCCTCTTGTTGAAAGCTACACAATGAACTCTCACCCCTGCTTCCTTGTCATTAGCTGCGGCAGCTGCTTCTTCTGCTGCGCCCAGCCACGACACTCGACGTCCAACTCCTGCTCCCGCTTCTCCTCTCCCTTGGCCTCCTCGAATGTGGATACGAAGTGGCAGGGACATCGCGCACACAAGCTGTCTCCGAAGTAGGTGACCAGTGTTCGATGCAGAGCCATGATGCCTTGCGGGATCACAGAGGCCTCGGCCATTGTTGACAGCTCGCGGCGATACATCATCTCCACGGCGCTCTGACAACACATAGACACACATTTGTATGTTCTGCATCATAATAAGTCGAGATACATCATCTCCATGGCGCTCTGACAACACATAGAAACACATTTGTGTGTTCTGCATCATAATAAGTCGAGATACATCATCTCCACGGCGCTCTGACAACACATAGAAACACATTTGGATGTTCTGCATCATAATACCTAATAAGTCGAGATACATCATCTCCACGGCGCTCTAACAACAAATAGAAACACATTTGTATGTTCTGCATCATAATAAGTCGAGATACATCATCTCCACGGCGCTCTGACAACACATAGAAACACATTTGAATGTTCTGCATCATAATAAGTCGAGATACATCATCTCCACGGCGCTCTGACAACACATAGAAACACATTTGTATGTTCTGCATCATAATAAGTCGAGATACATCATCTCCACGGCGCTCTGACAACACATGGAAACACATTTGTATGTTCTGCATCATAATACCTAATAAGTCGAGATACATCATCTCCACGGCGCTCTGACAACACATAGAAACACATTTGAATGTTCTGCATCATAATAAGTCGAGATACATCATCTCCATGGCGCTCTGACAACACATGGAAACACATTTGTATGTTCTGCATCATAATAAGTCGAGATACATCATCTCCACGGCGCACTGACAACACATAGAAACACATTTGTGTGTTCTGCATCATAATAAGTCGAGATACATCATCTCCACGGCGCTCTCAAAACACATAGAAACACATTTGTATGTTCTGCATCATAATAAGTCGAGATACATCATCTCCACGGCGCTCTGACAACACATAGAAACACATTTGTATGTTCTGCATCATAATAAGTCGAGATACATCATCTCCACGGCGCTCTGACAACACATAGAAACACATTTGTATGTTCTGCATCATAATAAGTCGAGATACATCATCTCCACGGCGCTCTGACAACACATAGAAACACATTTGTATGTTCTGCATCATATTAAGTCGAGATACATCATCTCCACGGCGCTCTGACAACACATATAAACACATTTGTATGTTCTGCATCATAATAAGTCGAGATACATCATCTCCACGGCGCTCTGACAACACATAGAAACACATTTGTATGTTCTGCATCATAATAAGTCGAGATACATCATCTCCATGGCGCTCTGACAACACATAGAAACACATTTGAATGTTCTGCATCATAATAAGTCGAGATACATCATCTCCACGGCGCTCTGACAACACATAGAAACACATTTGTATGTTCTGCATCATAATACCTAATAAGTCGAGATACATCATCTCCACGGCGCTCTAACAACACATAGAAACACATTTGTATGTTCTGCATCATAATAAGTCGAGATACATCATCTCCACGGCGCTCTGACAACACATAGAAACACATTTGAATGTTCTGCATCATAATAAGTCGAGATACATCATCTCCACGGCGCTCTGACAACACATAGAAACACAATTGTATGTTCTGCATCATAATAAGTCGAGATACATCATCTCCACGGGGCTCTGACAACACATGGAAACACATTTGTATGTTCTGCATCATAATACCTAATAAGTCGAGATACATCATCTCCACGGCGCTCTGACAACACATAGAAACACATTTGAATGTTCTGCATCATTATAAGTCGAGATACATCATCTCCATGGCGCTCTGACAACACATGGAAACACATTTGTATGTTCTGCATCATAATAAGTCGAGATACATCATTTCCACGGCGCACTGACAACACATAGAAACACATTTGTGTGTTCTGCATCATAATAAGTCGAGATACATCATCTCCACGGCGCTCTCACAACACATAGAAACACATTTGTATGTTCTGCATCATAATAAGTCGAGATACATCATCTCCACGGCGCTCGGACAACACATAGAAACACATTTGTATGTTCTGCATCATAATAAGTCGAGATACATCATCTCCACGGCGCTCTGACAACACATAGAAACACATTTGTATGTTCTGCATCATAATAAGTCGAGATACATCATCTCCACGGCGCTCTGACAACACATAGAAACACATTTGTATGTTCTGCATCATAATAAGTCGAGATACATCATCTCCACGGCGCTCTGACAACACATAGAAACACATTTGTATGTTCTGCATCATAATAAGTCGAGATACATCATCTCCACGGCGCTCTGACAACACATAGAAACACATTTGAATGTTCTGCATCATAATAAGTCGAGATACATCATCTCCACGGCGCTCTGACAACACATAGAAACACATTTGTATGTTCTGCATCATAATAAGTCGAGATACATCATCTCCACGGCGCTCTGACAACACATAGAAACACATTTGTATGTTCTGCATCATAATAAGTCGAGATACATCATCTCCATGGCGCTCTGACAACACATAGAAACACATTTGTATGTTCTGCATCATAATAAGTCGAGATACATCATCTCCACGGCGCTCTGACAACACATAGAAACACATTTGTGTGTTCTGCATCATAATAAGTCGAGATACATCATCTCCACGGCGCTCTCCAACCATGCACTATTTAGCACTTACAAATAGCGCTGCCTTGCGAAGTTAACAGAGTCCATATTTGTCTATAGACCTTGCCATGTTAAAGGGGGACAACGGTCAGAAACTAAAATTTTACCATAATTACACATCAAACTATTAATATCTGTAAGACATATGAGAAGGTACCAATCTGGTTGTGATAGTGAAAGCAGCAAATCGAAAAACGTGATTTTAATCGAAAGTATCCAAAGAATTTTAGTCCCATAAGGAATAAGCTGGACGCAAAATGTCTATGGGGAACGTAGGAGAACCAAAATAGATGGATATAAAAGAAGCTCTGCTACATATAAATAGAAGTGTTTTCTTCATTTTATGTCTTCCAAAATTTTCAGTGAATCGAACCGTTTAGCTGCAAATAATATAAAAACGAATCGCTAGTACTCTTTTATACACCAAGGTTCCATATTTTTAGTACAGAAGGTACATTCCTGCAGATCTCCCTTTCACTCTCTGTAACTGGACACAGTTTGCTTAGACTAACGTATGTGCCGTGGTGACACTTGAAATAGTAATAAAGTAGCCATAAACTAAACACTTTCATGCATCATCATAACACAACACATAAAATATCTATTACATTTCTACACTATTATTTACACTATTTCTATTATGTACATGTTGATACCATAAGACAAATCCCATGTGAACTGATATGCAATACAGATAATAATTATTATTAATTATTACAATATCGTTGGCACTTATCAATTATCTATTAAAGGCTAGGCCACAATTGTCGTAATGCATAATGTTTAATGTTTAGTGCTTAATGTTTAATGCCGAACAGAAATGGATGATAGGGTTTATGTTATATGGGCCACAATATGTTAGAGTGATTAGTGTTTAGTCACAGTGGTATAAGAATTGAATAAAATTCATTTCTTACAACAAAACCTTACGACAAGCCTAGTGATGTAAATCCGTAAATTACGGGCCGTAAATTACCCGGTAAATTACCAATTTGTCGTAATTTACAACTTTCTTAAATAACGTAATTTACAATGGTAAATTACGCGTAATTTGCTATAAAATACCGTAAATTACACAAACTCAGGCGCGTAGGAAGGCACTTTTCATCTTGGCACTTCCATATGATGACACTTCCAGATCACAGACTAGAAGGCTATAACTAGACTGTGCCCAGATATACATAAATGTTGATAAAGAGATCCAAAAATTCACAGATTTGCTCCATTATGAGGTTGAATGGTAGGTACTCAAAATTTTCCTAATTTTTGCAAAACACATTATCGTATTATCCAATGAGACAATATCCCAGTTCTCAAACATGATCATCCTCATGAATAAAATTTAATATTACGTCATCAAACTATGATACCAAAACATTAAAAAAAATCTGAAAAACCTACAGATTTTTCTCATTGGTTATTGTGGTGTTGCTTATTGCAACCATTTTCAAAGGAATTCCAAAATCAATTCATAATCGATTTTTATTTTACTAGAAATTCAAAAAATTCCCTGCGAGGACTTTAGGGATTTTATCAAATAACGCATTTACAGATTAGGTATATTGCATTTTGTCTTAAGTTTCCCAAGAATATTGCATCACATTTTAAAATTTCATTGAAAAGGATGCCAAAATAGCTTCAAATTCGATTCTTTTGAATGACTCCAAAAATTCCCTGCGGGGCAAATGGGGATTCTATAAAAACAAATAGTTATTATATTTTTGTCTAAAGTTTCCAAGAATATTGCATATGACACATTGACCATTGTACATTTCTTTGAAAAGAATGCCAAAATAGATTCAAATTCAATTCTTTTGTATCGAAAATTCAAAAAAAAGGCCCTGTGCGAACTACCATTTCCTCACATTCATTGATCCCCGATAATTTTGACCCTCCCCCCACTCAAAATAAAGTTCCTATGCGCCTGTATCTGCTAATTTGCAATCTTATTCAAATAAATATTGCATTTAAAAGTACTAATTCTTGTCACTGATTTTAATTACCATTTTTTCTTGGAAGAATAACTGCTCTAATATCAGGTGCAATTTTTTATTTTAAAATTTCCGCACATTGGTAATTTACCCGGTGATTAACAGCGTAATTTACCAAATTATAAATTACCGGTAATTTCCCAACACTAGACAAGCCAATCAGAATAGACTTACTAATACTGCTGCGCGGCGTGGAGAAATTCAGAACTTGTAACTACAGTTAAAATTTGCAGATAAGTGGCAGATTAATATTAAACTATATGAAATAAGTAACTTACGAACTTTTATAGCAGATTTTTAGGTGCATGAACCTGGCACCCCCCACTCAAGATAAATGGATGAAACTTTCCAAATATTTAGTGCATAATTAGTGCGAATTAGTGCGACAGGTTCCAGAATTAGTGCGACTACCCCTAAAAAGTTATCAAGCAAAAGGTGTGGGGGGTGCCAAGTTCACAGCTACCCCCTTAAGAGAAACGGTTCAAACTAGGGGTGTTCACGATTACGATTTAATCGCATCGATTAATCGATTATGACATTGAAAACGATTAATCGATGTTAGAAAAAATAATCGAATTATCAATTTGAATTTGCTGCCTTGAAAATGGTTGCACTTTACAACATCTAAAATGGCTGGCTTCATTCTGTCAACATTTTTCTTTGTGTGCGTAATATTTTAGTGATAAATTCATGTTTGTGTGTATTTTCCCAAGTTTCAGTGTGTATTTCTCATTCGCATTACCAAGTGATGATAGAATTATGAATGAATTTGGCACTTTACAGCGTCTTTGACGTAAAAATGAATGACTTTCCGGACACATTTCATTGTTGAGGTTAATATTGCCGTATAAGATGATATGATGACCACCCTGAACATGATGACATATAGTTATATATCAAAACGATTTAATTCGATTATTTAATCGATTTAAATTACGAAAATCGAATTATTAATCGATTTAAATAAAATAATCGTTGAACACCCCTAGTTCAAACTTTGCAGATATATAGTGCGGAATAAGTGCGAATTAGTGCGACTAGTTCCAGAATTAGTGCGACTACCCCTAAAAAGTTATTAAGCAAAACGTGTGGAACTGGGGGGTGCCAAGTTCACAGCTACCCCCTTAAGAGAAATGGTTCAAACTTTGCAGATATATAGTGCGGAATAAGTGCGAATTAGTGCGACTAGTTCTAGAATTGGTGCGACTACCACTAAAAAGTTTTTAGGAAAAAATTGTGGCGGTTGCCAAGTTTATAGCACCCCCCATAAGAGAGAAACGGTTCAAACTTTGCAGATATTCAGTGCGGAATTAGTGCGAATTAGTGCGACTAGTTCTAGAATTAGTGCAAATACCCCTAAGAAGTTATTAAGCAAATGGTGTAGAACTGGGGGGTGCTAAGTTCACAGTTACCCTCTTAAGAGAAAGGGTTCATTACTTTATATATATTTAGTGTGGAATTAGTGCAAATTAGTGCGACTAGTTCCAGAATCAGTGCGACTACCCCTAAGAAGTTATAAAGCAAAAGGTGTAGAACTGGGATAAACCAAGTTCACAGTTACCCTCTTAAGTGAAACGGTTCATACTTGATATATGTTTAGTGCGGAATTAGTGCGAATTTTTGCGACTAGAACCAGAATTAGTGCGCCTACCACTAAAAAGTTATTAGGCCAAAGGTGTGGGGGTGGCAAGTTCACAGAACCCTCTTAAAAGAGAGAAACGGTTCAAACTTTGCAGATATTTAGTGCGGAATTAGTGCGAATTAGTGCGACTAGTTCCAGAAGTAGTGCGACTACCATTAAAAAGTTTTTAGGCAAAAGGTGTGGGGGGTGCCAAGTTCACAGCAACCCCCATAAGAGAGAAACGGTTTAAATATTGCAGATATTTAGTGCGGAATTAGTGCGACTAGTTCCAGAATTAGTGCGACTACCCCTATAAAGTTTTTAGGCAAAAGGTGTTAGGGGTGCCAGGTTTACAGCACCTCCCATTGAGATAAACGGTTCAAACTTTTTACATAGTTATTTATTGTTGAGTTAGTGTGACTAGTGTTTAGTAATCACCGTATTATACTTTAAAAATTACTTAAGTGCATCGTTTTTACAGTCATTTATCTGTTCCTAAGCATATGCCATTCATGTACCACCGCCTGTGATGTGTTTGTTTACCTAATTGTAAGGCTTTGACATGAGTCCAGGAAGCTGTGGTTGGTTTATGATGGGATTGTTAGATCTGTCATAGGGGTAGTCGCACTAATTCTAGAACTTGTCGCACTAATTCGCACTAATTCCGCACTTAATATATATAAAGTGTGAACCGTTTCTCTTAAGAGGGTAACTGTGAACTTGGCTCCCCCCAGTTCCACACCTTTTGCTTACTAACTTTTTAGAGGTAGTCGCACTAATTCTGGAACTAGTCGCACTAATTCGCACAAATTCCGCACTAAATATATATAAAGTATGAACCGTTTCTCTTAAGAGGGTAACTGTGTACTTCGCACCCCCCAGTTCTACACCTTTTGCTTAATAACTTCTTAGAAGTAGTCGCACTAATTCTGGACCTAGTCGCACTAAATCGCATTAATTCCGCACTAAATATCTGCAAAGTTTGAACCGTTTCTCTCTTATGGGGGGGTGCTGTGAACTTGGCACCCCCCACACCTTTTGCCTAATAACTTTTTAGGTGTAGTCACACTAATACTGGAACAAGTCGCACTAATTCGCACTAATTCCGCACTAAGTATCTGCAAAGTTTGAACCGTTTAACTCTTTTGGGGGGGTGCTGTGAACTTGGCACCCCCCACACCTTTTGCCTAAAAACTTTTTAGTGGTAGTCGCACTAATTCTGGTACTAGTCGCATTAATTCGCACTAATTCCGCACTAAATATATATAAAGTTTGAACCGTTTTTCTTAAGAGGGTAAATGTGAACTTGGCACCCCCTAGTTCTACACCTTTGGCTTAATAACTTCTTAGGGGTAGTCGCACTAATTCTGGAACTAGTCGCACTAATTCGCACTAATTCCGCACTTAATATCTGCAAATTTTAAACCGTTTCTCTTAATGGGGTAGCTGTGAACATGGCACCCACCCAATTCCATACCTTTTGCTTAATAACTTTTTAGGGGTTGTCGCACTAATTCTGGAACTAGTCGCACTAATTCGCACTAATTCCGCACTAAATATCTGCAAAGTTTGAACCGTTTATCTTTCATGGGGGGTGCTAAGTGAACTTGGCACCCCCCACACCTTTTGCTTAATAACTTTTTAGGGGTAGTCGCATTAATTCTGAAACCAGTCGCACTAATTCGCACTAATTACGCACTAAATATTTGGAAAGTTTCATCCCTTTATCTTGAGTGGGGGGTGCCAGGTTCACGCACCTCAGATTTTTGTTTCAAATGAAGGCTGTAAAACTTCAGGAGGCTCTGGAAATTACATGCATTTTGTAGTGCTACTAGCGCTCCTGCAGTTGAAATAAGACCCTATTGTGGCCCTCCTTACACATTAGACATTAAGCACTAAACACTTAACCTTAAACATTAAGCATTACGACAATTGTGGCCTAGCCTTAACATGACAAGATGAAATGATGGTAATTTTTCAAATTCTGACTGTTGTAGCCCTTTAATACTGACCAAGATGGCTCCTTCGATCTCCTTGACATCGGCTCGCTGCGGCTTTGACTCGAGGAAGGAGAGATATTGAGCCGTCAGCGGCCAGAGACAGAAGTCCAGAGCCTCATTGTTGAGCGCGGTGAGACAACACAGCGCTGCGTAGTGGCTCTTTAGCGAACTACTGCCGTTGTACAACACGGTACCCAGCTTCTGGATGATGTCTAGCTTCAGTTTGCCGTCGTGTGGACACCAAACACTCACCACCTTGAGGAATATTAAAGGACCAGTTAACCCAAAAATCAAAATTTTACTATCATTCCCAGTGAACACTAGGACGTACCTGGGACGTCCCCAGGACAGACTACTTACTTAGGTAGGACATCCCCAGTCCGTCCTAAACTCGGCCTAAAATGATCCCCAGAGTGTCCCCAGAGTGTCCTAATTACACAAGTTTTTCGATCCCAGGTACGTCCTAAATTAGGCGGACCTTCCTAAAAAAGGACGACACCGCCTAATTTAGGATATCCATTGTCCTAGTTTAGGACGTCATTTCCTAATTTAGGTCGATACTTTTCCTAAATTAAGATGAAACTGCCTAATTTAAGATATACATTGTCCTACTTTAGGACATCATTTTCTTATTTAGGTAGATGCTTTTCCTAAATTAGGATGAAAATGACAAATTTAATATATAATTTTGTCATTATTATTATTATAATAGAATGGTATTTCCTATGGAAGATAATTTTCCCCTATTGGGATGCAATTGCCATATTTAATAGACAGGTTCTATTTGCACAGACACCAATTCGCACGATTCGCATTATTCATATTAATTAATTCAGTTATCAATGTTTGCATCCAAAAAATATGGCTCCGACTCCAAGGTGACAACTTAGGTTCCAGTACAAAATAAAAGAAATACACATTTTTCCTATCATCCAATAGGACATGTCTCTTCATGTTATAATATCTTAATACTTGGCAGATTTTGGAAATAATATAACTTACTTAAAAACAAACGATAAAGAGATATGCTGAAATTAAACATCTATATTGTGAAGTCGAAGGGCAGAGTACTCTGTTGACAGTTGTAGAAACTTTTAAAAATATTTCAATAGCAGCCATTTTTAGGACAATTCTTCCTAAAAAAGGCAATTGCCTAATTTAGGAAGAATTGTCCTAAAATAGGATTTCAGTAGCAGCCATTTTTAGGACAATTCTTCCTAAAAAAGGCAATTGCCTAATTTAGGAAGAATGTTCCTAAAAAAGGATCTTCTTCCTTTATTAGGATATCCCAGGGAGGTACCCAGGACATCCTAGTAGGATGTCCTACTTTAGGCTAGGATATCCTAAAAATAGTCTGTCCCTGGGACGGCCTGTGTTCACTGGGTTGATGTTCGGGGATTTAAGCACATTGGCGCAGTGTTGAATCATCCAGCCTAATGCGTATGAACTTAAAATGATACATAAAAGAATGACCTTGCGACACTTGGCGAGTCAGTATTACAGTGTAACATAAATTTTCATCTTCAAATATTTGGTGCGAGCAAACTAGTACGTGCAACCCAGTATTAAGCTTATGATGAAATAACAAACAAATCTTCCTTTTCCTAACCATATTTTATTCAAAATTATAGCTTGTTTGATTTGTTTTTGACCGTGATCCTAATATCTATTAGTATTTTTCAACAATGGATAATAACATGAATAGATATGAGGATCACGGTACTGCATATGAAATTTTTTGAAAAGCAGAGCTAACTAGATAATTTAAAATGTGGTCTATTACAATACATTTTATTACAGTACATGGTTTCATGATCTCAATGATTCTCTTACAATTTTTGTTACACATAATTTAAATTATCTCTGGTATATGTTCATCTTTAGCTCTTAAGGCAGTTTATTATATTCCCGTACACCTCCATAAGCTAAACTATTACTTACAAGATTTGAGTTACATTGTTTATGATAAATGTCCAAGTCCTCCATCATTCCTCTGTTGAATTACTTGGTCAAGATAAGTAGGGAGTTGAGCCAAGTTTAATTTTATGTATAAAAGTAAGTGTTGCTATATCTATTGTTTCTTTGACACTATTCCATTCTAATTTATTTAACAAGTCTAATTGGCTGGTGTACCAAACCTGCAGAATGTATCGCATTGCTTTATTTTGTTATGTTTGTAACGCTTTCAGTTCCTCTCGACTTATATTTAACATAATTGAGCTACAGTACTCAAAGTGAGGCTTAATAATTTTATTGTAGATCATAACTTTGGTCCACATTGACAATCTTCCCCCAACTCACTTTAGGTAACCAATCTTTTTATTAATTATCTTTCTTACATGTTTCATATGAGACTTAAAATTAAGCACCGGCAAGAAGCTAGCCAAGCCTTCGTAGCGCAAGCCTTCGTAGATTATAAGTAAATTTTTAATATGTCATAATGTACCACGTAATGTACAATTTCCGAAAATTTTGTGCCAATAGCTCAAATGGCTGTCGTTTTAGAGCCGTTTTGATTTATTTGAGGTTATTTGCAAAAAGGAAATTAACTGCCAAATAACAAAAGCAATGGGGACAATTATTTTTTCTCGATTCTCTATATTTCCAACAATAATTAATCACGTAATAAATTAACCGGAAATTCAAACATTATAAGAATAAAAATTAATACGTGATTTCTACAAAATTATCTGTAAAAACCAAATGGCAGCTCAAAAATGTCTATATTTTTTTTCATTTGTTAACTATATTTAACGGATCAAAACAGTAATTTTGTATTTTTATTATCAAATTAGCACATGTGCTTTAAATCTCAAAATGAATGTGGAATCAAAATTTTTGTCAATGTAAGTCGAAAATGTCGTGAGAAAATGGCTATAAATAGCCGATTTCGGTAAACTTTTTATATGTCATAGTGTATCAAGTGAGGAATATTTAAGTGCAAAAATGAAGTCGATAACTTAAATGACGACTTGACTAGAGCAGTTTAAATAAAATTGATGTTTTTGTATTTAAATGAATATGATTGGATAACAATGAAAGCGATCAAGCTGATTATTTTTTTGGAGTTGCACAAAACATTGCAAAAAAAATAAAAAAATATTGAAAGTAAAAATTTGCTTCACATTTTCAAGTGAAAAATTAAATGGTGATTTTGACAAAACACTTGATAAAAACAAAATGGCGGCCCAAAATTTGGTATACTTTCGTTTATGAGTTTTCTAATAATGTTTGAATTTCCGGTTAATTTATTACGTGATTAATTATTGTTGGAAATATAGAGAATCGAGAAAAAATAACCCACATAAATGTGGGTAGACCTCAATAATATGGTCAAAAAACATTTTTAGAAACAATTAGTTTGGGGTTGGACCCTTTTTTTCTGTAAAATGACTGGAGTATATAGGTATTAATTTATTACTCATTATTCAATTTGACACTAAAAGTTGCAAAACGCCACCTAGCGGAAAAAGTTAGCATCTATACCACGAGTACTTGTGCACATGCGCACAGGGCGCGTTCAGGCAAGTCACTTAGATGTCAATCGTAACGAGTTCAGTAAAAGTTATAATTACATCGCGAAATAACAGAAATTTATGAATACCTTAGTGTCAACAATCAAATACAATCGGCATGTTTCATTACAGCACACATTCATTCAAATTCTTGTGAAAACGAGTTGTCTATTCACCAAAAATCACCATTTGACAGATGCAAATTGCTTTTTCCTCACGGCCTTCTGAACACACATTTTTCTTGACGCATCGCTCAAACAATTGCAATCTGTCAAATGCTTGCTTTTGGTGAATAGACAACTCGTTTTCACAAGAATTGGAATGAATGTGTGCTGTAATGAAATATGCCGATTGTATTTGATTGTTGACATAAGGTAAGCATCAATTTCAGTTATTTCGCGATGTACTTATAACTTTTTACTGAACTCGTTACGATTGACATCTAAGTGACATGTATGTTGCAAGTACGCACACACCGGGATTGTATCTTACTGATATTAGCGCATTCTCTAGGTACTTTTAGTGTCGAATTTAAATTTTAATATTATGTTTTTTTTTTATTTATTATTTAATTGTAATTATGTTGTAATTAAATTAAATTTGTAGCTACTAAGAATACAAGGTATGATTATGAAGTATGAAGAAGTATGATGTTCATTACGGAACAGGTTGGCTGAGTGATAAAGCTCTGAACTTGTATTCTGGAGGCCCGGGTTCGATTCCCGCGGCCGTCCTTCCTGACTGGGTTTTTCGTGGTATTCCCCCAGTCGACGGCCAAATGCTGAGAAGTTACCCTACTAATAGGCAACAACCGCCTCCTTCCCTCCTTCCTTACCTACTCTACATCATCATCTCCCAATCAACATCACAATCATTTATCCATCGCCATTAGCCTCGCTGCAGAACAGTGCAATGTTAAGCCCCAGACAAAAAAATATGATGTTCATATGAAAGATCGAATAAGATCATATCATGATCTGTATTGGTATCAATTAATTGGTAATAAAATTTTCAAACGCAGATCTAAATATTTTGACATGTTGTTATTCAATGTGTAATGTAACTCAATATCAAAAAAAATTAAAGAAATGTTTGAAATTTGAATTGAATGATGCACTAATTAATCAAGACTGATAAGATTTCTATCAATGAAATAGCATTGAAGCAATTACATCCAGCGTTTGCGATTTTCTCGTGTTGTAAGTGATTCTTTATACAGTAGAGCCTCTATTATACGATTTTGAAGGGAGATAAGGAAAAAATCGTATAAACGAAAAATCATATAAATTGACATTTTTATTTAGTCTGAAAACGGTAGGTAGCTAACTAAAAACAATGTTTACATGTCAAAAACACGTGTACAATATGATAATTATATCTTTACGTTTTGCAACAATGCCATAAAATTTCAATGCTGCTGCTATGTTACCTATGTTACCTATGTTTGTTTATTCCATAACATTTCAATATGTTAATGCCGTGTGTCAAACAACTCACTTGTGTGTCGTGTGTTGTTTGCCATGTGTCAAACAACACACTTGCCCCAGCTGCAAGTAATAAAGCTTGGTGTCAAACAACTCACTTGCCCCAGCTGCAAGTAATAAAGCCGTGTGTCAAACAACTCACTTGCCCCAGCTGCAAGTAATAAAGCTTGGTGTCAAACAACTCACTTGCCCCAGCTGCAAGTAATAAAGCCGTGTGTCAAACAACTCACTTGCCCCAGCTGCAAGTAATAAAGCCTTGTGTCAAACAACTCACTTGCCCCAGCTGCAAGTAATAAAGCTTGGTGTCAAACAACTCACTTGCCCCAGCTGCAAGTAATAAAGCCGTGTGTCAAACAACACACTTGCCCCAGCTGCAAGTAATAAAGCTTGGTGTCAAACAACTCACTTGCCCCAGCTGCAAGTAATAAAGCCGTGTGTCAAACAACTCACTTGCCCCAGCTGCAAGTAATAAAGCCTTGTGTCAAACAACTCACTTGCCCCAGCACGGCCGCAGCCTCGGTCTTCACTTTGTACTCCTCGGACAGTGTGATGCCGGCAGCGACCCTCGTCTCCATGGCCGTCACTAGCAGCGAGGATATCAGCCGGTGCAGCTGCAACATAATACGCCACTATAAGTACCTAGTATCTAGGTACACAAGTACCTATAATACAAAATCCAATAATTCTGTAACGTTGTTAGTTAATTTAGCGAGCGAAGCGAGCGTCTCCTTTTGGCTCTTTTGGCACGGACCTCTGTTTTTTTTTTTTTTTTTTTTTTTTTGTCTGTCGTCTGCTTGTATACAGGTCACACCGTTTATTCGATCGAGCTGAAATTTTGCACACATGTCCAGACCAAATATGAGATTTGCAGACCCTAATTTTTTTGAAATCCTCTGATTGGTTCAAATTTTAAAAAATGTATTTTTCGATTGGTTGGTCCAATCATTTTGAAATTTAGCAAAGTCATTGCTACCAACATTGTAACCAATCATAATAAATTTCAGCCAAATTCTCCCATTGGTTCAAATTTGAAACCATTTTTCCGGTGATTTTTGTAATTTAAACTAGAACCGATTGACCGACCAACTTAAAATTTCGCATGGTCATTGGTGCCAACGTTTAAGGTATTTTTGACAATTTTCAGTCTAATCTGTAGTTATTTTCAAAAGTTTTTGTCATTTTAGGGACATTTTATTCCATAATCTTGAAATATTTACTACATTTTCATCCCCGCCTTCTTTAAGCTTTGCTCCAAGGCCTGTAGAGCAGCCAAGCGGTCCACAATTTATAGTAAAACTAGCGCATATCAAATCGGATGCAGTACAAAGGCCAAATACTCCAATTGGTTTAAGAATAAATAATATCTTCTGATTGGTCGACAATCAAAATGTTCCGATTAATTCAAATTTTGCATGGTGATCAAGACTAACATTATCTAAATTTTACACATGTTAAGCCCAATCAGTCAAGTATTAATTGTCATTTTACGAGTCATTTTATGGGACTGTTTGTCAAAAGCTGGAAAAAGTATGTAGGAAAGTCACGACACAATGGATATGATATTCATCCAGAGTGAGAATGGAAATTTGAAGAGAAAATCGTCTGTTGCCGTGTCGTTTATCGTGACTGGGGATGTTGCATGTTCTGTGCTCGCTCATCAACGCGTTACACTGAGCGTTTTCCTAGTATATAACTATAATGTAATCATGTTCAGGGTGGTCATCATCATCTTTTACGGCAATATTAACCTCAGAAATGAAATTGTCCGGAAAATTTTACGGGAGTGCGTCAAGTGGGGTAGCTGTCAAGTGTTCTAAGATTCAACTCTTATAAACCTTCAACTGTTATAATCGTCAACTCTTATAAACCTTCAACTGTTATAATATCGTAATTTATTAATAATAATAATATTACCCCTTTTAAAACTCATCTAAGCTTCAACTGCTCTAAACCTTCAACTGTTATAATATATAATAATTAAAATAAATAATATTAAATTGGATGTCTGGACCGGCAACTCTTATAAACCTTCAACTGCTATAGACCTTCAACTGTTATAATATATATTATTTAAAATAAATAATAGGCAGCGTGTTTAGACAACAGATGGCACTGCAAAAGTACAGACAGAGCCACCTAATCTGTGGGAAGGAAGCTTACCTTTTGGCAAGGCGTCCAAGTCGCTGCAGTTATATGTTATGTTGCTGCACATATTACGCATTATCAATTCTTAAAATTTACACAAGTTTATCTAATGTTTATTCGCCTACAAAATATTAACAACAAAGTGTTCACAATTTCACTGAATCTGATCACAATATTAATTTGCGCGACTAAGTTCTGATTCCGAAATATTTTGAGTACATTTGTTGACATCTGATCGGTTGCTAGGTCACGGCCAATGAGAAATAAAACAGTTGACGATCTTCCCACAAATGTTGCTAATTTCTCTCACTCGTGGCAAACACTCGGTGCCTATATTAAATTAGATGTCTGGACCGGCAACTCTTATAAGCCTTCAACTGCTATAAACCTTCAACTGTTATAATATATATTATGTAAAATAAATAATATTAAAATAGATGTCTGGACCGGCAACTCTTATAAACCTCCAACTCTTATAAACCTTCAACTGTTATAATCGTCTAGATCTGGCCCGCGCGCAAGTCTATGCTGTGGGCAAGGGAAGAGCTGTATAGTCCAGAGTGTAAACGATCTAACTCAAAACAAATTGCAACACACGCTTTTTTGGTGTCGTTGGATTCAGAATAAAGAACTACATCACATAGTAAAAGTCCACCAAAATCAAAATAGTGGGCGTGGCCTTAAGTAATCAATTAATCAAAAGTCAATAAATCCAATTATCGAAAAACAGTAGAAGTAAAACACGTCGAGTTTGGTATTAAATGAAAGCTTGATTCATGTACAATTTATTAAAAATTATTTAAAAGTTTAAAATTAATTAACAAAGTCAATTAAGGTAATTAATGTGATGAAACAACTAAAAAGGGGTACTCAATTCAAAATTTGGGCTGTAGCTACCCCAAAAGAGCTACAGGCATGCGGTTTGTTGCAATTCATTCAGAAAGGTGTAGTTTATAACATATCAAAAGTCCTCCAAAATCCTCTATTGATAAGTAGGAGTAATCCCATTAAAAAACACTTCGTGTAAAAATAACAGCCAAGTCTCTTCAACTAAAAAAAAATATGAAATCTAAAAATTCTGCACTGAAAAGTATAGATATCAAAAAATGAGCCAAGTCAAAACTTTATTTGAAAATCAAAAAATACTTGGCGCATCGTGTATATAAAAAGCTTGGAAGTATAGGCCAATTATAAAATATACATAAAATATCCATATACATAGTACACCTATAATGCCCTAAAAAAACGATGCGCCAAGTATTTTTTGATTTTCAAATAAAGTTTTGACTTGGCTCATTTTTTGATATCACTACTTTTCAGTGCAGAATTTTTAGATTTCATATTTTTTTTTAGTTGAAGAGACTTGGCTGTTATTTTTACACGAAGTGTTTTTTAATGGGATATCACTACTTTTTTTAGTTTATTCTTACAACTTGTGACAATCGAATGAACAATTACTATATCCTTAAAAAAAAATCACCCTTTACAATTTGGTTATTTTCATGAAGAAAAGCAAAGGTTTCATTCCAATCGGTCAACCAAGTTCCGAGATATGGCAACATATCCGTTGTCAAAATGGCTGCTGAACTTTCTGCACTGCCACATAGAATTTATAACTATAAATGATGTGTATCATTTTAAGCTTTCTGAATATGTATTTATTGTATAGGAGGGGATTATAATAATTTATAAATTTGAATGACGTCATTTCCGGTCTCATAAATAGGAACATTCTAGTTTGACTGTTCCTATTCCATAGCGATGGCCTTCCGAATCGTTTCGCGCTAGTTTCATACCGATCTGTCAACCAGTTTTCGAGATATGGCGTTTCTTCCGGTTTCAAAATGGCTGCTGAAATCACTGACTCCTTGAATTATAATTTAAACATGATTACATTTTATTATAAGCTGTCTGAAATAGTATATTTATTGCATCAACATGTAAATTTGTGAGATTCTTAAAAAGTGTGACGTCATTTCCAGTTTTGGTAAGGAAAACTGCAAATATTATTGATGATAATACATAAAGTTGACCGTCTAAATTGTTTAGCGCTGGTTTCGTTCAAATCTATTAAGCCGTTATTGATATATGATGTCACTTCCGGTTTCAAAATGGCGGCTTCCGGTTGGTTTTATAACAAGTCAAATGAGATATCAAAAGTACATACGTTACATAAATATCAAAATAATCGGATCAAATTTGTTGCCGAAATGCCCATCGATGTATTTCAAATTTCATGACGTCATTTCCGGTTTCGTTAACATAAATTTTAGTCTGTTGCTATTTATAATCCATATAGTTGACCGTCCGAATCGTTTGGCGCTATTTTCGTTCCAATCAGCTTAGCCGTTGTCGAGATATGATGTCACTTCCGGTTTCAAAATGGCGGCACAAAAAAAGTCAAGGGGGGGAGGGCAAATCAGACGCCAAAAGTGCACACGTGGTAAAAATGTGAGATCAATCGGTTCAGCCGTTTAGGCTGTGGCCTGTTTACCGGATTTGAATTCCAGGATACTACTACTACTACTACTACTAAGATTATTATTATTATTATTATGAAAACCGCCCTAAAACACGGTTTTCACGGCCCTCTAGCTCGCAAAGGGCGTAACCGATTGTTCCCAAATTTGGTATATGTTGTAGGGTGGGCCATTGCTCGAAATTGAGATATTTCCCAACAATGTGAGATTCCCCAATTTTAAGATCCAGTAGGCCGAAAATGCCACTTTGATGCCTACAGTAAAAGTGGGTTTGCTCCAGCCTTTACATGAAAGTGTGCGCGCGCCGTACGACTTGGCTGGCGTGGAGCGACCGCTCCACTAGATTTACTAATTAATTACTAAACAATTCAATTATTTTTCCTTGTGATATAAGCTTCATGGGTATCAATTGAAAGCTAATTTCATTCACATTTTGAATGTTTTGTTTTAAATGTACGAATAATCTATTTTATTTCATTGTTTATTCAAAAATTCAACATAAAACCTCTGCAAAATCATCTAAAGTGACTATATGAAGACTTGGTAAAAACAAAAAGATGATGTACTTATGTTCTTATCAATGAAAAGTATTACTTTCGTTGATAAATGTTGAAAGAATTGTGAAGTTCCATAATTTCCCCATCGTCCTCGGTTTGGTCGGGATCAGAAGATGGGTGTTGGTGCAGCTTATACCCTGTTCATGCAGACTTACGGACGTGCATCAACATCATTGTATGCCAGTCTGTATTCTCATGATGTGGAGAAGATGTAGTGATAACCTATCCTTGTCCCATCCAGTGAGGATGAGATTTACCTGTCTTCAGCTATCATCCCGAGTCCGCGTGATCTAAATGTTGGTCCTTCCGTGTGAAAGCGTGTTGGTAAAGAGTGTACGATGTAAGTCGGCGACAGATAGGTACTGTTGCCTTTCACTATTGTATCAAGGTGCAGGCGATAAGATATGGGTAACTACCCAGCAAACACAGCACTGCACGCTTTGTACCTTATTTGTGCCTTCCCGTCGTATCATGTGCACGGAATGTGTTGGGCGTTGTACGGTTGATACAAGAAAGATATCTGTTCGTCTACACAAATAAATTGCATCTTCAGAGAGAGTACCTATTGTATGCTGGGCCAGTACCCGCGTACAACACTGCAATTTATTTGCATGCGCAACAATGCCGGGCCAGTGTCTACCGACGTGTATGTTTCTTGTATACCAAAAGCTGCACGCGCAAGAATACCGGGCCAGTGTCTACCGACGTGTATGTTTCTTGTATACCAAAAGCTGCAACCGTGCAACCTTCAGAGGCTTATCAGCATATTGACCGTGGGCAGTAGCTAGCTAACTAACTAACTAACTAACTAACATGAAAGTGAAAATGTGCATGTTTGAGGCCCAAATTTCACCCTGAAGGGATGATCGCAGCACTTTGAAATTTGGTATGTGTTGTCAGGTGGAAATGTAGACCCGATAACCATGGTTTTCCACTTTCATTTCTAACTGCATGGATGCCTGGCGACACCTCGAAATGACCACTTAAGCCGTTACGGTATAAGTCTCTGGTAGTAAGCTCGAAGATTTCGTAAGATGTACGGTGCTTGGCAGCGTCGAGCTAACGCCCGACTAGATTGAGTGGATCGTGATTTCTAATCGGTTGGAGTTGTTGCGCGTATCCGTGCTCGCTCATCAACGCGTTACACTGAGCGTTTTCCTAGTAATTCATATTTATTAGACAAATAATACAATCAATCGATAGAGACAGAAAACCAAACAATCAACCGCCATTGGAAAAGACAAGAACAAGAATCTTCTTCTCCTCCACTGCACACTTGAGCTCTTCAGTCAGAGCTCATAGATTTCGGCTTCACCACAGTACCCCCCCTCCAGTGAACGAGCCCAGGGCGAGGAACGCTATTAAGAGGTGAAAACCGCCGGGGCACGAATGAGGCGACCAGCGCGCGTGTAAACTTCATCTGGAGCAGAGCTGGACGGCGATTGAGGGATCTTGTCGGTCGTTCCATCATCCAGAATGAAAGCAGGTATCAATCGATCTATTGAAACGATGATCTGCTTACCGTCACGAAGTATTTTGAAAAACTTCTCATGTCTTGCGATGATCTCGTACGGTCCATCGTATGGTTGTTGCAATGGAGTCCGTACAGCATCATGTCGAACGAAACATGAGAACAGGTAGCTAGATCTTTGAAAACGAAAACCGATTGCTCCCCGTGTCGAGTTGGCCGAACTGGACGAAGCAGAGCGAGTCTTCGACGGAGTCTGGCGTCATATTCCGAAGCAGTGGCGTGCAGAGGTATTTTTAGCACCGGCGCAGAGTATGCCCAGGGGTGGTGGTACCCCCGTTCGGAAGGGGAGTCTGGGGGGCTTGCCCCCCCAAAAAATGCCGCGCAGCGAAATTTTTGAAAAACAGCACTCAAAGGAAGGTTTAAAGTGATTTTCGAGCATTATAATTGAAGGAAAAGAAATAGTTGAATCATTGAATTTCGCCAGTAAATTTTCAAAAACATATATACCATAGGTATGCGATTTTTTGTACTTTTTTCTCTATGGATTGTTAAAAATGTTTTTGGTTATAATAATCGTAGGAAAACAAAAATGTGAATAATTTTATTACGTCAGAAACTTCTCACATAAAAATATTAGCAGCGAAATATAGCCTTCTATGAAAGGTTTAAAGGCCTTGGCCAGGTTGCTTCAGCTTCTACATAATAATGTGACAAGAATGATTTTATCCAATAATCAAAAAAATCAAATCGATCCGACAATCACAACGCTCACAATGTGACAATTAAACTCTTGCCGCAACCTGCCACACACTGAACGCAAGACCGCAACGCATGAAGCAGTGACGTCAGTGAGAGGGACCGCCCTGCAAGCCAGCCCGCGGCCGGCCACGTGCTCTTACGCTGCACTAACTCTGCATGCTCTATGCCGACACATGATGATAAGTCATATGTTCCCTGGTTTTACCGTGGCTTACCAAGAAATTTTTCCCGATAATTATTTCAAACTCGCCCACTTGGTGGTGGTTTCTTAGATAGGTACCTTCAATCTGATTTCCAGACTGATTTCGGCGATGCATTCAGTCTGTGTTTGGGTTTCAGAAAAGTAACTTGTGTATTAGTATGTAGCCCGGAAGTAATTCGCACTTTAATCTATTTGCAATGTCATAATCAGTCTTTGTAAAGTGGTTTGAAAAAACTAGTGATGAAATCACTAGTGACTAGTGGGAATAAAGTTGACTGTTAATTTTATGAAGCCACTGTTTACATCTGTCTGCTGATGACTGACTGGGAAATCAATGAAAAGAGAGTTTAATTCCATCCGCGCCTACACATTTTGAAGTAGTGTTACATTTATATACACCGCATTCTTTATCCATTGTTACGGTATTTCACACGCAAGTAAAACATTTAAACTAAAACTTATATTATTCACTTCTATTTATTCACTGTTATAGTCACTTATGTAAACGCTTTTTAAATCACTATTTCAATTGTCTATAATAATAAAATACCTACTCTTATGAAATAAAAGCACTATTAATCCAAAGTTTAGGTATCTACTTGCTACTGTCCTGCCTTCCTAGCATAAAATAGATCACTGAAATACACCACCTATTCATGAAACCACAAAAATCAACTGAAGACAGTCAACGCGCTGCATCCTGCTGTCTTGACGCCGAGCGATCCCTCGCACTGACGTCAGTGCCCCATCCGTGACCGGAAACTAAGAAGGGGTGAAACTCTGCTCATGGGCCGAAAACAACATTTTTTTTGACGCCTCAGCTCTTCCGACATCAACTACCATCCATTGAAACACATACCTTAGGAAGTCGTACTGGGGCTTTAAAATGTTTTTGGTGCATTAAGAAAAACAGGAATTATTAATTTAAGATTTTGAATAATATTTATTGAAGGGACACAGAAGAGTGAATCATTCAATTTTGTCAAAATTATACCTGCAAAAATCCGCGCAGCGAATTTTTATTTTCACTTAACATGATTACAGTGACTTTGATATTTTGTTATTGAAGGGCCATAAAGAGTAATTCGTCATTCTGATTTGTCAGAATTTCACCTGGAAAATGCCGCACAGCCAATTTTCTAATTTTCTTCACTCTTACTTAATCTTGATTGAAATGACTTTGATGCATATTTATTAAAGGGACACAGAAGAGTCAATCAATCAATTTTGTCAGAATTTAACATTGAAAATGCCGTGCAGCGAATTTTTAATTTTAATCTCTCTTGACTTTGATTAACAGTTATTGAAGGGACACAGAAGGGTTATAATCATTCAATTTTTCAGAAAATACCATGGAAAATGCCGCGCATCGAATTTTTTATTTGAATCCCTCTAAACGCGATTAAAATGATTTTCATTTGAAAGGACACAGACGAGTTAATCATTCAATTTTTCAGAACAATTCCAGGGAAAATGCGGCGCAGCGAATTTTTTAATTTGAATATCTCTAAAACATGATTAAACTGACTTTCATTAATATTTATTGAAAGGACACAGAAGAGTTATTTATATAATTTTGCCAGAATGTAACATGAAAATGCCGCGCAACGAATTTTTTAATTTTAATCTCTCTTAAACATGATTAAAATGACTTTCATTAATATTATTGAAGGGACACAGAAGGGATAATAATCATCCAGTTTTGTCAGAAGCATACCGAAAAAGCCGCGCAGCGAAATGTTTTAATATACATTTCTAAGTTTTCAAATTTTCTACATTTCACTCGTATCTTAGGAAGCTTTGAATGAAATGATTTAGGTGCATGATAATTGAAGGAAAAGAGAAAATGCGCATCATGAAATTACATAAGATATTTCTCCATTGAAAAAGCTGCACAGTTAATTTTTTGAAATTCAGAATTCAGAGGCAGGCTTAAAAATGATGTTACATATTGACAAAATCCAATAATTTAATTTTGTTAAATATTTGCCCTTATTGAAAGATGCCATTCATAGCGTAATTTCTTTTTTTATACTCTTAGGATAAAATACTCTTGCATAAAAACAGAGGAATCATTTAATTTCGTCAGAAAATTGCGCCAGACAAATGACACTATGCGATTTTTTTTAAATGTCTCTGTTACACATGGTTAGGTATGAAATGATTTCCAGGAAATTAGAATTGCTTTTCTGTACTGACACATTTCCTATGAGAATGTCGCGAAGGCAATTTGTTTTAATTTCAGCGGATCTTTTGGGCCATTTGAAGGAAGACAGAAAAATAAATCAATCACTGGCATAAATAATTTCTCCTAGAAATAAGCACACAGTGAATTTTTGTATAATTGAGTTCTCCTTGGCGTGATTAAAATTATACTGATGCTGTAGGTAATTGAAGAAAATCAGGAAAGTTTATAATTTAATTTTGTTAGAAATGTTCTTTAGACAAACTTACTTTAATTCTCATTCTCTTAGACACGATTAAAATGATCATGAAAAAAAGCAACAAGAAGCAGATATTCAGTTTCGTCTGAAACGCAGTCTAGAGAAATAATGTCCTGAAACCCAGGGAATCCAGGGAAAGGAACCATTCAGTTGCATCAATAGACAATACCTACACCCTCTACCTGAATATTTCTATAGCAATATTTTTTGTTCCAAAAGGTGTCCGGTCCTATCAGGGGGTGGGTATACCCACCCCTGATATGTCGTAGATGTGTCGCAATGAAGAATGAGATTCGTGTCGGCAAGGAGTACTTGATGAAGTTTGAGTCCCGTATTGGAGTGTTTAAGTGCTTGAATTTCGGGGTCATTCACCTGAGCTAAAGCGATATCTATATGCGTAACTGCACCCGAGATTGCTTCTACTCGGGACAAAGCAACTGCGACGACGTTTTCCGTGCCGGGAACATGACGAATATCAGTTGTGAATTGACCAATATAGTCGAGATGATGAAATTGCCGAGGGGAGCATTTATCGTACTTCTGCTTGAATGCAAAAGTAAGAGGTTTGTGATCCGTGTAAACAACGAAAGTTCGTGCTTCGACCATATGACGGAAAAAACGAATAGCTTCATAAACAGCAAGAAGTTCACGATCATAAGCGCCATACATTCGCTGTGCGGCACTCAGTTTCTTGGAGAAAAATGCGAGGGGTTGCCAACCCATACCCGTTTTCTGCTGGATTGCAGCTCCAATACTCGTATCGGAGGCGTCCGTGACGACGGCCAATTCGGCGTTAAGATCGGGATGAGCAAGAAGTGTCGCCTGCGAGAGACTGTGCTTGTACTCTTCAAACGTGTTCGAGAGGTCTGACGTCCATACAATGGGTGTATTCCCTGAACTTTCAGTCCCAGCGAGCAGATCATTCAGAGGTGCTTGAAGTTTGGCGGCTTAAGGTATAAAACGCCTGTAAAAATTTAACATACCTAGGAATCGTCGTAGTTGTCGGAGATTGACAGGTTGGGGAAATGCCAGTACAGCGTTGACTTTTCCCGGTAGAGGTCGTGATCCCAAGGCGTTAACTGCATATCCAAGAAACTTGACGTCCTCAGCTCCGAAAACACACTTTGAGGTATTCACCAGCACTCCGTACTCTGAAAGTCGTGCAAACAGAAGACGTCGATGTTGTTCATGTTCCTCTGGAAAAACTGAATAGACCAAGATGTCATCTAAATACACGTAGGTGAAATCGAGACCTCGAAGGACTTCATCAATAAATCGTTGGAACGTTTGCGCCGCATTGCGTAAACCAAAACTCATAACAGGAAACTCGAAAAGGCCAAATGGTGTGGAGATGGCAGTTTTCGGAATGTCCTCTGGTGCAACCGGAATCTGATTATACCTAAGCTCGAACCAGATCAATTGTTGAAAAAATTGTTTTTCCGTGTAAACACTGAGCAAAATCTTGTATATGTGGAACTGGGTATCGATCGGGGATCGTTCTGTCATTTAAAGAACAATAATCACCACAGGGCCTCCATTGGTCCTCTTGTTTCTTTGGAACCAAATGGAGAGGTGCTGACCAGCTACTGGACGAGCGGCGGCAAATAACAGATTTTAACATAGCATCAAACTCGAGTTTAATTGATCTGGTGCGAGTCGACGCGGTTTGCATGCTACCGGATGACCAGGAGTGGTAAGTATGCGAAGCACCGCTGTGTGCTTCACAGTGTGAGAAGTACCTGCTTGACGTGTGATATCTGGAAACTCTGCGAGAAGAGCGTGATACCGAGAATCGCCACTGACTGCTTTGACGTGTACTGGAACATCGTTTGACGAACGGCCGGCGATGGCATGAGACGTGACACGATCGATGAGACGTCCTCCTCGAGCATCGACTAGCAGTCCAAAAAATGAAATAACATCGACTCCAATGATGGGCTTAGATACATCAGCTATAACAAAATTCCATACAAACTCACGACCGAGTCCAAAATCAAGAGTGAGACTGAGTGTACCATATGTTGATATGACAGTCCCATTTGCCGCAAAAAGTTCATATGTTGTGCGCGATCGAGGTCCGCTGACTAATGTGCGAGGGTACACACAGAGGTCGGACCCCGTGTCAACAAGAAACTGAGGGCGGGTTGAGACATCGGTCACAAAGAGGCGGCGGGAACTTGGGCAGTCACCAGCCGCGTTTATTGACTGCCCTTGGAGTTTTCCACCACAAAATTGCATGGTGGTCGACAATGTTGAGCATTCTTACCGAAGGTGCGATGATACCAGCACATACCATCGGATGGTATGACTTGAGCAGTTGCCTTGCGTGAGGTTGATGATGTGGCCACACGTTTCTGATTAGTCGAGCGCGAAAGTGCCGCGACCTGCTGTGCCAGCTCCTCAATTTTCGTAGTAAGTCTGGTAGCTGAACTTCAGTGACGTGAGAAGAAGCTTCTACACTTCCGTGGACTCTGTCTGCAATTATGGCGAGTGCTTCCAAGTTTCCTGGAGGTGATGCGGCAAGGATATCCCGCATTCGTTGAGGAAGTCTGCTGAGCCATAACATCCGCAGGACATCATCCGACACAGACAATGCGCTCAGCCGTCGTAGATCATGCAGAAACTGAGATGGAGTTCGGTCGCCCATCTCCTCGTGCTGTATGAGTTGCTTAATGCTTACCTATGTAGGAGAGAAACGGCGAATAAGTTCATTCTTCAGTCGGATGTACTTTTCTTCAGCTGGTGGATCGACAATCAACTCACGAACCACGGATGCGTAGCGCTGGTCAAGAGCACCAGTAACTGTATAAAACTTTGTGGCATCGCTAGTTATATTCGATAAAGCAAACTGACTTTCAATTTGAGCGAACCATAGCACGGGATCGTCGGACCAAAAAGGAGGCACGCGAATGCTTATGCGATTCAAAGCTGCAGCCTGTACCAAGTTTTGCTCGTCTTCCATCTCTTGCATGTCAATCGATCACGTCGGGGTCACCACTGTAACGTTGTCAGTTAATAATTCATATTTATTAGAAAAATAATACAATCAATCGATAGAGACAGAAAACCAAACAATCAACCGCCATTGGAAAAGCCAAGAACAAGAATCTTCTTCTCCTCCACTGCACACTTGAGCTCTTCAGTCAGAGCTCATAGATTTCGGCTTCACCACAATTCCAATAAATTTGATCTAATACTGAAGCTTTATAATCTAATTTGATTTAACCTTTATTAGTAAAGGTTCGGGTCCCTGTGCAGTCAACTAACGGATACAGTAAACCCTCGTTATTACGAACTCGGATAATTTGAATTTAGGGGTAAATTCAAACTAGATACCTGGTCCCAGTGTACAGTATAGGCTATACAAGGCTAAATCATTTTGATAAATCGAATTTTAGGTTATTTCGAAATTCGAACAGAATTTTGGTCCCAGCCAATGTTATGACTTGCATACAGTTGTTATAATTCGAACTTTGCAAAAGGATTGATAAAATAATCGCGAATAAACTACGAAAAAACCAGTGTTGGGCTAATTACTTTTGAAAAGTAGTGTCACTACTTTACTTACTACTCAACTTCAAAAGTAGTAAAACTACTTTACTTACTACTGTTCCCCAAAAGTAGTGACACTACTTTACTTTTTGGTGAAAAAAGTAGTGAGATTACTTTCGCGTTATTTTGAACAATTAATAGTTATTTCATTGAATGGACGGAAGGGAAAATGAAAGATATTTTTGAAGGAATGTTACAAGGATTAGATTATGTACTCGAACACAGAATTCAATTCGTTTTATATATAGAAATAATAAGTCACTGCAGTGCCTTTTTATTTTATGTTGCCAAATGTTTGCTCGGAAATAATAATCGCTTTGTGACCTACTTATTTAACGTCAAAAGTAACGTCAAAAGTAGCGCGTTACTTCAAACGAAATTACTTCCAAAAAGTAGTAAAATTACTTTACAAATTACTTCATTTCAAAAGTAACGTCGTTACCGGCGACGTTACTGAAAAAGTAATTTCGTTACAGTAACGAGTTACTTTCTTTACTTTACTGCCCAACACTGGAAAAAACAAACACAAACTAGCATTTTTAATGGCGTCACATCAAACCAATGCGTCAAACTGCAAGCATCAGGCTTGGGAGGTTGGCCAAACTGCTGTATATAGGTCTGCCAACCCTGGAATATTAGGAGGAAATATCTAGTCGGGCGCTAGCTCGACGCTTCCAAGCACAGTCGAGCTTAGACTACACGACTGTTTACCACAAGCGCTTCACGCCCGGTTTCGGGGTGTCAGTACGCATTCACGCAGTTTGAAATAGAAGTTGAAAACCATGGTTATCGGGTATATAACACCACGTGACAACACCTACCAAATTTCAAAGAGCTGCGATCATCCCTTCGGGGTGAAAATTGGGCCTAAATCATGAGTGATTTCTTTTCAGCTACTGGCTAGAGGCTCGAGGCTAGAGGCTAGAGGCTAACCACGTTCAATCTGAGCTTGCTCACTTGCCCGTCTCTACCGATTGCACAGTTTGGTTTAGAGAGTTGAAGTTTAGCATAGACATAAGCTGGGTTCCCATACTTCGCTTTTATTTCGCATTCGGTTCGCTTTCGCGTCGCGAAGTTTGTAGTCGTTTCCATAATTTCTGTTTCGCGCGTTTCGCGTATCCATGGATACGCGATACATAAATAGTATTCTGCCAAAAGTTAAAAACAAAATGACGAATAATAATCAGATAATAAGCAAGAAAGGCAAGAAAAAGCAGAAAAAGTAAAACTTGAGAGTTGAAACGTCAAAACGTCAAAACATATGTTCATTAATCGAGTATCGAATATAAGCTCGAGGTCGACCGGAAATGGAGATTCGATATATCGCATCACTTCCGGTTTTCGCGCGTTATGATTTCGTCGAAGTTGAAGTTGGTCCAACATTTTTGCATTTCGGAGACGAAATTAAACATGGACGATTTTCTGTGTTAAAAGGTAGCCATTTTGCGAAAGCGAACCGAATGCGAAATAAAAGCGAAGTATGGGAACCCAGCTATAGAGTTATAATTATAACACGAACCTTTGAAAGAAATCATGGACGTTTTCGGAAATATCGGGATATAGCATGGCAGTAGTGACGGTTTGTTCCGATGTACATCGGAACAAACCGTCACCACTGCCATTGCCAGTGCCAGTGGTGACGGATTGTTCCGATGCCACTGCCAGTGGTGCCTGCCAGTGGTGCCTGCCCCTGCCACTGCCAGTGGTGACGGATTATTCCGATGCCACTGCCAGTGGTGCCTGCCACTGCCACTGCCAGTGGTGACGGTTTGTTCCGATGTACATCGGAACCAACGTCACTACTGCCATGCTTTGAAAGAAAATCTGGAGAATTTTGACCGGAAGTGATCCAATTTTTAATTGTATAGTTTTAAAAGTCAAACGGGTCCATCGAGAGTTTTCAAATCTGGCAAAATTAAAGACAATGTATTGCTAGACACTCCACTTCCAGAAAAAACAAAAATTTCAAACCGGAAGTGGAAAAATTATCAATATTTACATTCCGCCCTTCTTCTTTGTTAACAGCGGCTCTAATTTCCATTGGACGGATAGCTCAGTTAGGAAGGCAGCTGTCTTCGACTACTGCATAACGGGTTCGATTCCCGATCCCCGAAAAACTTTTTTTTCATATTATTATTTTTTAATTTGTATAAGCGATGATTCCTGGATATATTTATTCAAATGAGAGTTCCAGGAATGCTGTGTAGATAGATCATAAATAGACCGAAACATCGCCATCGCGGCACACCGGGCTGCATAATTATGGAATTATATACGAATTATATTATATAGGAATTAATATATATATAGGATATATAGGATATAGGTATATAAATTATTATATAGGAATTATATAGGCCATAGGAATTAGCAGCAAGCTACAACGAGCGACGAATCACTCTCATAGGTACCTACACAGAAATAGAACATTATTCGTGATCGAGCTTATCAACAGAATCGTGGTGGTTCAATTACTTAACAAGAAACCACACAAAAAGGCTCCATTGCTCGGTGTATTATCTATACAGCTTTTAATTTGTCAGAATTATTAATTTATATAAAATTCAGATAATTTTTCAATCTTTGTGGCTCATAGATACTAAACAAGAAACCACATAAAAATGCTCCATTACTAATGCTCAGTGTATAAGGTGTTTACAACTATTCATTTGTCAAACTATTTTAATTATTTAAAATACAGTTAATTTTTCAATATTGGTAGCTCAACAAGAAACAAGAACAACACGAAACAAAAAACCACACAAATAGGCTCCAAGTGCGTTTGTGATACTATTTGTGAAAATTGGTACCCTTACTAATTCGAGTATGAGGAATCCAAATATTGATGGCACCAACCTTAGTATTTAATACTTTCTGCGTAATTAGCATAATTAGCATAATTAATAAACATGGATAAAATAATATATAATTTTATAATATGGTCTTTATGGGTATCCATCGAAAGCTCGTCATGTCTACAATCCATATAAATCATAAAATGTTAATTTTTTTCATTCACATAAAAATTAACCGTATAATTAATGACATGGCAGTGGTGACGGTTTGTTCCGTTGGAGGTGCTGTCAACGGAGGTGCAGTAAACCGCCAGAAGATGAAGGAAGTACATCCTTCGAAACGTCGCGAACGGCCCTTATCAGGGCCACCAGCACCTCCAACGGAACAAACCGTCACCACTGCCATGTCATTACAAGATGGTTCCAAAAACGTCCACGACATCGTATAATTAATTATTATAAAAAAATCGACATTCAACAAAAAGCTTAAAATTACCCTCTCAGATTTTGATAAAACTTGGTAGGATTGGTCACAAGCCTAAAGTAAAACATACATATTTTTTGGTTTGTCCATTTATTGAGTACTTTTAGATTTCCAGGCCCTAAAATAATCAAAATTTCGATTTCCATTCCTTCACTTGAACTGTTCTAACTTTTACACCATTCAACTCAGAAGCTTCGTCTTTTTCAAATTGTGTGAAACTTATTGCTAGGGACTAAGTAGTATGTACATTTAAGGGGAGGAAAGTCAAAATTTTGGCTTCCAAATTGCCTATTCACAAAAAAGTATTTTTTGCAATTTATTGAGTAATTAGTGCGTTAGAGAAATTGGTGAAAATTGGAAAACGTGAAAATTGGTACCCTTACTAATTCGAGTGTGAGGAATCCAAAAATTGATGCCATAAACCTAAATAATTAATACTTTCTGCGTAATAAGCATAATTAATAAAATCGATTTAAAATTTACATTATTATATAACATTGTCTTCATGGGTATCTAAAGAAAGCTAGTTATGTCCACAATGCATATTGGTCGCCAAAAGTTAATGATAGTCATTAACATAATAATTATTCCACTAATTAATTCATCTGATTAAAATCGCCATATTCACACAAGGCAACATGATGAGATTAAAAACAAGGTTTGTAATATAAGCTTATAAGTAGTATAAACGATTAATCAAATTTTTGTGTTTAGTTCCTAATTAGCTTAGCTTATTAGTTCTAATTTTTATTAGTTATTAGTTATTAGTTATTAGTTATTCTAATTTTGCTAATAAGGAACTTAACACAAAGTTTTGATTAATTGTTTATACTACTTATAAGCTTAAATTACAAACCTTGTTTTTGATCTCATCATGTTGCCTTGTGTGAATATGGCGATTTTAATCAGATGAATTAATTAGTGGATTAATTATTATGTTAATGACTTTCATTAACTTTTGGCAACTAATATGCATTGTGGACATAACTAGCTTTCTTTAGTTACCCATGAAGAAAACGTTATATAATAATGTAATTTTTATGTCGATTTAATTAATTATGCTAATTATGCTTAGCTAGCTTATTAGCTAACTTATTAGTTAAGTTTCTAATTTTGCTAATTAGGAACTAAACACAAAGTTTTGATTAATTGTTTATACTACTTATAAGCTTAAATTACAAACCTTGTTTTTGATCTCATCATGTTGCCTTGTGTGAATATGGCGATTTTAATCAGATTGTCAATAATCCCGTTGTCAATAAAGATGTAATAATAATAATAATTAATTAATTAGTGGATTTATTATTATGTTAATGACTATAATTAACTTTTGGCGACTTATATGCATTGTGGAAATTGCAAGCTTTCTTTAGATACCAATAAAGAGTGACCACGTTATATAATAATGTAATTTTTATGTCGATTTTATTAATTATGCTAATTATGCTAATTACGCAGAAAGTATTAATTACTCAGGTTGGTGCCATCAATTTTTGGATTCCTCACACTCGAATTAGTAAGGGTACCAATTTTCACGTTTTCCAATTTCTACCAATTTTCACAAACGCACTAATTACTCAATAAATTACAAAAAATACTTTTTTGTGAATAGGCAATTTGGAAGCCAAAATTTTGATTTTCCCCCCCTTAAATGTACATACTACTTAGTCCCTAGCAATAAGTTTCACACAATTTGAAAAAGACGAAGCTTCTGAGTTGAACGGTGTAAAAGTTAGAACAGTTCAAGTGAAGGAATGGAAATCAAAATTTTGATTATTTGAAGGCCTGGAAATCCAAAAGTACTCAATAAATGGACAAACCAAAAAATATGAATGTTTTACTTTGGGCTTGTGACCAATCCTACTAAGTTTTATCAAAATCTGAGAGGGTCATTTTAAGCTTTTTGTTGAATGGCAATTTTTATAAAAATAATTAATTATACGGTTAATTATTATGTGAATGAAAAAATTTTACATTTTATGATTTATATGGATTGTAGACATGACGAGCTTTCGATGGATACCCATAAATACCATATTATAAAATTATATATTATTTTGTCCATGTTTATTAATTAGACTAATTATGCTAATTACGCAGAAAGTATTAAATACTCAGGTTGGTGCCATCGATTTTTGGATTCCTCATACTCGAATTAGTAAGAGTACTAATTTTCACGAATAGTATCGCAAACGCACTAATTTGCCATTATATAGCCATTATATTGGCATTATATATTGCCATCCACTATTATGGATATCCAGTATCTAGTGGAGCGGTCGCTCCACGCCAGCCAAGTCGTATGGCGCGCACACACGCTCATTTAAAACGGCTGGAGCAACCCACTTTTACTGTAAGCATCAAAGTGGTATTTTCGGCTTACTGGATCTTAAAATTGGGAAATCTCACATTGTTGCGAAATATCTTAATTTCGAGCTATGGCCCACCCTACGACATATACAAAATTTGGGAACAATAGGTTACGCCCTTTGCGAGCTAGAGGGCCGTGAAACAGTGTTTTAGGGCGGTTTTCATAATAATCTCAGTAGTAGTAATAGTAGTAGTAGTAGTAGTAGTAGTAGTAGTAGGCTGGAGCTAGCATCCGGTAAACAAGCCACAGCCTAAATGGCTGAACCGATTGATTTGACATTTTTAATTACCACATGTGCACTTTTTGCGTCTGATTTGCCCTCCTCCCCATGACTTTTTTTTGTGCCGCCATTTTGAAACCGGAAGTGACGTCATATCTCAATAACTGCTAAACCGATTGGAACGAAAATAGCGCCAAACGATTCGGACGGTCAACTATATGGATTATCATTATCAATAGACTAAAAATTATGTTAACGAAACCGGAAATGACGTCATGAAATTTGAAATACATTGACTGGCATTACGGCAGCAAAGGTTGATCCGATTATTTTGATATTTATGTAACGTATGCACTTTTGATATCTCATTTGACTTGTTACAAAACCAACCGGAAGCCACAATTTTTAAACCGGAAGTGACATCATATATCAATAACGGCTTAATAGATTTGAACGAAACCAGCACTAAAGAATTTAGACGGTCAAGTTTATGTATTATCATCAATAATATTTGCAGTTCCCATAACGAAACCGGAAATGACGTCATAAATACGCAATATTTCACTTATTTCAACAAATTAAACTTAAAATACATACATAATTAACTTACATTGCAACATAGACAATACAATTTACAAATTCAAGGTTGCAGTGTTCACGGCCGCCATTCCTGAAACCGGAAGTGACGTCATATATCTAAAACTCCTGTACCGATTGCAACTGAACTAGCTCCTGCGTATTCATTCTGCAATTTATTTGAAAAATTAATTGTGAAAAATGAATAAACAAATTAACGGTACCGGAAATGGCGGCAGGAACCACTAAATGAAACCGGAAGTGACGTCATATATTGCAAACGGCATGACCGATTTTACGGAAATATAGGGATTATGAATTCAGATGGTCGTTCATGAAGTATCAACTAGATTGTTTTCTTATTACCTATACCGGAAATGACGTCATAAATATGCTAAATTACGTCATAAATATGCTAAATGACACTAAAATCACCACTTTATACTTTTAAATAGATATTAGTAAACGTACTTTGTAAATAATTATAAATTCAAGGTTGCAGTGTTCTCGGCCGCCATTTTTTAAACCGGAAGTGACGTCATATATCAAAAACGGCTGTACCAATTGCAACCAAATTTTGGAAATGTGTAGGACTAATAATTATGAATTAAAGACGACGTTATTTTCGGCCGCCATTGTTAAAACCGGAAGTGACGTCATATATCGAAAACGGCTGTACCGATAGCAACCAAATTTTGGAAATATGTAAGACTTATAATTTTGAATTCAAGACGACATTATTTTCGGCCGCTATTTCAAAACCGGAAGTGACGTCATATATCGAAAACGGATGGACCGATTGAAACGAAACTTAAGCTATTCTTCTTGGATGATCATTTTAATCTTTTACCAAACGCAACTTTTCTTAGTTCCTATCCAAATCGGTTGAGGCGTATTTTTTTAAAGAAATTAGTCCTTGCTCAGACATGTGCTTCAAGCTGTATGAATAAACTAACAAAAGAAGTGATATCCCAGAAAAAAAACACTCTGAGTAAAAAAGGCAGCCAAGTCTCTTTACTTTAAAAAAATTTAACACCGAAAAGGAGTGATATCAAAAAAGGAGCCAAGTCAATGACATTTCCAAATATATAATCGTATCTTTAAAATAAGAGAATAAACACCGATAAATACTTTACAAAAGGATAAAAATAAAGCTTGGCGCATTGAATTTGCACCGTCATGTTGACTTCTTCCTTCTTCTCCTTCAACATCTTCTTCATCCTTCTTTCTTTCGCCGTCTCGTTAGTCGACATTTTCTTTTTATGTTGCCCTCTCCTTGACACAATGCGTCAAGCTTTATTTTTTTTTTTTACTTTCAATTTTTTTTTAATTTAATTTTTAATAATTTTTTTTTTAATTTGTATTTTAAGTTAGGTATTTAAAAAAAATTGTTTTTAAATTGATTTTGTTTACTTTTTTTTAAAATGTGAAGACTTTCTATTTTTCGTTTTAAATGATTAATCGTTTTAAAGTTTATACTATGATGGTTCACATAGATTTTTTCAATCTCAAATTTGGGCACAATGTTTTGTTTATAACTAATGTTGTGCTTGGCGGCAGTAACTGGGCGAAATGATTTCACAAATTTTAAATGTGAAAATGTTTCAACAATATATTATTGCTGGGACATGCTTTTAGATCTCAATCCTTTTAGGGGAAAGGTGCTTGGCAGTCTATATACAAGTTTTTGTTTTTGTCCAACATTAAAATTTAAAACTTCATAAAACCATGAAGTTTTTGGCATTTGGCTGCGTATCTAGTGCGAGTTAGCTTTTGAAGGCCAAAAATAATGAAAAAAACATCGCGTTATATTCGGATCAATGCGGCCACTAATAAATAAAATTAAAAAAATATATATATTTTGAACTTTTCAAATTTGAACTGTGATTTTTTGGGTCCCCTTGAAATCGCATTTACGAGGGTTTACTGTATATTGGTTCTGATCTGGCCTAGACATGGAGGCTTGGGAATAAGATCCCAGTAACTCACGGATATCTTGGTTCTGATCTGGCCTAGACATGGAGGCTTGGGAATAAGATCTTAGTAACCCACGGATATCTTGGTTCTGATCTGGCCTAGACATGGAGGCTTGGGAATAAGATCTTAGTAACCCACGGATATCTTGGTTCTGATCTGGCCTAGACATGGAGGCTTGGGAATAAGATCTTAATAACCCACGGATATCTTGGTTTTGATCTGGCCTAGACATGGAGGCTTGGGAATAAGATCCCAGTAACTCACGAATATCTTGGTTCTGATCTGGCCTAGACATGGAGGCTTGGGAATAAGATCCCAGTAACTCACGGATATCTTGGTTCTGATCTGGCCTAGACATGGAGGCTTGGGAATAAGATCCCAGTAACTCACGGATATCTTGGTTCTGATCTGGCCTAGACATGGAGGCTTGGGAATAAGATCCCAGTAACTCACGGATATCTTGGTTCTGATCTGGCCTAGACATGGAGGCTTGGGAATAAGATCCCAGTAACTCACGGATATCTTGGTTCTGATCTGGCCTAGACATGGAGGCTTGGGAATAAGATCCCAGTAACTCACGGATATCTTGGTTCTGATCTGGCCTAGACATGGAGGCTTGGGAATAAGATCCCAGTAACTCACGGATATCTTGGTTCTGATCTGGCATAGACATGGAGGCTTGGGAATAAGATCCCAGTAACTCACGGATATCTTGGTTCTGATCTGGCCTAGACATGGAGGCTTGGGAATAAGATCCCAGTAACTCACGGATATCTTGGTTCTGATCGGGCCTAGACATGGAGGCTTGGGAATAAGATCCCAGTAACTCACGGATATCTTGGTTCTGATCTGGCCTAGACATGGAGGCTTGGGAATAAGATCCCAGTAACTCACGGATATCTTGGTTCTGATCTGGCCTAGACATGGAGGCTTGGCAATAAGATCCCAGTAACTCACGGATATCTTGGTTCTGATCTGGCCTAGACATGGAGGCTTGGGAATAAGATCCCAGTAACTCACGGATATCTTGGTTCTGATCTGGCCTAGACATGGAGGCTTGGGAATAAGATCCCAGTAACTCACGGATATCTTGGTTCTGATCTGGATGTGTGGGTTCTTCAAGAGTGTTCTGACGACTTGCAACAGCCGCCATTTCCTGCGTGGGAATCTGTGAAGTCCGATGACGAGAATGTTGAGAAGACATGGGACGATGCAGTCGAGCTTCGAGTTGCTTCGTAGGTCAGTCAACACAACCTGTACAGAAACCCCCAACACATTCAAACCACTGTACAGTGATTCCCATGGAGAGGAGGGACATAAATGTATTAATAAACGTCAGAACACATAGTATTAGAAATAAAGGTTGCAGTATGATTTACTAAAACAATTTGGTCCCGTACGAAATTTCAAGTTGATCGGTCAAACAATTCCAGTTCTCATTTTCAAGAAATCACAGAAAACGGTTAAAAACAAGACCGCTCTTCTTGACATTAGTGGGTGTGCAAAATTACAGATCTATTGGTTGAAGAGTTTGATCTAGGCAGTGCAGGAAAAACAAGCAGAGAAAGAGCAATAAGAGTACCGTAATAATGCTTGCTTCTGATGCAAGTATTCATCTACTGACTAGGAATACTCTACTGACTCTACTTAGCTGCTTGCTTCTATTGGAGGTATTCCTCTACTGAGCTAGGACTAAGCTGCTTGCTTCTATTGGAAGTATTCCTCTACTGAGCTAGGACTAAGCTGCTTGCTTCCATTGCAAGTAATATTCCTCTACTGAGCAAGGACCAAGCTGCTTGCTTCCATTGCAAGTAATATTCCTCTACTGAGCTAGGACTAAGCTGCTTGCTTCCATTGCAAGTAATATTCCTCTACTGAGCAAGGACCAAGCTGCTTGCTTCTATTGCAAGTATTCCTCTACTGAGCTAGGCCTAAGCTGCTTGCTTTTAATGGAAGTATTCCTCTACTGAGCTAGAACTAAGCTGCTTGCTTCTATTGAAAGCATTAATCTACTGAGCTAGGACTAAGCTGATTGCTTCTATTGGAAGTATTCCTCTACTGAGCTAGGACTAAGCTGCTTGCTTCTATTGTAAGTAATCCTCTACTGAGCTAGGACTAAGCTGTTTGCTTCTATTGGAAGTATTCCTCTACTGAGCTAGGACTAAGCTGCTTGCTTCTATTGGAAGTATTCCTCTACTGAGCTAGGACTAAACTGCTTGCTTCTATTGCAAGTAATATTCCTCTACTGAGCTAGGACTAAGCTGCTTGCTTATATTGGAAGTATTCCTCTGCTGAGCTAGGACTAAGCTGCTTGCTTATATTGGAAGTATTCCTCTACTGAGCTAGGACTAAGTTGCTTGCTTCCATTGGAAGTATTCCTCTACTGAGCTAGGACTAAGCTGCTTGCTTCTATTGGAAGTATTCCTCTACTGAGCTAGGACTAAGCTGCTTGCTTCTATTGGAAGTATTCCACTACTGAGCTAGGACTAAGCTGCTTGCTTCTATTGGAAGTATTCCTCTACTGAGCTAGGACTAAGCTGCTTGCTTCTATTGGAAGTATTCCTCTACTGAGCTAGGACTAAGCTAATTGCTTCTATTGAAAGTATTCCTCTACTGAGCTAGGACTAAGCTGCTTGCTTCTATTGGAAGTATTCCTCTACTGAGCTGGGACTAAGCTGCTTGCTTCTATTGTAAGTATTCCTCTACTGAGCTAGGACTAAGCTAATTGCTTCTATTGGAAGTATTCCTCTACTAAGCTAGGACTAAGCTGCTTGCTTCTATTGTAAGTATTCCTCTACTAAGCTAGGACTAAGCTGCTTGCTTCTATTGTAAGTATTCCTCTACTGAGCTAGGACTAAGCTGCTGGCTTCTATTGGAAGTATTCCTCTACTGAGCTAGGACTGAGCTGCTTGTTTATATTGGAAGTATTCCTCTACTGAGCTAGGACTAAGCTGCTTGTTTATATTGGAAGTATTCCTCTACTGAGCTAGGACTAAGCTGCTTGCTTATATTGGAAGTAATCCTCTACTGAGCTAGAACTAAGCTGCTTGCTTATATTGGAAGTATTCCTCTGCTGAGCTAGGACAAAGATGCTTGCTTCTAAACAAGTATTCCTCTACTGAGCTAGGACTAAGCTGCTTGCTTCTATTGCAAGTAATATTCCTCTACTAAACTAGGACTAAGCTGCTTGCTTTTATTGTAAGTATTCCTCTACTGAGCTAGGACTAGTGTTGCGATTTTTCATGTAATTTTTTATGAAAAATTTCAATGTTTTGAATCCTGAGGAAAGTAAATTTTTTTACTTTTTTTTTTTTATTTTTCTTGGCGGGGCACCGACATTTTTAAACGTATTTCTATCACCCATAATAATGTAACACACCTCCAATTTACAAAGTAAAACAATTGAAAATATGCTTAAAGGTCCTCTGGATATGAATATTTTCATAAAAACTTTCATGAAAATTTTCAACAGGTCTTGAAAATTTTCTTAAATTTAACATTTTTATGAAAACGTCACTTTGAATATTTTCAAGTCCCAACACTAGCTAGGACTAAGATGCTTGCTTGTATTGGAAGTTTTCCTCTACTGAGATAGGACTAAGCTGCTTGCTTATATTGGAAGTATTCCTCTACTGAGCTAGGACTAAGCTGCTTGCTTATATTGGAAGTATTCCTCTACTGAGCTAGGATTAAGCTATTTGCTTATATTGGAAGTATTCCTCTTCTGAGCTAGGATTAAGCTGCTTGTTTATATTGGAAGTATTCCTCTACTGAGCTAGGATTAAGCTGCTTGCTTATATTGGAAGTATTCCTCTACTGAGCTAGGACTAAGCTGCTTGCTTCTATTGTAAGTATTCCTCTACTGAGCTAGGACTAAGCTGCTTGCTTCTATTGGAAGTATTCCTCTACTGAGCTAGGACTAAGCTGCTTGCTTCTATTGCAAGTATTCCTCTACTGAGCTAGGACTAAGCTGTTTGCTTCTATTGGAAGTATTCCTCTACTAAGCTAGGACTAAGCTGCTTGCTTCTATTGGAAGTATTCCTCTACTGAGCTAGGACTTAGCTGCTGGCTTCTATTGGAAGTATTCCTCTACTGAGCTAGGACTAAGCTGCTTGCTTCTATTGGAAGTATTCCTCTACTGAGCTAGGACTAAGCTGCTTGCTTCTATTGGAAGTATTCCTCTACTGAGCTAGGACTAAGCTGCTTGCTTCTATTGTAAGTATTCCTCTACTGAGCTAGGACTAAGCTGCTTGCTTCTAAACAAGTATTCCTCTACTAAGCTAGGACTAAGCTGCTTGCTTCTATTGGAAGTATTCCTCTACTAAGCTAGGACTAAGCTGTTTGCTTATATTGCAAGTAATATTCCTCTACTGAGCAAGGACCAAGCTGCTTGCTTATATTGTAAGTATTCCTCTACTGAGCTAGGACTAAGCTGCTTGCTTATATTGGAAGTATTCCTCTACTAAGCTAGGACTAAGCTGCTTGCATCTATTGCAAGTAATATTCCTCTACTGAGCAAGGACCAAGCTGCTTGCTTCCATTGGAAGTATTCCTCTACTGAGCTAGGAGTAAGATGATTGCTTCTATTGGAAGTATTCCTCTACTGAGCTAGGATTAAGCTGCTTGCTTATATTGGAAGTATTCCTCTACTGAGCTAGGACTAAGCTGCTTGCTTCTATTGTAAGTATTCCTCTACTGAGCTAGGACTAAGCTGCTTGCTTCTATTGGAAGTATTCCTCTACTGAGCTAGGACTAAGCTGCTTGCTTCTATTGCAAGTATTCCTCTACTGAGCTAGGACTAAGCTGTTTGCTTCTATTGGAAGTATTCCTCTACTAAGCTAGGACTAAGCTGCTTGCTTCTATTGGAAGTATTCCTCTACTGAGCTAGGACTTAGCTGCTGGCTTCTATTGGAAGTATTCCTCTACTGAGCTAGGACTAAGCTTCTTGCTTCTATTGGAAGTATTCCTCTACTGAGCTAGGACTAAGCTGCTTGCTTCTATTGGAAGTATTCCTCTACTGAGCTAGGACTAAGCTGCTTGCTTCTATTGTAAGTATTCCTCTACTGAGCTAGGACTAAGCTGCTTGCTTCTATTGGAAGTATTCCTCTACTGAGCTAGGACTAAGCTGCTTGCTTCTATTGGAAGTATTCCTCTACTGAGCTAGGACTAAGCTGCTTGCTTCTAAACAAGTATTCCTCTACTAAGCTAGGACTAAGCTGCTTGCTTCTATTGGAAGTATTCCTCTACTAAGCTAGGACTAAGCTGTTTGCTTATATTGCAAGTAATATTCCTCTACTGAGCAAGGACCAAGCTGCTTGCTTATATTGTAAGTATTCCTCTACTGAGCTAGGACTAAGCTGCTTGCTTATATTGGAAGTATTCCTCTACTAAGCTAGGACTAAGCTGCTTGCATCTATTGCAAGTAATATTCCTCTACTGAGCAAGGACCAAGCTGCTTGCTTCCATTGGAAGTATTCCTCTACTGAGCTAGGAGTAAGATGATTGCTTCTATTGGAAGTAGTATTCCTCTACTGAGCTAGGACTAAGCTGCTTGCTTCTATTGCAAGTATTCCTCTACTGAGCTAGGACTAAGATGCTTGCTTCTAAACAAGTTTTCCTCTACTGAGCTAGGACTAAGATGCTTGCTTCTAAACAAGTATTCCTCTAAAGTGCGTTTCAACTAATCGTGATACCCAGGTATATTCGCAAATATCTGCGTCTCGACCCATCCGACCCTTCCCGACCACGGGCTTCTATTCAAGCGCTCGATTGCCAAGAATGAGCTGTCAATCCGTCCATTCATGCGCTTCATTAGACTAAGCTTCATTGCTTCATGCGCTTCATTGTAGTGTTTTAAAGCATTGCAAAATTCAACTCTATGCAGATGATGCATTAATTACATGTTGTGGCACGGATATGGATACTATACTCAATAAACTTAATGAAGACTTAAACAAGATTGAAACATGGCTGAAAGAGAATAGGATGAAAATTAATGTTAGTAAAACAAAGGCTATGATAATTTGTTCAAAAAAAATTAGACATACAGTGATTGATGTGCATAGAACATGTAATATTGTAATAGAGTCAGAAAATATTGAAATAGTGAAAGAATACAAATATCTGGGGATAATTATAGACCAGGATCTCAATTTTAAACAACATGCTTCATATATTATTAAAAAAATTGCCCGAAAGACTGGTTTATTCAGAAGAATTAGTGGATGTCTGCCTTTAGAATCCAAAATACTTATATATCAATCTATTATTTTACCACACATCGACTATTGTAGCTCTGTATTATTTCTCCTGAGGAAAAATGAAATTGATATAATGCAAAAGATTCAAAATAAGGCTATGAGAGCTATCTTGCGAGTTAATAAATACACGAACATTAACAAAATGCTAAACGCACTGTGTTGGCTCAATGTTAGAGACAGGGTTTTACTGAACTCGATGACTTTTATTTATAAGATCACTAATGGACTAACTCCGAATTACTTAAGCAGTATTTTAGCAATGAATGTAAATGTACATGATTATAATACAAGAATAAAAAATAATTTAAGTATTGTCAGAACATTGTCAAAATTTACAGACAACTCAATATTTCATAAAGGTATTGTAATATATAATAGAATTCCACTAGAAATTAGAGAAAGTGATTCACCAAAAATGTTCAGAAGGGAGTGTTGTAAGTTAATTAAAAATAGAATGTTGACTCCACTGCCACATGAGAATGTTGGTTTTTGGTTGAATGATGTTTAATTAGAAATTTAGAATCTCTAGGAAATGTATGTAATGTTAGTAAATAGAATTATGATGAAGGGTTGTAACATGTAATTTATGAATGTAATAGAAAAATAGCAAATATGCTAAATAAAGGATTTACTACTACTACTAATATGGATTCTTAATATGTTTAGGGAATTGCGATTTTGATACATTTGACGGCAAAAATGAATGTCAAATTGAACATAGATGAAAATCATTTTTTATTTTTAAAAATTGGTACATATTTGGCCGAAACTGATCGCACAAATTTGAGATACAAATTATTTACATTCATAGACATTCATTTTTGCATTCAAAAGTATCAAAATCGCAATTCCCTAAACATCTTAAGAATCCACATTGTCTAATGAAGCGCATGAATAGACGGGTTAACAGCTCATTCTTGGCAATCGAGCGCTTGAATAGAAGCCCGTGGTCGGGAAGGGTCGGGATGGGTCGAGACGCAGATATTTGTGAATTTACCTGGGTATCACGATTAGTTGATTCGTACTTTACAGAGCTAGGACTAAGCTGCTTGCTTCTATTGGAAGTATTCCTCTACTGAGCTAGGACTAAGCTGCTTGCTTCTATTGGAAGTATTCCTCTACTGAGCAAGGACTAAGCTGCTTGCTTCTATTGCAAGTATTCCTCTACTGAGCTAGGACTAAGATGCTTGCTTCTAAACAAGTATTCCTCTACTGAGCTAGGACTAACCTGCTTGCTTCCATTGCAAGTAATATTCCTCTACTGAGCTAGGACTAAACTGCTTGCTTCTATTGGAAGTATTCCTCTACTAAGCTAGGACTAAACTGCTTGCTTCTATTGGAAGTATTCCTCTACTGAGCTAGGACTAAGCTGCTTGCTTCTAAACAAGTATTCCTCTACTGAGCTAGGACTAAGCTGCTTGCTTCTATTGGAAGTATTCCTCTACTGAGCTAGGACCAAGCTGCTTGCTTCTATTGGAAGTATTCCTCTACTGAGCTAGGACTAAGCTGCTTGCTTCTATTGGAAGTATTCCTCTACTGAGCTAGGACTAAGCTGCTTGCTTCTATTGGAAGTATTCCTCTACTGAGCTAGGACTTAGCTGCTTGCTTCTATTGGAAGTATTCCACTACTGAGCTAGGACTAAGCTGCTTGCTTCTATTGGAAGTATTCCTCTACTGAGCTAGGACTAAGCTAATTGCTTCTATTGGAAGTATTCCTCTACTGAGCTAGGACTAAGCTGTTTGCTTCTATTGCAAGTTATATTCCTCTACTGAGCAAGGACCAAGCTGCTTGCTTATATTGCAAGTATTCCTCTGCTGAGCTAGGACTAAGCTGCTGGCTTCTATTGGAAGTATTCCTCTACTGAGCTAGGACTAAGCTGCTTGCTTCTATTGGAAGTATTCCTCTACTGAGCTAGGACTAAGCTGCTTGCTTCTTTTGGAAGTATTCCTCTACTGAGCTAGGACTAAGCTGCTTGCTTCTATTGGAAGTATTCCTCTACTGAGCTAGGACTAAGCTGCTTGCTTCTATTGGAAGTATTCCTCTACTGAGCTAGGACTAAGCTGCTTGCTTCTATTGTAAGTATTCCACTACTGAGCTAGGACTAAGCTTATTGCTTCTATTGGAAGTATTCCTCTACTGAGCTAGGACTAAGCTGCTTGCTTCTATTGGAAGTATTCCTCTACTGAGCTAGGACAAAGCTGCTTGCTTCTATTGGAAGTATTCCTCTACTGAGCTAGGACTAAGCTGCTTGCTTATATTGGAAGTATTCCTCTACTAGGTACCGTGTACCGACCTCCAAGTGTTTGTCGTTGAGGCCTAGGATGACGGAAGCGACTCTGTCGAAGTAGGCCAGCAGATGCGGCGGTATCTTGGGTGCGTTGAGCTTGGGTTTGGCGGTGTTTTCCGAGGTGGAGGCTTCGTCCTCGAGACCCGGCTCCTTCTTGATGTAAGGCAACGGAGCTGCCAGCGGAGCCTCCAGCGTTGCAGACATCCATCGGTCTGCAAGTCCACAACATTTTACCTTCATCGGTGGGTAAGGATATCACTGCTTTGGCTGTGAAAAGTAGCTAAGCAATATTACTGTGAATAGATATTTAATCATAAAAACAAACTTCATATCTTGATGATATCAAGATTTCTCACCGTCATAGTTTAAAAGTCATGCATTTTAAAATTATCTCATCATGCCGCAGCCTACACATACACATACCACTTTCTACACATGGAAAGTGGCAGGGTTTGGCGACACAAACAAACTTGCCACAAATGTCAAACCGAACAGGCTGTGTTCTGCCACAAGTTACAGAAAGTCCAAAACTAATATTAAGAATAAACCCATTTCTAACCTTTAACAACGGGATCCTTCTTATACACAATATCAGTCTTCTGAAACACTCTCTCAAAGAGATTGACAGCGTTATCTTGAGGCACGAAGACTCCTGCGTCGAGAACGAACTCGTAAGGAGATGGATGCGATGACGAGTGTCCGAACACCGGAGGAATGTTGCAATCTCGCAGCACTTGGTCCACGTCGGTCGTTAGCAGCAAGCTGCGTTTACTTTGACGTAGGAACGTGTTGCAGTTCTAAACACAACACCATCGTTAGGTATACGTTCACAAGTCTATCCACGATGTTCTTACGTATATACCATATACGTAAGATTGGTATTGGTATAGATTGGTATGGGGGATTGGTATACCCCATTTATAAATGGGGTATACCAATCTAACAATATTAGTATAAATGAACACAATAAATGAAACATAAACTATTGAGAAATAGTATTTATTGACAACTCTCTACAAGTACAATCGGCATGCGTCGGCATGATGGCTGACCACAAGTGCTTAGTTTGCCACACAGCTCGTGTACTACACATAGATATAAGTAGTCAGTGGTGCCAACATTACATCTTTAACATCCCCCCACTTATTTTTATGAAAGGACACTTGAGTAATATAGGTAAATATGATTAATACAATGTAAAACAATAGATTAAAACATTGCAATAGGTACACAAATGATAGCTTAAGTTCAATTAACTAGGAAAAAGCTCTGTATAACGCGTTAATGAGCGAGCACGGACACGCGCAACACCTCAAACCGAAAATATGTCTATCGAAAATTTCATTAAAAGCCAATAATTCTTGAAATTCGTCAGACTTGTAGGTATAAAAATCTCCAAATATTCCTAAAGTATTAGTCCCAATAGCCATGCAAAGTTTTAAGTTGATCGATTGAACCTTTATGATTAAAATGTTCCTTGTTAAAATTCAAAAATCATAGGATATATTTAAAAAAATATACCTGGGACCACTCATATGATAAAAGTGTGTGTACTTACACAATATTAGACGATCTGTTGAACGGTCATATCAGTTTTATACGTTTGAAAGTTTCTGCTTTAACTACCTTGGAACTATAAAGAGTCGAAGAAGCCGTGATCAACATTTTCGAGAAATTTGACAGATAACACGCAAAATGTCAGTAAAATGTCAATAACTTTTGGATTTAAACACAGATAAGTCTAAAAATAGTAAAAAATACAGATAATGTTGGTCCCAATGACCATGCAAAGTTTTAAGTTGATCGGTCATACGGTTCTAGTTTAAATTTCAAAAATCAGATGAAAGATGTTTTTAAATTTTAACCAATGGGATGATTTGGCTGAAACTTTGTATGATCGGGGTAAAATGTTAGTGGTAATGACTTGTCACAATTTCAAATTGATAAAACAAACCAATCGAAAGATAATTTTTTTTAAATTTGAACCAATCACGGGATCCCGTTCAAAAACGATCCCAGGGACCGCATAGAGTACGTAAGTATGTGTACAAAAGATTAATTGCTTGAGTGGTTTGATTTGGGGTGTGACCACAAAAAAAAAAAAAAAAAAACACACAGAGAAAGTGCCATAAGAGTACCGTGGTGACGCTCGCTACGCTCACTCAATAATTACTCAGTATTAACAATCATATTAATTAGTATCATAATCATCAAATTTCACTGGCTTCCTGATTACCCTTCCTGCTCTAGTAACTTGAGCTGCAACTGGTTTTTCTGATACATTGCATGGAATAGTATTCTCAATCTCATCAGGAATGACATCTGGGCTATCATTTACTACGTGTTTATTCTGCGACTTACGCAAGAACTTTGAATTTCTGCGAAGCACCTCCTGAATCAACAACCATGTATGATCTTGGCTGCTCATGTTGGCATACAACTTGTCCTCGATCCCAACTTTAACCTTTCTTAATCAGCACATCATCTTTGAAGGTCTAGATTTCGCTGTACGGTCATAATACGCTTTCTGAAGAAACCGTTTAGTCTCCAGCCTCTCTTTAACACCGTCTTCCACCTTAGGTTTCAACAAGTTATTCCTAACTGGAAGTCTGGTTCTAATCATATAGTTGAGGAGCATCTGCGATGGGGACAAGTTTATTCCAGGTAACGGAGTGGATCTGTATTCCATCAAAGCGATTGAGTGATCCTCTACAGATGATTTTTTAAGAATGGACTTGATAATTGCTACTGCGGCCTCAGCTTGTACATTCGACTGCGAATGATGTGGACTCGAGGTCATCAACTGGAAATACCATAGTTCAGCAAACTTCTTAAATTCAAAACTGTTAAACGGCTCTGACACGACAATCTCAGGGATCTGACACGGTCATCTGACACGACAATCTCAGGGATGCCATACCCAGCAATGATATATTTCAATTGAGTAATGACCTCAGATGCTGTTTTACAGGAAAGTGCTGCCATTTCTATCCATTTACTGTAGTAGTCAAAAGAGGTGGGACGTTTAAACCTTGAGTATAGAACCCCTAGCTAGAGGGGCCACGGGGTAAAGCGGTCACGGGACAGGAAAATTAGTTCCTACCACGACTAATTGGGATCGCTAGCATCGCCATGGTCGGTAAAGGTGTTCAGTTATCAGCACGCCAAGCGACCGTGGTAAACACTACCTGCAGGCGACAGCAAGATCTCACTGTCTCCACCCTTCAGAAGCCCTCAGGCTATTCCCTCGCAGCCTACGCCGCTACCCTCATCCACTACTAATGACTATTTCCGGACTAACTTATCTCTCAATCTCAGCCAGTGCGGCGCCGAGTCTTTTACCTGCGTTGCCCCACACTCGCAAATATTTCCCAAATAAATATTCTGAACTGATGTCAATTTTGCATTGGATTGGAAGATGTAACACGTATTTTATGTAAACAATCGCAACAGCGGAAGAGGACACACACAAACATCCTACTCAATCGATGACCGTTTTTTCTTGTCTCCCAGCTCAATAAACGAACGACACAATCAATTACTCTTCTCATCTCTTTATCACAGCGCAATAAACGAACGTAACGCAACAATGAGTAACTAGAAAAGCCAGTCAATTGTTTTACAGGCAGTTGATTTGAACACACAAACAGACTGCGGAAACAATGATTGTCTTTTCTTCTTGTTTTTCACAGCGCAATAGACGAACGAAACAAACAATTAATCTTCTTTTCTCTTTATCACATTCACAGCGCAATAAACGAATGTAACGCAACAATGAGTAACTAGAAAAGCCAGCAAATTGTTTTACAGGCAGTTGATTTGCATCTCACATCACCTGTCACAAGACCACGTCCCGACATTGACGAGTAATGCGGCTTATTAGGTCTCGTTGCACAGACAACACTGTGAAAGATAGCAAGTCAAGTCGCCCTAACACTAACATGAATCACTACCTACTACACCCACTCGCCACCCTCTCATTGCATCACCTGTCACAAGACCACGTCCGGACATTGACGAGTAATGCGGCTTATTAGGTCTCGTTGCACAGACAACACTGTGAAAGATAGCAAGTCAAGTCGCCCTAACACTAACATGAATCACTACCTACTACACCCACTCGCCACCCTCTCATTGCATCACCTGTCACAAGACCACGTCCGGACATTGACGAGTAATGCGGCTTATTAGGTCTCGTTGCACAGACAACACTGTGGAAGATAGCAAGCCAAGTCGCCCTAACACTAACATGAATCACTACCTACTACACCCACTCGCCAGCCTCTCATTGCATAACCTGTCACAAGACCACGTCCGGACATTGACGAGTAATGCGGCTTATTAGGTCTCGTTGCACAGACAACACTGTGAAAGATAGCAAGTCAAGTCGCCCTAACACTAACATGAATCACTACCTACTACACCCACTCGCCACCCTCTCATTGCATCACTGGTCACAAGACAACGTCCGGACATTGACGAGTAATGCGGCTTATTAGGTCTCGTTGCACAGACAACACTGTAAAAGATAGCAAGTCAAGTCGCCCTAACACTAACATGAATCACTACCTACTACACCCACTCGCCACCCTCTCATTGCATCACCTGTCACAAGACCACGTCCGGACATTGACGAGTAATGCGGCTTATTAGGTCTAGTTGCACAGACAACACTGTGAAAGATAGCAAGTCAAGTCGCCCTAACACTAACATGAATCACTACCTACTACACCCACTCGCCACCCTCTCATTGCATCACCTGTCACAAGACCACATCCGGACATTGACGAGTAATGCGGCTTAATAGGTCTCGTTGCACAGACAACACTGTGAAAGATAGCAAGCCAAGTCGCCCTAACACTAACATGAATCACTACCTACTACACCCACTCGCCACCCTCTCATTGCATAACCTGTCACAAGACCACGTCCGGACATTGACGAGTAATGCGGCTTATTAGGTCTCGTTGCACAGACAACACTGTGAAAGATAGCAAGTCAAGTCGCCCTAACACTAACATGAATCACTACTTACTACACCCACTCGCCACCCTCTCATTGCATCACCTGTCACAAGACAACGTCCGGACATTGACGAGTAATGCGGCTTATTAGGTCTCGTTGCACAGACAACACTGTGAAAGATAGCAAGTCAAGTCGCCCTAACACTAACATGAATCACTACCTACTACACCCACTCGCCACCCTCTCATTGCATCACCTGTCACAAGACCACGTCCGGACATTGACGAGTAATGCGGCTTATTAGGTCTAGTTGCACAGACAACACTGTGAAAGATAGCAAGTCAAGTCGCCCTAACACTAACATGAATCACTACTTACTACACCCACTCGCCACCCTCTCATTGCATCACCTGTCACAAGACCACGTCCGGACATTGACGAGTAATGCGGCTTATTAGGTCTCGTTGCACAGACAACACTGTGAAAGATAGCAAGCCAAGTCGCCCTAACACTAACATGAATCACTACCTACTACACCCACTCGCCACCCTCTCATTGCATAACCTGTCACAAGACCACGTCCGGACATTGACGAGTAATGCGGCTTATTAGGTCTCGTTGCACAGACAACACTGTGAAAGAGTGTGACCCTAGCATGAAAACATAAAATATGTATTCGGAGGCTGTAGCTTTGCATATGTTTAAATATAACATTATTTCATGTTTATAATGTGAATGTTCAATAATTTTATTCATGTTTCATGGATTTCATGGATTCATGGAAATCTTTGAGGGTGTGTTTAAATTCATAACCAAATAACAAAAAAACAAAAAAAATTTAGAATACTAGTTACATTACTTTTTTGTTTAAATAATTTTTATAATTTTTTAAGTGAAATATGTTAACCTAATATTAGATCAATTGAGTATGTAAACGTCATCAAGGTATTGTTATTAAATTGTCTTTTAATTATATTATAGTTTACTTCATACTTTGTTGCAAATATTCAAATATTATCCATAATTATAAGGTATTAGAAATGCATAGGTTATCAGTGACACATTTATTTTGACAAATTAATCAGATGTTTTCATTTACAGACAGTGGCCCTTTAGGGGTCCGACCCTCTATCGTTTCCAGTGGTGTAGTCGAGGGTATACTCGGGTATACGCCGTATACCTAAAAAAGTATTTTCCCTGGAAAGTTTACCCAAAAACTTAGAAGGGGTATACGCGGGTATACGCCGTATACATAAAAAAAATATATAGTTTTACTGAAGAGTGAAGATGTCAGGAATACTTAAAAATTTTGTGGTGTTTTACGTATAGTTTCATTTCGTAAGCAAAAAACTCAAAAAAGATAATTCCAAAGTGTCAAAAAACCAAAAAAAGCCCTGCGGGGCAAGGTGGTCCCTTGCCCTCCACCACCTAAAAGTGACATATTATAAAATATATTGAATATTTTAACAAAATACGCCTCATAACGTCTTAAAATTGATTTCACAGTGTCCAAAAACCAAAAAATGCCCTGCGGCGCAGGACTTCCCTTATTCCGAGGGAATTTGTTTTCCTTGCCTTGCCCCCCCCCCCCCCCCCCCCCTGGCAGAAATCCTGCGGAAGCCCATGGTATAGCGTATACCCCAAAAAATAATAGGACTACACCACTGATCGTTTCTTTGGTTTGCTGATGCATTTGATAACACAGATCAATAAAACTTGAGTGGGACGGCCCTTGAAATACTTCGCCATCATTCTTACGAGTTACGTGTACACCACGTGTTGCAATTATTAATTTGTCCGAGTGTGATAACCGTGAAGAAAAGTAGTAATTGTGCGCAGGCTGTTCGTGTGTTGATAATCAAATGCTGACTTTTGTCGTTACCTATTGTTGCGATACGTTCGTTTATTGCGGTTTGAAAAAACAAGAATAAAGACAGTCGTTATTTGTTGCGTTTGTTTATTGCGCTGTGATAAAGAGAAAAGAAGAGTAATTGTTTGTTTCGTTCGTTTATTGCGATGTGAAAAACAAGAAGAAAAGACGATTATTGTTTCCGCAGGCTGTTTGTGTGTTCAAATCAACTGCCTGTAAAACAATTGGCTGGCTTTTCTAGTTACTCATTGTTGCGTTACGTTCGTTTATTTGCGCTGTGATAAAGAGAAAAGAAGAGTAATTCTTTTTTTCGTTCGTTTATTGCGCTGTGAAAAACAAGAAGAAAAGACAATCATTGTTTCCGCAGGCTGTTTGTGCGTTCAAATCAACTGCCTGTAAAACAATTGACCGGCTTTTCTAGTTACTCATTGTTACGTTACGTTCGTTTATTGCGCTGTGATAAAGAGAAAAGAAGAGGAATTGTTTGTTTCGTTCGTTTATTGAGCTGGGAGACAAGAAAAAACGGTCATCGATTGCGTAGGATGTTTGTGTGTGTCCTCTTCCGCTGTTGCGATTGTTTACGTAAAATGCGTGTTACATCTTCCAATCCAATGCAAAATTGACATCAGTTAAGAATATTCATTTGGGAAATATTTGCGAGTGTGGGGCAGCGCAGGTAAAAGACTCGGCGCCGCACTGGCTGAGATTGAGAGATAAGTTAGTCCGGAAATAGTCATTAGTAGCGGATGAGGGTAGCGGCGTAGGCTGCGAGGGAATAGCCTGAGGGCTTCTGAAGGGTGGAGACAGTGAGACCCGACTGTCGCCTGCAAGTAGTGTTTACCACGGTCGCTTGGCGCGCTGATAACTGAACACCTTTACCGACCATGGCGATGCTAGCGATCCCAAGTAGTCATGGTAGGAACTAATTTTCCTGTGCCGTGACCGCTTTACCACGTGGCCCCTAAGGGTTTAACCGTCAAGCGTGCGCTTAAACGTTGGTAAAAGTTTAATTGTAAAAAGTGCTGACATTTGTAATACTTAAAACTGTATCCAAGAATACCAAACAACAGTTGTTTTGTCTATTTATTATCTTTCTGTTCTGTCTATTTCGTCAGAATACTGCGATCAGCTGTGATGCTTTTACCCCTCCCCCTCAAGCCCTATCTCACGCCCACCCCTAAGTCACTTCAAGACTGAAGCTATGACCCTTATTTTTTGCTGGCGCGACATAGCTCTGGGAATATGAAGAAAGTTCATATCTTCACAATGAGTAGAGATCCGATTATATGGTGATCGCGAAATTTTCGAAGTGTTGTAAATGACTCATATTTCTAAATATAAAATCGTTTCCATATGTTTCTGGCCCCAAAACACTGGAATCCCCTGAGCACTGCTAAACACTACCAAACCCAGCAAACAAGGTACATGCCTGGCACCTCCCTGGCACATCCCAGTTTGACCATTTGGGATATGGCATTTGGGAGCTCCCTGTTACATGGCGGGGACCTCCCAAATGTTCAAACTACTTAGAAAATGAGTTTGAACATTTGGGATGTCCTCGCCATGTAACAGGGAGCTCCCAAATGTTCAAACCTTATCGAGAGGAATGTGGTGGCATTTGGGAGGTCCCTGTTACTTGGCGAGGACCTCCCAAATGTTCAAACTCATTTTGTAAGTTAGTTTGAACATTTGGGAGGTCCCCACCATGTAACAGGGATGTGCCAGGCCGCTCCCTGGGATGAAACTGGCATATGCCTGGCACATCTCTGGCACATCCCTGTTACATGGCGGGGACCTCCCAAATGTTCAAACTCATTTTGTAAGTTAGTTTGAACATTTGGGAGGTCCCCGCCATGTAACAGGGATGTGCCAGGCAGCTCCCTGGGATGAAACTGGCATATGCCTGGCACATCCCTGGCACATCCCCGCCATGTAACAGGGATGTGCCAGGCAGCTCCCTGGGATGAAACTGGCATATGCCTGGCACATCCCTGGCACATGCCTGGCACATCCCTGTTACATGGCGAGGACCTCCCAAATGTTCAAACTCATTTTGTAAGTTAGTTTGAACATTTGGGAGGTCCTCGCCATGTAACAGGGATGTGCCAGGCATGTGCCAGGGACGTGCCAGGCATGTGCCAGGGACGTGCCAGGCATATGCCAGTTTCATCCCAGGGAGCTGCCTGGCTCATCCCTGTTACATGGCGGGGACCTCCCAAATGTTCAAACTCATTTTGTGTGTTAGTTTGAATATTTGTGAGGTACTGCCATACTATAGGTACTTGTTAAAATAACAAGTAGCTCTAATAGATAATTCTAAAATTAGTTTGCTATAAGAACTAAGCATAACCTAAACTTAATTAGGTAATACCTAATCACCTCGAACTTCAAGGTTTTATTTTTTTGCCTGGGGCTTAACGTCACACTGTTCTGCAGCGAGGCTAATGGCGACGGAAAAAAGGTTTTATATATTTGCAAGGAAGGAAAATAGATAGAAGTAGATAGCACTCCATTGCACCATGGAGTCTTTTTCTGATTTCGTCGTGACCGGCGTAATTCATTCGGCGTAAATCTTATAATAGAAGTGAAATGAATTCGATCGCGAGGAGAGAAGAGAGGCGCTCCAGCTGGGGCCTATTCTCGAGTTGATACCGCATGTGAAAATGAGACTAGATGCGATACCAAGGGAAATCTTTTGTTTTATCAAAGATAAAGTAATGTGCTCATTTCCGCATGGTGAACATTTTCAACAAACTCGAGATTAGGCACCCATTTTTACATAACATTCTTAAATTTTTATATATTATAATAACATAACTATAGTGAACTAGTAATGTTATTCCTTCGTCGAAATAGCCCAGTGTTTGTATTACTATAGTGATAACACTATAAGTGCCAATCCCAGACTAACATTGATTTATTTAAAAATAATACATTTTAATTTGCCTATTAGTTTAACTTCATATTAATTTTGTGGATCAATTATTTACGTGAGCATAACAGCCGCAACCTATCTCCTTTCAAATGCTCGTTTCAACTACCTATGTTTCAACGCACCAAACCTTCAGCTGCCATCGTGGTCCCTTGGATAGCGCGTCTGCCTGCCACCTGGAGGTCCTGCCATCGAAATCACGTCTAATCCATTTGCGTTTTATTTCAGATTCTATTCGCAATTGTAATAATCTCTGTGAATATCTTGTCGTAATGTAATTATGATGAAAACCCGTGTAGATATCGCTATTATAGTTTACTTTTTACAGTTTAAATTCAAAATAACCCTTAATTTTAGGCAGCTGAACTCGCTGGAATGTACCAGAGATGTACTTGGAGGTGCCAGGCAGCTGCTGGGATGTGCCAGGCAGCTCCCAGAGATGTGCCAGGCAGCTGCTGGGATGTGCCAGGCAGCTCCCATGGACATGTGCCAGGCAGCTCCCAGACATGTGCCAGGCAGCTACCTTGGGAGGTGCCTGGCAGCCCGTTGTCCAGTCATAGTTACATGCCTGGCACCTCCCTGGCATGTAACTGGCAAATCTCATGGGAGCTGCCTGGCATTTAACAGTGTTTGCTGGGAACCGACTAAAACGCGAAATTATACCTACCGCGAAATATCATTAAATTGAATATATTTCCTGTTATTTTGTAAATTTCGCAGTTGCTATTCTAATTTTTCTCAGGATCACCAAGGTAAACCCCAATATTCAACCTTTTTCTTCTTCTTCTTCTTCTTCTTCTTCTTCTTCTTCCCATCAAGGAGTAGGCTTCTAGCCTGTTCCGGCATCTAAGGGTTCTTCCACCTCTTCCGTGGACGGCCAACATCTCTTCTTCCATGAGGTCGGTAATGGTAGGCACTCCGGGGGATCCTATCTGGAGGCATTCTGGATAGATGTTCAATCCATTTGTTTCTGTACTTCACCATTGTGTCATTAACACTCTCAACATGAAGCTCTTGCCTTATTTCTTCATTCCTTACACAATCCAACCTCGTGCATCCCTTCACCGACCTTAGGAATTTCATCTCGGCAGCTTGGATGCGACTCTTATCCCGAGTCTTGTCGACCCACGATTCACTTCCGTAAAGTAATGCTGGCACCGCCATTACCTAATACAATCTGATTTGGGTATCATTCCTTGTCTTGTTTTTTAAATTTCGTCGAATAGTCCCACATATAGACTGAAACCTGTGCAGCTTCTGAGTAATGTCCTCCTCAAAAGCATATGTTATGTCACAGCCCAAATATTTGAAGTGAGAGACTTGCTAAATAGACTGATTGTCAATTACAATTTTCGATCTTACTGGGAATTTTCCCTTGAATGCCATGATTTTCGTTTTCCCTGTGGATAATTTCAAATTATAACGGCGGCCAAGCTGTACCAATGTAAATATAGCTCTTTGCAGTCCATCCTCATCGTGCTCCATTATTATAAGATCATCAGCGAACAACAATGAATTAATTGTGTGCTCTTGTCCTAACCTAATGCCTCCATTATTGATTAGTTTCCATTCTCTAAAGCTTGATTTACACGGGTCAATGTATTGATCAATACATTGAATTCAAGAGGCTGTGCACATGAGCAGAGCCACTTTTGATATGATAAAGTGACTCTGCACATGTGCACAGCCACTTGAATTCAATGTATTGATCAATACATTGACCCATGTAAATCAAGCTTAAGAATGTCGTCGATATAAATGTTAAAAAGACTAGGTGAAAGACTGCAACCTTGCCGTACTCCTCTATTTACTGTAGTTGTCTTTGAAACCCTGTCATCCGTCCTTATTTCTATTTTTGTGTTGGTATATAGACTTTCAGTTACTTTGACCAGATGTTCCGGAAACCCTCGACGCCTTAGAACTTCCATCAACTTAGGTATATTTACTCTATCAAAAGCCTTCTCAAAGTCGATGAATGCAAGATGGGTTTCCAAGTTGAATTCTCTTCGCTTTTCAATTATCTGTCTGATTGTAAAAATATTGTCTGTACATGATCGCGCTCTTCGAAAACCATTCTGTTCTTCGGATAATAAATGTTCTGATATTGTTCGTACCTGTTCAACCTTTTTTATTTCTACAATCAGTCAGTGACCCTCCCCTATTCGCGTAAATGACAGAAGAGCTCTGTGCTTGTAGAAAACTACTTGGGGTTGCTTAGTGGGAGGGACAGTGACCTCGCATTATCACGTGAAAATAAAGTTGACATATATTATGTCTTTTACAGTCGTAATACATAAACAAACAGCATGAAAAAGCATATAATAATAATCTTTCTCCCGGTTCCAAGAGTTGGATCGGGGGGTGGCTAGGCCACCATTTACTAGGGCCCGGACTCCTAAGCTAGCTCGCCAGGCTTGGCTCTTCGTTCTTCTTCTCTACCAGTTTTTTCCACTTCTTCCTGTCTTCCCACCATCTTCCTTCATCCACTTCTTCCCACTTCCCCAGTCTCTCTTGTACATCTTCTGCTACCAGCTCTCTCCACTTTTCCCTCGGTCTTCTCACTCTCCTTTTATCACTTCTCGCAGCTTCGAACTCCCGACGCGGTATTCTCTCCCTCTGCATTCTCTTCATGTGGCCAAACCACCGTAGACGCTCTCTCCCCATTTTAAATGCCAACCTCTCTACCTTCAAGTCTCCTCTAATCTTTTCACTCCTGATCTTGTCCATCTTAGTTACTCCTTGTATGCTTCGTAAAAACTTCATTTCTGCTGCCTGCAACTGGCTATCCTCCTTTCCTCCAATCCCCCATGTTACGGAACCGTAGGTGAGTATTGCCAGGAAATAGCTTTTGAAAAGGAGTATCTTGCATTTCTGGGGGAACTGCTCATTCCAAAGAAGTTTCCTGACTAATTGGAAAAATGTGTTAGCCTGTTGTACTCTTGATGTTATCTCTCTTCCTATTTTTCCATCCTTAGTTAGCCAGCTCCCCAGATACTTAAACTCTCCTCTCTCCGCCAGTTCCAAGCCCCTTCCTCTCCATTACTAGTGTCTCACTCTTTTCCTGACTTATTCGCATACCGTATTCTTCAGTCATCTGGCTCCATCTATCAATCTTTTCTTCAACACATTCGCTGGTTCCTCCCCACACTACGATATCATCTGCATATACCAGTGTATTCGTCTCCTGGTCTTCGCTTGGTTCTACATTTCTCAGCAGCTCGTCCATGACAATGACAAATAGTGTAGGGGAAAGAACGCTGCCCTGTCGAAGTCCTTCCTTCACCTCAAACCATCCTGACTTCCCCTCCACTGTTTGTACACAGCTCTCGTTCTTCTCATATGTGCTCTTGATTCTCTCAATCAGACCCAATTCCACCCCCTTCTGCTTCAGACATTCCTATACTTTCTTCCTTGGTAAGCGATCGTAGGCCTTTTCCAAGTCTAGAAAAACTATGTACAGTTTTTCTCCACTCTCCCACTTTCTCTCCATGACTTGTCGGATAGTAAATATTGGATCAATGGTTGATCTACCTGGCCTGAACCCATATTGTTCCTCCCTGAGCTTTTCCTCTACTACTTCTTTCAGTCTAAATTTCACCACTTTTTCGAATATTTTGGCACATTGACACATCAAAGTAATTCCCCTGTAGTTGCTGCATTTCTTCCTGTCACCCTTTTTGTAGATCGGTACAATCACTCCCTTTCTCCAATCGTCCGGAATGGTCTTCTGTTTCCATGCCGCACTCATTACTCGAAACAACCATCTTTTTCCAATTTGCCCAGCAGCTCTTACCATCTCCACTGTTATCTCATCTATTCCGGGTGATCGACCATTCTTCATCTCGTTTATAGCGCTTTCTCCACTTCTCCCTCTCTCAAAGCACACTCCTCCTCTTCCTCGTTCTCACTCTGTAGTATTCCACTACTTTCTGGTAGTGCCACTCCATCAACATTCAGTAGTTCCTTGAAGTACTCTTTCCACAGTGCCTGTACTTCTACTGGGTCATTGATCAATCCTCCGCAAGCATCCACCATGCATGCCTGTCCAACTTTTCTTGTCCTCTTTTCCTTTATTATGCCATAAAGCATCTTTTTATTGCCTTCACAATCCGTTTCTAGTTTACTAGCAAGTTCTTCCATGGACTTCTTCTTTTCTTCTTCTACTGTCTCTCATACTTGTATTTTCCACCTTCGGTATTCGGCCTTGTTGAGGGTAGATCTATCGGCCTCGTAGTCTGCCAGGCGATTATCTTCTGACGTACTTCTTCTCGGACTATTTCATGTTACCATGGTGTTTCCTTCTTCTTGCTTTTCCCACTTGATCGCCCCCAAACTTCCTCTGCACTGTCAACAAATACCTTCTTAAATGCTTGCCATTCCACTTCTACCAGTCCAACTTCTCCTCTTTTCTCTTTGCTAGCTTTCTTCTCTCTAAATTCTTGTTGTACTGTACCGTGTTGCAGCTTCCACACTCTTATTCTGCCATTCTTTTTGCTTCTCTTCTTGGTTGTTCTATCCTTTTTGAAGTTAAACTTTCCCACTAGAAGTCTATGGTCGCCATTTAGAGCCACTGAAGGGATAACCTCAACATCCTCCAAGAATCTCCGTAAGTCATTCCCCACACATATGAGATCTATAACGGACTCGGTAGCCTCTTCGCCGTGTCCATATCGCGTAATCTGCTTTCTTTTTTCCTTATGAAACATACTGTTTCCTACCTGCAGCCCGTTTCTTCCGCACATTTCCAACATCTTTCTTCCATCTGCATTTCTCTTTCCCCATCCATGGTGGCCCATGACTCCTTCAAATCCTGTCCTGTCCTCCCCAACTTGTGCGTTGAAATCTCCGATCACTATTGTGGTGTTGGATGTGTTGGATGTTGGATGTGTTGGATGTTGGATGTGTTGGAATAGCGTGCATAGCAGCCATGCTGGGTTTCTCTATAATGGGTTCCTCTATACGCACCTGGCGAGTTCAGCGTTTCGCCGCCAGATGTCACTGAGCTTTGCTGTTAATCGCCAATAGTAGGTAGGTATGAATCTAAAGAATATTTTGATAACTTGATAGGCTGCATAAGTCAATAAGTCAGAACATAATTTCGTGCCAGTAAAAATTAAATAACTAAATAATCTCCCACAACAAATAATTTTACCTCGTTCAGCCGTAGTCAGGTGTCACATAACATGCAGCGAGTCAGTTTAAACACTTTATAAATTAACTTACATGGATAACTTCATTCAACTTGTAGCTTATGTCTTGAGAGATGAGATTTGCAACGTCCTGGTGAAGTGAAGCAATACCGCATGATTCAGCAATAATCTTGATAGATTCTGGTGCGATGATTGCATACTTTCTGCTCTCGGAAGCCTTCTTTTCCACCGTTGGCGGCGGCGGATCCCCCGGCTCTTGTTTAATCACAACCCCGCTCATGTCCTAGAATAATTTAAATGTAAATTAGGTCTCTATGCAAAACACCATGCCAACCTGTTGTTAACTTTAAACAATTTTGTGAGAAGTCCAACAAATTGAGCAGATGCCCAGGAAGTTTGGCATAACCTTGACGTAAGACATTGACATGGCCTGGTAATGCTAGGGTCTTACAACCTGGCCATTCTGTCACTGTTATGTCACTTGTGAGTACCTAGGCCTAAAAGCCGTTGCTTGGACTCGACAATTTCAGGTAAAATTTCCACAATGGTCTATTTTCTGCAATGGAACTCGCACAGTAAAACGTCTACAGTGTACGTTCCAAACCTGCAGATGAATATGATATGAGGATACTCATATCAACATATCTTAACTGTCACAGAACCCACATTGTGGAACGCCGCCTGTTATTTTTTGATACCAAGGGTGAGGTCCAAAATAGGAGCTGGTTGGGCGTTGACGTCACCATAGGATTTACGGGTTAAATCAAACTTGCCGCGTCAACAAACGAGCTGAAACCAGTACCCATAATGCTCAAGCTCAAGAGGTCGGGCGTTGTGATTACTCTATTTTCATTCATTCGACCACGATTCGGCTCAAGGTCACGCCCAGGTGTTACGTCACAATGTTAAAAGGATAGGGAAACTGGGCCACCTGATCATAAATCGGTATGCACCCCTAGTAGTAGGTATAGGAATCCTGCTCGTGACGTCACAGTGGTAGAAAAATGGAGGCTGCTATGGTAGGGGAAATGTGTCAAAGCTCTAAATAATAGCAATAAATCATATTTATCAGATGAATATTTAACTTGAACATGTGTAAAGATAAATATTGCATATTATTATTAGCTTGTACTTACTTAAGGTTGGGTGAGGGGTTGAGATTTTAAGACCCAAAAGTGTCTGAAATTTGGACTTTCACAATTATTTATTGTTGAACCTGAAGACTCACGGCAATATAAAATAGCTTAGTCACACCGGGCATTATCTGGCTATTTTATGATATTTAAATGAGTTCTACTAATTTGCCCTAATTAGAATGCAGGTTGTACGAGTGAGTACACTTTTATGAAAACTTCATTCGGGCCACCTGCATAAGAAAACGGCTGACTATAAAAATTCGGTATTTTTTGTGCACATCCGGAATCATTATAATTTGTCAGTCTGCTATTTTAAAATGTAATGTCATTAATATTTAATTAGGAAAAAAATAAATACTGAAATCAATATAATTGTCATATTGTGTTGGTATATGTCTTCATCGAGAAAGCAGTGTAAAGACTCCCCCTCCACAAGGGTAGAAAATGGTCCGTCACGGTCTAGTCACCATAAAGTTTATAACCCCTCATAAAATATGGAGCTGAAGAATTCAACCTAAAATTTACCTGGAAAAGTTAGAAGAATTGAGATATCGAAATCTCATTCCACTGAGATAGGTACATTACTATCAAACCGTATAGGTATATAGATAGTTATAATCATTTTGATGATCGTTGTTGTTACTCCGTTCGGCAAGCAATCAACAGCGAAAAAAATAATTTCAGTTTGAAATTCCTATCTTGCACGTCCTTTAGGTGTTCCGCAAAGCAAGATGTTCCGGGTTTCGGCCAGCGCGCCCCATACTCTCTTTTGTCTTTTGTACTATCTTTTTCTCTTTATCTTTATCTAGATAAAAATAAAATTATCTAATCACAACACTGGCCAAGATGTTCCGGGTTTCAGCCAACGCACCCCTTACTATCTTTTGTCCCCGCCCTGCCCTTTCTACCCAACTTCATTACAAAAAGTGAACTTTAATTAAACGTCAAGTATTCATTGTATGGATGATTGATGTAGAATAATTGAAAATTAAAAATGTTGCAGATGTTTTTTTAATTTAGGAAATCATTGCTGTATTTACCTACAATTATTATGATCCGATTTCTCTCGTTATACCTACCTATTTTGAGACGACACAATAATTACTTGTGATACGTATGAAAACATTTGCTATTATGAAGACAAATAATCATTAATGAGATCACTTGATATTAGACAATTATTATTTACGCAACAGCAGTGAAATGGCTATTAGAAAGACAGTATTGTTATTATACTTTCAATGAGAATGTGGAATGTTCAGGTTATAGTAAGAATTGATGTGGCTATTTCAATGTAATGTAACATATGTAGCATATTTCAATGTAGCATATCTATAGATATTAATTTATTTTAATTTCAATGCTATTTAATTATAATATGCTAGGTTACTAGATTTAGTTCGATGTAACCTTTCCGTATACCCCGTTAAATGGTGTCAACCATAGGGGTCTTTTCAATGTACCTCTTTAAAATGTACTTTTGATTTTGGAAATAAACTGAACTGAACTGAACTGAACTAATAACACGATAAGCCCGAAAAACTCGTTACAATATGCTAGGTATTTATTTCAAACCAATGCGCTTGTGCTACGTTATTGAAGTATATTTTTCAAATAATACTAAACTTTACATTTATATAAGTAATCTGAAATATTGACGGATTATTACTTACAAATATTGATATTCTCGTCTGATAGGTAATTGTGATTGGTGAGTGAGGACCACGGTGGGTGAGGACTAAGATGATTGGAGTAGGTACACTGCAGTGTTAGAGAATAATTGAGATTGAATGTTGGTGCCTAGAATATTCGTCACATTGGTCACAACATTGGTACAGCATTGATCGTGGATGCTTTAGCATGAGTTTGTCGTGGACTAAGCTAAAGGAACCATCCCATCATTTGCTCTAACAACTGAGGAAAACCACGACTAAAACCTCAGTAGGATGGAAGTTGTGAACTCAAAATAGATGTACAGCATTGGTCGTGGATGGTTTAGCATGAGTTTGTCGTGGACTAAGCTAAAGGACGCTAATTTGCTCCGAATTTTACAAATAAAAAAATAATTTGAACTACTATCGATCAGGACTTTGGTTGTGCGGTCAAAAATAAAGAAATTTTATTTGATCAATAAGCACAAAAAATTAATAAAAGGGATTATTGATCTTTTGTTGTCACGAGCTGGGTTCAATCAGGCATGAACACCCTTCATGAATGGAAGACGGCTCTCGACGGTGTGTTGTAAAATGTAAATTCAAGGCATCGCAGGGTCCGAGAAAGGTTGCTTTGCTGATGAACACCTCGATGCAGAAGACGAGAAATCTACCTACCCAGATATTCGACACCCCTTAAATATCTTTCTTTCACAAGTAATCACTCAAAATATGAGATTTGGATTGCCGCTGTCAGATTTGTTTTCCCCTATACTTTTGTATAGGTTACTATGGCAACCTTTTCTCATGCAGGATGCCTATACCTACCTACCTACTACCTAATCAATAACAGAATGCATTCCTAAATTACCTACCTAGGTACTCCAGAACAGCTCAAAAGATAGTTGGTCTTGGCCTAAACTAACATTCATACCCTCTCTTTAATTGAACGGAAACTTTCGTACATTAATGAAAGTCGAAAATAGATAACTGAATACAAAACAACATAAAAGACTCTTAAAGACAGGCTACTCACCTCTTGTTTTAGGTTAGAAGACATGTAAGCTAATGGAAGGGCGCAGCTCAAACCTGCGACTGCCAGAACCTCGAATGCTCAAAACCGCTACTTCTTGGTTCAAAACCGCTACTTTTCAAAATGGCGGGCTGTCATGATCATAAAGTTCATTCACGATTAGAATTGCAAGCCGTAATGGCGGCGTGTACTACCGTAGTCAAGTGAACGTATACCTAAACATGTAAATATCAATATAATAATCAAAAAATGTGTATAATACGGCTTTAGATAAAAATAAATCAATTTTATTGAATTTTTATAATATTTACTACTATTAAAAATTGTGTATTTGACATAATTTATACAATTTCAATAATATTATTTGATTAATTTATTTGGAATACAATAAATACACAAACAAATAATATTAAGATACATTCTTCAGAAAACATTAAAATCTTAGACGATAACAAACTAATAATAACGGATCAAAAGAAAATATCTAATGCATTCAACAAAGAATATGCCACTGCGGCCAAAAATCTAACAGACAACTCTCTTGCAAACGAAAATGCATTTCTGGAACACATGCCATCCTTAGAAAGCGCACCAACTAATTCAATCTTTATCCATTCAACTTGTCCAAAATAAATTGTAAATATAACGTACACTTTAAAAAATAAACATTCTAGCGGTTTAGATGGCATACCAGTATCACTTATTAAAAAATGTATTGTAAACATTAGTAATCCATTAAATGAGATATTTAACTCTAGCCTTGAACACGGAATATTTCCAGATAAACTAAAAATCTCAAAAATAATACCAATACACAAAAAAGGAGAAAAGAATAAAGTAGGAAATTATCGCCCTATATCCCTACTTCCAGCAGTATCAAAAATTTTAGAAAAAATAATACACAACAGACTCACATCATTCTTGGAACTAGAAAATCAACTAACTAACAAACAGAACGGATTTAGAAAAGGGAAATCAACAAATAACACAATAAGTAACTTCTTAGATAAAGTAATCAAAGGGATAAATAATAAAGACCATGTGATGGGAATTTTCTGTGACCTCACAAAGGCGTTCGACTGCATTCACCTCAACACACTACTGAGAAAGCTAGAGAGATACGGCATAAGAGGCATAGCTCATAAACTTCTTGAATCTTATCTATCAAACAGAATCCAATATGTCGAAATAACTGCAAATGACGCACACAATAAAGAATCAAAATTTTTATCTGAGCCACTCCTGGTAACTACAGGAGTACCTCAAGGATCAATCCTGGGCCCACTTCTTTTCATAATTTTCATTAATGATCTACCAAACACACTAGAAAATGCCGAACTATTTGAGATGACACTAGTATAATAGTCAAGGCAAATAGCAAAGAGAATCTCAAGTTAAATGCAGAAAAGGTTGTGGAAGATGCGACAAAATGGTTCCAGGATAACAAACTTGTGCTAAATTCAACCAAAACTAACTTCATCCTTTTTAACAACAAAAACTACGACACTGACAGCTTCGAAACAATTAGTAACAACATTGACAACTCAGAAATAAAGAAAGTAGATAATACAAAATTTCTCGGCATCACTATTGATAGAAAACTAAACTGGAATCGCCATTGTGAAACTCTAAAAAATAAATTAAGTTCTGCGTGCTTTGCCCTTAAAGTAGTAAGACAAACAACAAATTTGAAAACATCAAAAATTGCCTACTACGCAAATTTTGAGTCACACCTGCGATACGCAATAGAACACTGGGGAAATTCAAGTCAGGCTAGCAAAATATTTAAACTTCAAAAACGAGCAATCAGAACAATCTTAGGGCTTAAGAATAAAAAGGGTACTTTCATAAAGCCACACTGCAAGAGTCACTTTATAAAACACAAAATCCTAACAACACACAGCCTGTACATATACGAATGCACACTCAATACTAAGAAGAACATACAACAACATACACTCAACGAACATATACACTCACACGACACAAGAATAAAATCACACGTTCACACAACAAACTATAGAACAAAACAAACACAAAAAAACTCAAAATATATCAAATGTAAGCTGTACAACAAACTACCCAGTGAACACAGGTCGTCCCAGGGACAGACTATTTTTAGGATATCCTAGCCTAAAGTAGGACATCCTACTAGGATGTCCTGGGTACCTCCCTGGGATATCCTAATAAAGGAAGAAGATCCTTTTTTAGGAACATTCTTCCTAAATTAGGCAATTGCCTTTTTTAGGAAGAATTGTCCTAAAAATGGCTGCTACTGAAATCCTATTTTAGGACAATTCTTCCTAAATTAGGCAATTGCCTTTTTTAGGAAGAATTGTCCTAAAAATGGCTGCTATTGAAATATTTTTAATAGTTTCTACAACTGTCAACAGAGTACTCTGCCCTTCGACTTTACAATATAGATTTTTAATTTCAGCATATCTCTTTATCGTTTGTTTTTAAGTAAGTTATATTATTTCCAAAATCTGCCAAGTATTATAAGATATTATAACAAAAAGAGATATGTCCTATTGGATGATAGGAAAAATGTGTATTTCTTTTATTTTGTACTGGAACCTAAGTTGTCACCTTGGAGTCGGAGCCATATTTTTTGAATGCAAACATTGATTACTGAATTAATGAATATGAATAATGCGAATCGTGCGAATTGGTGTCTGTGCAAATAGAATCTGTCTATAAAATATGGCAATTGCATCCCAATAGGGGAAAATTATCTTCCATAGGAAATACCATTCTATTATAATAATAATGAAACATTATATATTAAATTTGTCATTTTCATCCTAATTTAGGAAAAGCATCTACCTAAATAAGAAAATGACGTCCTAAAGATGGACAATGTATATCTTAAATTAGGCAGTTTCATCTTAATTTAGGAAAAGTATCGACCTAAATTAGGAAATGACGTCCTAAACTAGGACAATGGATGTCCTAAATTAGGCAGTGTCGTCCTTTTTTAGGAAGGTCCGCCTAATTTAGGACGTACCTGGGATCGAAAAACTTGTGTAATTAGGACACTCTGGGGACACTCTGGGGATCATTTTAGGCCGAGTTTAGGACGGACTGGGGATATCCTACCTAAGTAGTCTGTCCTGGGGACGTCCCAGGTACGTCCTAGTGTTCACTGGGTACCTGAAAACATAAAAAATATTACAGATATTAATAGATTTAAGTATTTACTCAAGACATTTCTAGTGCAAAAGGCTTATTATTCGCTAGAAGAATATATGAATGAATGAAATAATGAATATATAGAACCATGTATATTGAACGATCGACTATTTAACATAGAAACGGTACCTACTCTTAGCATAAAAATATATTTTTTTTTTTAACTATTAGCAATATTTTAGCAATATGATATTCCATACACCCTGAACAAAGCATATCTATGCTTAAGGGTCTCATGCATTGTACTTGTACCTTGTCTATTGGAAATAAACTAACTAACTAACTAACTAACTAACAAAGAAGAAAGTCTTGCCATTGACAGGGCAGTGTTCAAGTGACTGACCAGAGCGAATGGAAATCACAGCCTTGTATACTTAAGATGAATAGTGTATCCACTGAACGTATTTAACATTGGGCCGAATGTAGATGATTTTGGGCGGCGAGTTTGATTGTCTCTCGATCGCAGCGCTAGTCTGCGCTGCGGTCAAAGATTCAACTATGAAATTTTAATATAATTTCTCATTCAAAATGCCATTTTAGGAACATATTTTGAATTATTATCATATTATTATTTAAATAAAACAACTTTGGTTTAATAAATGCAATAACAAAGGGTAAATAAGATAATAAAATCTTAACACTATGTAGTTCCCCCATATGCCGCCAGGATCGCGTCGTTCTCGAGACAGTTCAAGGTCATATTTTATTCTCAAAAAATGTTACACGTTTTTGTGCTCAGTGGATACACTATTCATCTTAGGTATACAAGGCTGTGTTTTCCATTCACTCTGGACTGACCAATGAACGACGTGATCGACTAAAACGTCAGTCGTATTCTACGAGCGGGTCGCGGCAGACTTGGCTGGTCACGTGATCCGTGCACTCGGAACGCTTCGTGTGTGTCCGTAAATCTTCGTGGCTATCAGCTGCTGCGCTGTAAAGATGACGTTTAGTTTGTTCATGGTTTGTTCGTTCTTTTTCGCAACTCGTTCTTGTTTGCAATATTACGCAATCGCAATTTATCTAAATTAGTACTAGTGCTTGTCAGTAAATTTACTTTATTATTTTTTTCGTAATAATTAAAATGTAAAATAAATAATTTCACATTGTTTGCAATATTACGCAATCGCAATTATCTAAATAAGTACTAGTGCTTGTCAGTAAATTTTTTTGATACTTAATTTTTTAATATTAAAAATGTAAAATAAATAATTTCACATTGTTTGCAATATTACGCAATCGCAATTTATCTAAATTAGTACTAGTGCTTGTCAGTAAATTTACTTGATACTATATTCTTAATATTAAAAATGTAAAATAAATAATTTCACGTTGTTTGCAATATTACGCAATCGCAATTTATTTAAATAAGTACTAGTGTCACTTGTCAGTAAATTTACTTTGTAATTTATTTCTTAATATTTAATTATAATGGAAATACGATATGTTCATTTGAATTAATTAATGTTTTTCTTGCTTTTAAAATTGATTCATTGATTACATATTGAAATTTCATTGTCAACATTGATTTGAAATAATAACGATCATTAAAAAATTTATGTAAAACAATTTTGACTTGTTCCTGTATGGTAGAAGACCATAGGTAAACTATCATTGCAAAATAGTTTGATCATTAAAGTGGGAAGGCAACTGATTATCAATTTTAAATTCTTCCCGCGGTAACTTATCATTTATGCACTCGAAGACTTACGGACACACGCGAATGGTTCCGAATGCATGGATCACGTGACCAGCCAAGTCTGCCGCGACCCGCTCGTGAAACACGAAGTTGAAATTCAACACACAAATGAAAATGGGCTGATAAAGAAATATCTTTCAAAAACCCAAACTTCATCGATAGGAGTTACTCAAGGCTCAATCCTTGGCCCACTTTTGTTCGTAATATCAATAAATGATCTCCCAGATAATGTTTCACAAGCTGAACTATTTGCTGACGATACCAGCATAATAGCAAATGAGACAATTACACATAACTTACAACAAGAAGCCGAGATGAAACTTAAAATATCAACCGAATGGTTTAACCAAAATAGATTAATTCTTAATAACAGCAAAACAGTCTTTATGCATTTTCATTCAAACCAACATAGTCGCAGACTAGAAAAAATTCCAATGCTCACAAATTACATGAATAATACTACCTATATCGATTCAAAATGTTGAATCCACAAAATTCCTTGGCATCACTCTCGATGAATGTCTAACATGGAACGAACATTTTGAGATACTTAAGAAAAAGCTAAATTCCGGCTGTTTTGCAATCCGTTCAATTAGAGGTATAACAAATACGAATATCGCTAGGCTAGTATACTACGCAAATTTTGAGTCCCATCTTCAATATGGGATAGAATTCTGGGGAGGCTCAATAAAAAAAGTAAGCTATTTACCATTCAAAAGAAAGCTATTAGACTAATTACTTAATGCAAAATACAGAGCTCACTGTAAACCTTTATTTAAAAAACTTGACATCCTCACTGTATACAGCATATATATATATATATATATATTCCAATCTGCAGTACTAGTACGAAAAAACTTAAATTCATTACCACAAAACAGTTCAATACACAATCATAATACCAGAAACAAAAATCAGCTTCATGTAACTCAGCACAAAACTAAATTATCACAACTACACTCAAACTACTCAAACATAAAGCTACCTATATAATCACCTTCCTGACAAAATAAAGAACATCTCTAACCTTCCAGAACATAAAAAAATCTAAAAGAATCCTAGTAGACAAAGCCTACTACTCATTAGAAGAATTCCTGAATGACACTTCGTCCTAAGACTAGATTATAGGTTAGGTACTATATTTTATCTTATTTTATTCTCAATGTAAAAATGTAAACATGGAGGGTGCATAGAGTGCATAGATTCATCTCCATGTCATTATACATTTAATCTCCTTTTTTCCCTCTATTCTGTTTTTATTTTAGTTAAAAATATAGTAGATTATAGATACCCAGTTCTGTCTGTCTATCTGTGTGTGTGTGTGTCAGGAACGGTTGCGCGCTTCGATTTGACAAATTGGTATTTATTGAAAACTATAACTAAGATGGAGGCGTTTTATTGCCATCATGTCTAAAATAACATCTTCTGCCTTTTGTGAATAAATTAATAACCGAAACTCACCTAAGACGAGCACCTTATCCTTTTGTAATTATAATAAATTCATAATAAGATACTAATACGGTCTAAACCAGCACATGACATTAAAAACGTCATCTCGGCAAGAAACTTCGAATGTTATTTTTCTTATTTTCTCTTGCTCTGAATTTCGTAGGCCGTGAACATGATCAAACCAAAGTCAATGGAGTTATATTATACATTTTCTTGGGAAATAATTTTCCTTCGTTTCTTATTTACTAAGAGTGGTGTGTATTGAGTCATGTAAACGACGTCAAGTTACTGTTGGTAATGTTTTAAACATCAATGCTTAAATTTTTACATTGCATACTGATAGGTACCTTAGAGGCAGATGGGCGGAAGTCAATTTTAATGATTCTTAAAGTGATCTCAATAACCAGTAATTCTGAGCTGAATTCTTCATCCAATCATATTTGTAATGGTGACATGGGCCTTCTGTAAGGGTACCTATACTTCAATATAACTGTATTTGTTAACATCAGTCCAATGGTAGGTACTTATAGAGCTTGATTACCATTCCAAAAGTGTGCACTGAGAAATCCAAAACATATGATCTTCCGCTCTTATACCTACCTCTGACCTCAGAGAAACGGATATACTTAATGAAGCTCACCATGCATTCATAGTTTGCACGAGCTTCATATTTTGTTTTTCATCAACAATGTAAAAAAGTAAATTTCAACCATTTTACAGATGTCAAGTCGATTAATGCTAATTATAAGCGGTTAATCAAAGATATTTGGTATATGAGGTGGTTTTATACCCATAAGAATTTCTTCTGCAGTTTAATGCACAGGTAACCATTATATCACCACAATACCGAAACACAGATTGACAGCCGTTCTGACACGTTACACCAATATGGCCTCTCAACAATGAGATGATGTCACGTGCAAACTATGAATTGGTATCACAAATAAAGAATGTGTCGTGTGTATCGGGTCACGATATCAACTTCACCTATATTGTAACGGCGCATTATGACACTATACATTTTCTTAATTTTCTTACTAATACTCATGGTCATGGTTTACATTTGAAGACTTATGTAATTGATTTACCATAATAGGTATGATTAAATTGCCTTCCTTCGTACCTCATTTACGTATTTTGTTGGGCATTTGGTCTGTTAATTACGTAACGTGTGTATTAACGACGCACAATCTGCTGACAAATATTGCTGTCTTTTTATATTCAATATTTATGCATCCTCACTGGTGCGCATTGGTCATGTTATACATGACGGGACCCTCTAGTATTGTAGATTATTATAAAATGTATTCTTTTAAGTTCAGAGTCAAATTCTCATGTAGGTAATACCGTGAAATTATTAAATTTACTGTCTGTAAAATAAGAAATGTCTGCACATCCTAACAACATTGTATTTAACATGTATGTATCATGGATTATTATGACAATAAACAACTACTTCTACTACTCTACTCAACTACTACAAGTTTCGATGAAAAGCATACCTACCTACTTTTATGTTGATTGAGTGGCTCATATTATTTCAATTCAATATGGATGAGTTTATGTATCTAGTGGAGCGGTCGCTCCACCCAGCCAAGTCGTACTGTACACTCACACTCACTCAACATACCGTAAATGCCTAATAAAATGAGGAGCCAGACCAACTACTTTTACTGTAAGCAACAACATGGCATTTTCGGCCTACTGGATCATAAAATTGGAAAATCTCACATTGTTGTAAAATATCTTAATTTTGAGCTATGGCCCACCCCACCACATATACCAAATTTGGGAACAATAGGCTATACCATTTGCGAGCTAGAGGGCCGAGAAAACAGTGAAATTACACCACTTTGATCTTTAGATGATGATTCAGATGATATCAGGAAACACCGCTATCACCGCCACAGCCTAAACGGCTTAGCCGATCGATCTGAAATTTTTACCACATGTGCACTTTTGGCGTCTGAGGTGCCTTTTTATAAAATCAACCGGTAGTCGCCATTTTGAAACCGGAAGTGACGTCATATCTCGAAAACGGCTAAACCGATCGGAATGAAACTAGCGCCAAATGATTCAGACGGTCGTCTATATGGAATATCAGTAGTTAAAGTAGAGATTACTATTACCGAAACCGGAAATGACGTCATGAAAATGAAGATCTAGATTTTAATGACCTCTTACTACAATAACTACATATTCAGAAGGCTTATAATGATACATAACATTTATAGAAATAAATTCTAGGTGGCAGTTATTTCAGTCGCCATTTTGAAAACCGGAAGTGATACCATATCTCGAAAACGGCTGGACTGATTGGAACGAAGCTTTCGCAATTCTTCATGGAATATCACTTTAAGCTTAGGTATATTGAGCACCAAACACAATTTTTCGTATTAACCAATTCGGAAATGGCGTATTTTTTAAAAGTATTTAGTCATTGTTGCTCCGATGTGTGTTACAAGTTGTGTAAATAAACTAAAAAAATAAGTGATATCCCCATAAGTAAGTAAGTTTAAGTAAGTAAGTTTATTTCCATTTCAACATTACAAGTAATGTATACAAGCATTGTCAGTGACCCTTAAGCATAAATAATTATGCTTTGTCTTGGGTGTATGGAATTTATTATAATCTAATTTTACCATAATAAAGTATAGTCGCTATGAATAAATTAAAAGTAATTCATTCATTCTCAGTACATGGTTTCATTCATTCTAATACAAATAATAATAATAAGGAAAAAATCTATTATATTCTATTCTATTCAATCATTCATGTATTCATCTAAAGAGTAATATGCTTTATTAACTAGAAATGTTTTGAGTAAATACTTAAATCTATTAATGTCAGTTACATTTTTTATGTTCTCAGGTAGTTTGTTGTAAAGTTTGCATTTTATATAACTCGAGTTTTTTTGTGTTTGTTTTGTTCTATGATTTGAAGTGTGAACGTGTGTTTTTGTTCTTGTGTCGTGTGAGTGTATGTCTTCGTTGAGTGCGTGTTGTTGAATGTTCTTTTTCGTAATGAGTATGCATTCGTATATGTATATGCTGTGTACTGTTAGGATTTTGTGTTTTATAAATTGGGGTTTGCAGTGTGGCTTGATGAAGGAATCTTTTTTGCTTTTAAGGCCTAAAATTGTTCTTACTGCTCGCTTTTGGAGTGTAAATATTTTTCGTATTTGGCTTGAGTTTCCCCATTGTTCGATTGCGTATCGGACGTGGGATTCAAAATTTGCATAGTAGGCAATTTTTGCTGTTTTTATATTAGTTGTTTGCCTTACAATTTTTAGGGCAAAGCATGCAGAGCTCAGTTTCTTTTTTAGAATTTCACAGTGGCGATTCCAGTTAAGCTTTCCATCAATGGTGATGCCGAGAAATTTTGTATTGTCTACTTTCTTTATTAATGAATTATCAAGATTGTTTCGAATTGAATCAAAGCTTTGGGGGTCAATATTTTTATTGTTAAAGAGAATGAAATTAGTTTTGTTTGAGTTTAAGACTAGCTTGTTGTCTTGGAACCAGTTTGTGGCATCCTCCATAACCTTTTCTGCTTTTTTCTTAAGATCCTCTTTGCTATTTCCTTTTACTATGATGCTTGTATCATCCGCAAAGAGTTCTGCATTTTCTAGTGTATTTGGCAAGTCATTAATAAATATTATAAAAAGGAGTGGACCCAGAATCGATCCTTGTGGTACTCCTGTGGTAGTTAGAAGTGGCTCTGAAAGATATTTTGATTCTTTATTGTGTACATCATTTGCGGTTATTTCAACATATTGGATTCTATTTGTAAGATAAGATTCAAGCAGTTTGTGAGCTATCCCTCTAATGCCGTACCTGTCTAACTTTCTTAGCAGTGTGTCATGGTGTATGCAATCGAAAGCCTTTGTCAGGTCACAAAATATACCCATGACATGATCCTTTTCATCTATCCCTTTGATTACATTATCTAAGAAGTTACCTATTGAAAAAACCTACATAAAAAAACACTCCGTGTAAAAATACCAGCCAAGTCTCTTCAACTATAAAAAAAATAGAATAAATCTAAAAATTCAGCACTGAAAAGTAGTGATATCAAAAAATGAGCCAAGTCAAAACTTAATTTTAAAAACCAAAATATACTTGGCGCATCGTTTTTAGAGCATTATAGGTATATTATATATTATTAGGTAGGTACATTTGATTTTTGGCATATGCTTCTATACTATTTATATACACGATGCGCCAAGTATATTTTGGTTTTTAAAATTAAGTTTTGACTTGGCTCATTTTTTGATATCACTACTTTTCAGTGCTGAATTTTTAGATTTATTCTATTTTTTTATAGTTGAAGAGACTTGGCTGGTATTTTTACACGGAGTGTTTTTTGTATGGGGATATATTAGACCTCCAGTTAGTTGAAAGGTTAGAGAATTAGAAGTCCAGTTGTAATTTTTCTTATAATTATATTGTACACTATATATTAGCTTTTTTTAGTCATGTAATCTTATTATTAGTATCTTTGTACTTGAAAAAACCATACGATAAATAAAATAAAATGTCGTTCTTATTCTTTTTGTACTATTATTGGTGTCCGGCATCATTGCTATAATGATTTTTATTTTTCAAGCCTGCAGTAATATTGTGCAATCGATTCTGTTAAAAGATATCTATTTATTGTAACAATATGCTTAGCATTTTAGAGAATATGCATCATCTAGTGGAGCGGTCGCTCCACCCAGCCAAGTCATACTATACACTCACACTCACTCAACATACCGTAATTGCCTAATAAACTGAGGAGCAGACCAAACACTTTTACTGTAAGCAACAACATAGCATTTTCGGCCTACTGGATCATAAAATTGGAAAACCTCACATTGTTGTGAAATATCTTAATTTCGAGCTATGGCCCACCCCACCCCATATACCAAATTTTGGAACAATAGGTTATGCCATTTGCGAGCTAGAGGGCCGTGAAAACAGTGAAATTACATCACTTTCATCTTCTTCTTCTTCTTCTTCTTCTTTAGATGATGATTCAGATATCAGGAAACACCGCTATCACCGCCACAGCCTAAACGGCTGAGCCGATCGATCTGAAATTTTTACCACATGTGCACTTTTGGCGTCTGAGGTGCCTTTTTATAAAACCAACCGGAAGCCGTCATTTTGAAACCGGAAGTGACGTCATATCTCAAAAACGGCTAGACCGATCTGAATGAAACTAGCGCCAAATGATTCAGACGGTCATCTATGTGGAATATCAATAGTTGAAATAGAAATGTACTATTACCGAAACCGGAAATGACGTCATAAAAATTAAAAACATACTGAATCAACTCTTTATGCAATAAAAATATATATTCAGAAGGCTTATACCGAGACATAACATTTATAGAAACAAATTATAGGTGGCAGTAATTTCAGCCGCCATTTTGAAAACCGGAAGAGATGCCATATATCGAAAACGGCTTGACCGATTGGAATGATGCTTTTACAAATCTACGTGGAATATCACTTTAAGCATTTTTCATAGTAACTATTCGGAAATAGCTTATTTTTTTAAAGAAATTAGTCATTGTTGCTCCGATATGTGTTACAAGTTATGTAAATAAACTAAAAAAATGAGTGATATCCCCATAAAAAACACTCCGTGTAAAAATGCCAGCCAAGTCTCTTCAACTATAAAAAATAGAAGAAATCTAAAAATTCAGCACAGAAAAGGAGTGATATCAAAAAATGGGCCAAGTCAAAACTTAATTTTAAAAACTAAAATATACTTGGCGCATCGTTTTTTACGGCATTATAGGGTAGATAGATTTTATGTACATCACACATCTGGCCTATACTTCTAAACGATCTATATGCACGATGCGCCAAGTATATTTCAGTGTATTTCATGTGGGGAACTACAATTTTTCCTCGGATAACGGGCAGCTCCCAGGAGGAAGAACGAACGACGAGTGTACAGACGGCTGTGAGCATGACATTGTTCACTGAATCCACTCGTCATTTTTGCACATGGAACGACAAACATTTAGATTATGTATGGTTTGAAAGTAATGTGAAGAAAGAAAGTTAACGTTACTTGCTCTGGGGATGAGCAACAAGCCACAACCAGAACATCTCCACAACATATGCTGCAATTGTAAGACGGACTTTACAATTAGAAGTTCCTGTGATGCTGAGTTTGATTTTTTTTCATCAGCATACTTATACTACCAGGGAACAAACTGCACCAACACCACTTGTTTTGATACTAACATTACTAAAGTCGAGAGGATGTATCGGATCTGGCAACAAACGTTTAATTCAATTTCAAATTCAAATAGATTTATTTTTCAACTTGGGAGCAGGTACAAAATAAGTTAAAAAGTAGATAAGTTGTATGTTACATTGCAGGCCTCCGGTTGTTGAAGAAGTAAGATTATGAAGATGTACAATAATAAACTCAGATTTACTTTTTCAATTTTAAACAATGAAAACGTAAAAGCTCCAGAATTGGCCTCCTGGCTGGGACTAGTTTTGGTGTTGGAAAACCTAAACTGTAAATGCATCCATCATCAACCTGTCATTTGTTCACTAATATACCGACTCGACTCGACATGTTACTTTCATATCTTCCAAGTTATCGATAATTAATTACACATGTTGATTTTTCACTTGAGTAATAGTCAATCACTAAAAATTGGCAACCGAAGTGTATTTTGGAATAGCTGTCAAAAGTAGGTAATATCGAAAAGTAAATACATCTCACCTCAATATCTTGTATAAATGGTTGGGTTTGTTTTCTCTCCAGGGTGTTTTGGTGGCCAGTTGTAATGAAAAGCAGAAATCGTCTGCCTTCTGCCGAAAGTCACCAACTCGGCTCGTTGCATAGGTAGTTCTGAGATAATTGAGGTACAACCACTATGACACTGTCACTTCTTATTACTAATTATTTTGTTACCTATAACTTACCATAATAATTAGTCAAACCATAATAAAAAAATAAAAAAGGTAATGATAATGATACTTTTAACTTATGTAGTAGTTATGTAGTATGTATCTTTTTAGCATACTTTATTTAGTATGACACTGTCACTCTTTATTACTCATTATCTTGTTACCTGGCTATAATTACCATAATAATTAGTCAAACCATAATAAAATAATGATAATGATACTTTTAACTACTTAACCTACCTATTATAAAATTATCAAGTAGGTAGGTAAAAATAATTACTTATAATGATACTGATACCTAATGTTAATGTTAAAATTGATAATCTATTCTAAAATTAACAAGTAATAATAATTAATTAATTACTTACTAAAACCTTTCCGTATACCCCGTTAAATGGTGTCAACCATAGGGGTCTTTTCAATGTACCTCTTTAAAATGTACTTTTGATTTTGGAAATAAACTGAACTGAACTGATGATAATGTTAAAATTACTTATATGTTAATGTTAAAATTACTATTTCAGCAGGCAGGGTGGAAGAACGCAAATCCTTGCGAACCTCGCCTTTTTCTGTGTATTAAATCTTATGCCTGTACAGTGTATCTGATATAATGCAAAAATAAAGAAAATTCTATTCTATTCTATTCTAAGGTACAACAAACTTGGCTCTGGAAAACAAACCGTTGTAATTTATTGCACACTTTTTAAATTTAAATAGATCTCACATCATAGACGGTGTAAAGAAGGTTAGAAAATCTCTGAAATATACTTAGTTTTCAATAAACACTCTTTTTGTATGTTTTTGTGAAGAATAGTGAAAACTGAAAATTTAATTTTGTGTGCTTTTCCAATTTCAAAATGTGGAATTTCCATTTCCAGTTTGCTCTTTTACTGGACTAGAGAATTTTAAGTTTGCTTTCAACCCAATTTCAAAACATGTGAATTTAGTGATTTATGTTTTTAAAAAAATCCAACGGGGTAATACAGTAATTGAGCAAGCGAAGCGAGCATCTCCTTTTCCCTCTTTTGGCACGAACGCACCTCTGTAATTTTCTTTCTGTTTACTGACGATATTCAGGTCGCACCGTTTCTTCGATCGAGCTGAAATTTTGCACACATGTTGGACCAACTCGGATGTACTATGCAGACACTTTTTTTATTTGAAATCGGTTGATTGGTTCAAATTTAAAAAAAAAATATTTTCTGATGGGTTGGTCCAATCAATTTGAATTTTTTTAAAGTTATTGTTACTACTTCGGACAAATTTTACAATGCTTCAGCCAAATCCTCCTAGGTATACTCTTTAAGATTAAAAAATAATCTTTCGATTGTTTGAAAATCAAAAAGCTCCGTTTGAGTTCAAATTTGGCATTGATCAAGATTCAAGACCAACATTATCTCATATACACATTTTCAACTTAATCGGTCTTGTATTTACAGACTTGTTGCCTTTTATGAGCTTAGAAAGAGAGTCAAAAGACATTTTTGGAAAAGTACCTAAGTCTTGACTCATTAATCAATTATTCAGTTCTTCCAGATCCCGAGTGTATTATTGCGAAGAAAATCGTATTGTGTATTTTGATTGGTTGCCAGTGAATTCCAGTTTCTTAGTGATTCACATGCCAATGCTCGCTCATCATCATGTTTACTGGTATGGTTTTCTGACTTGGTTTGATGTCTTAAAATCCACTGCTGTTAATAAAGTGGGACTATTACTCCTTGTTACAGAATAATTTGTGAGTATTTTACAGCACAGGCCGTTTCTCACACCCCAATCGCCACCTCTCCTTGTCCACCCAATCATCTTCCAGCAAGTTTCTTCTCTCCACCGCATCCTCTACATCTTCTTGCCATTCTCTCGGCAGTCGGCCCCATTTCACTCCTCTCTGGAGGGGTCCAATGCCATATCTTAAGTGGCCTCCCGTACTTATAACAACTTGAAATTATCACTTGAAAATTTGTGTTAGGACATTCCTATTTTATAAGGACAGTTTAAGAAGCTCACCGTTAGGGTTGCCAACTGTCCGTAATTTCTCCAGACACTCCGGAATTGGACAACATTGTACGGATGTCGGAATTACCGCATTCCGGACAGCATAATGTCCGGAATTGTTCAAATGTTACGTATCGTTCAAACGTTACAATTTTTCATATAATGATCATACTTGTTTTAGTCACACTAACAATTAAATTCTGTTTATAAAGCATATACTTACAACATGAAAAATTTGCAAACCTAGGATGTAATCTATGCTATTTCATTGATACAAGTATTATCAGCATTTATTAATCAGGTATGCATTTTGATTTTTCAATTTAAATTTAAAAAATGAATGTATTTTTTAATTTTTTTATATGAGGTATATTACACATTGTATTACAAGTTTACAACATATCAAAAATGTAGAAGGGGAGGCAAAAACTTCATTACCAATTGATACTAACTAGGAAAACGCTCTGAGTAACGCGTTGATGAGCGAGCACGGATACGCAGAACACCTCGAACCGAAATTCTGTCTATCGAAAATATCATTAAAAGCCAATAATTCTTGAATTTCGTCAGACTTGAATAAAAATCTCTTAATATTCCTAAAATGTTAGTATCAACCTTTATGATTGAACTGTTCCTTGTTAATTTTCAAAAATCACAGGATCTCTTTAATAAAATATACCTGGGACCACTCAAATCATATGATATTAGTGTGTACACAACATCAGATCAAACTGTTGAACGGTCATTATTAGTTTCATTTCGTTTGAAACTTCTGCTCTAACTACCTTGCCTTGAACTGAAGATTCGAAGTCGCGTCATTTTCACTGTCGGTTTGGAGTCCTCACTATCTGATGCTTCTTCTTCTGGGTCCAGTCTAAACTAAACATCCAAATCTTGCGTTCACTCTCCGATAGTTGATTTTTATTTGGGTTGCGGTATGATACCCGAGGCACTTACTTTTCTGTATTATTAAAACCCTAAAACGAACACCGAGTCATTATTATATCGGACTATACTAATATTATATATTTGAATTACACTTTCTTCACATCCTGACTCAGTGACTGCAGGAACTCGACTGATTTTCACGTGACAAAAAAACTTACGCCTACAACTCATAAACATATAATCAGGGCCTCTTGGGTACATTGCTTGGGTGAGGCGTCAAATTCCTGAGAGCTACGCATGCAAGTTTCTCAAGTGTGTAATGATCTCATCTAAATTTATTACCTACCAGCATTTTTATAGTTTAACTCGTAAAACATTCTGAAGATGGAATAATGAAACTAAAATAACGCAACCAATGTCGAGTGATTTTAAGTGTTTGTTGAGCGAATGTTTGTGTCGTCGGAAAAGTGAGACAATTGACGAGGTAAGATGGTAATATAATGCGTATCTATAAACCCATCTATATGAACGTGATAATTTAATAATTTATATCATAAGATCAATCAGTTTGTATAACACTAATACTTTGAGACGAAGGAAACTTTGAATGAGCTTTGGATTTAGCTTTCAAAACAGTGAATCGTTTCGGCGCTTTCTTTCTATTAGGGAATTGGTGTTCGCGGCGATGGCATGCATGACTTTTCCTTACTATTACAGCTGTAAACAAGACACTTTGGCATTATGAAATAGTATGATACTATTATTAGATCTTTAAATTGCATTGTGCATCCTAAGTTAGTGCATGAATGAATGTAGACTGACTTGCATGCATGCATACGAACTCACGCGGCACCCATATAACCAATGCATAGCCACACTTGCGACGCCCCAGTGACGTCATCGTTCTCGTAGCGTTGAGCAAGAACGTCTGCCAAGGTGTGTTACGATTTTTTTTTCATAACCAACAAGCATGTCTATGTTATATGAACACATACAACATTCTGACACTGAAATATCACTAAACTTATTTTGTTCTCCTTTAATTCAATGGTTAGATTAACTCAAAGAAGTATGATGTTCATTTGAAAAATCGAATAAGATCGTATCATGAATAATTAGAATCAATTAATTGTAAATGAAGTTTTCAAACGCGCATCTAAATCAGTTGACATGTTGTTAAGCAACGTGTAATGAAACTCATATCCAAAAATTAAAAAATATATTCATCTTTGAAATTTGAATTGAATGATGCTAATTAATGAATGCTGATTAAAGACTTGTATCAATGAAATAATCTAGTGTTTGCTGCAATTTTTTTCATGTTTTTTAATTTCATACATTACATAGGTAGGTACCTACAGAATTCAATCCTTAGAGTGACTGTATAAATTGTATGATCTTTTAAAGAAAAATCGAATTAGATCAGATAATTAATAATAAGGATCAATTAATTGGTAATGAATGATTCAATTCTGCATCTAAATTTTTTGACATGTAATAAAATGTGTAATGAAACTCATATATCCAAAAATAAAAATAATAAAATACATTCATCTTTGAAATTCGAATTGAATGATGCTAATTAATTAATGCTGATTAAAGGCATGTATCAATGAAATTGCATTGAAGCATTTACATCCAGTGTTTGCGATTTTTTCATGTTTTAAGTTCATACTTTACATACAGAATTCAATGGTTAGAGTGACTGTATAAAGTATGATCTTTTAATGAAAAATCGAAAATGATCAGATCATGAATAATTAGTATTAATTAATTGGTAATGAAGATTTCAATTCCGCATCTAAATCTTTTGGCATGTTGTAATACAATACAATGTGTAATAAAACTCATATCCAAAAATAAAAAAAAATTAAAAATACATTCATTTTTAAAAATTTGTAATTATAATTTTTTTAATTTTAGATTTATTTCAGGTTATATTGATATTCCACATTTCTACTCGCGCCGATATGAAAATGGAGGTGTATTAGTAACAATATGACTTCAAATAGTTATCTGTACAAGCTATAATTACAACGTAATTAGCAAAAAGACCTAGCGGGTTTTGAAAAATATTTTTAAGGTTGGTATTAGATTGAAGGCTGGAGGCTGGAAGGCTAACTTCAACCTGGTATTTAATTTACCTACGCTTTACTCTTTTACCATTTTACTCAATCATTTTAAATCGTTTTTTCCTGCCGCTGAATTGTAAATTATTTAACAGCAAATTGAAATTGAATTGATTTATTTGATTTTTTTAAATTGTTGATATATTAAGGCCAATGCATATCACGTGACTTTATTTCTCTACATCCGATCAAAAGAAATAGTTACCTATGAGTACATACCTTACATCGTTCATGCTGAATAATCCAAGGTGATTTATGAAGTAAATTCACTGCATACTGGAGCTTATCAATATTTTCAGTCAATAATATTGATTTTTGCAGTGGTTAAAGAATAAAATAAATGAAAATCGTGTGTATCCATACGCGTTTGAAAGCTGTCAATACCCAGTGCTGTTATTTTAAATATTACATTCATAATAGTGGATATAATTAATATCTCAACATTTCGTTGGAAAGATGAAGAAAGAGCGCATGTTTTGTTGGCAAAATTGTGTCAGGTTTGTGATGCATATGTGCCCTTTTATTAGATTAAAGTTTGCGGTTCTTGGCAACTCGTAGGATTTCCTTAAACTTCAGGTCTTGATTTGAGAATATTTAGGTGCAAGGAAGTAAAATCATCTAATATGTTATTTTCGCAGTTCTTTTCTGCGTAGATTAGTTCCAACAGATGTGTCCTAACTTATCTGATGAGTGAGAAGTATTTGCTAAACTGAACCCTTCCAAATGAAAATTTGTAGCTTTTTGGTTGAAAAGTCACGTGATATGCAGCCACCTTAAGTTGAATTAGAAACAGAATTGTATGATTGAATTGATGGTAGAATTGTATTTAGGTATGGTAAACGCTATTCTGTATATACATGTCATTATTACAAGTGTAGGAATACGTGCAACGCGTTGATGATAAGCGATCATCGATATGTGCACATTTCGAACGAAGGCTGACACGTTATGTATGTACACTTGGCGAAACAAAACTTGAACGTTCAATAAATCTGATAGGCTGATAAATGTAAGATCGCACCATCAGAAGTCAGTCTAAGCGATCTCATTGTCTCACTCTAGTAGGTGACCTCACATTTCAATGATAATAACAAGCTTTGATTGGTTATGGGACATGACCAGCAGTCATTTAAATTTGGTCAACGTTCAAGTTTTGTTTGGCCGAGTGTACATGCATAAGAAATGAAAACTATACAAAGATCAACCTTTTTCTTACTGGGGGGTCTGGAGAGGGAGGTGAAGGACTCACATCGCTCTACCACGCATCGCATGCGGTCACGACAAGTAGACATGGCTTATCATCAAGCCTAATATGCTGGCAGAGATCCTCCGAGATTCCAACATACATGCAACCATCTTCTACCTTCAGCAATCAAGGAGAGACCTCGATACGCTCGATATTACCAAATGGATCAATCCTCCTCACCCCCTAGATCCAATCCATCCTGAAAACCAAAGTTGCCAATCTAAAAGGCACAAGCAACAAGATGCAGCTACCGCAGTCATCCCGGCCATCTCTACAAGAGACTACACTGTTCCGGTCTCATCAGCTAGTCCAACATCGTGCCTCGGAAAGACCGATACCCACTTCCTGAATCAAGACGACTCCATCTTCCCCCTAGTCGACTTATCATTCAATCCACCAGCAAAAGAAAATCCCAGTCAAGTTCATGGTCAAGAGGAAAATTTTTTCGATGCAGCTTCTTGCCTGATCGACCTATTTTCCAGTCCAGCCCCAAGTCTCATCCACTCAGCGAGCCAAGATGGAATGGACAGCACAGTACACAGCCAATTTCCACTGATCACCAGCACTCAATTGCAGCTCACACTATCAAGTGCTAGAATCACAAAGCAGTGCTCCAACATACCGACAAAGCCTTCTACTCTGCCCGAGCCTGCTGCCAACGTGGTCCCCAACCCAGTCGTCGTGACAGCGAAGCCATCTGCGATTGCGGTCACCGGCCCAGTCGTCGTGACAGCGAAGCCAGCAGCGAATGCGGTTACCGACCCAGTCGTCGTGAAAGCGAAGCCATCTGCGATTGCGGTCACCGACCCAGTCGTCGTGACAGCGAAGCCATCTGCGAATGCGGTCACCGGCCAAGTCGTCGTGACAGCGAAGCCAGCTGCAAACAAAGTGACTCCAACCCCCAAATCTAATCCCTCTTTAGCCAAAAGGGCCCCAACCACAACTTCTACAAAAAACCAAGTTCTCTCACAATCCTCTCAAAAAAAGAGAATGTCTCCATCGTCCTCTTCATCTACAATCCCTTCCACTTCTTCGATAAGGGAGCAACCCATCCGAACATCCAAGGCAAACCATAAAGTTCTGCAGCCTAGAAATTTTCAGGTGACGGAGCCCATAAGGCACACCAAATAGGCATAATTTCCCTCAATGTCCAGTCCTGTCGGAGTCAAGTTGAAGAGTTGGAAGTACTTACTATCAAACACTCTCCCCAGCTTTTATGCCTATCAGAACACTGGCTCCATTCCACTGACATCCCCAACATCCCCAATTACAGTACGGTCAGCATTTACCACCGGCACGCATCAGCTCATGGCGGCGTGCCATCTTTTCCAAACCAACTGCTGACGTTCAACACATCGATCTCCTCCCCTTCTGCAATGACAAAGTGTTCGAATCTGTTGGAGCTTTGTGGAAACATTCTCCTCCAATTTCCATTATAATCCTATCTATCTACCGCTCACCCTCGGCCGACGCTCAACTTTTTTTTAAGTCGCTCGAGCAATCCCTCATCTTTGTCACCAAGAAGTTCCCCTTAGCTCATCTAACGGTATGTGGAGACTTCAACTTCTTCAGACTTCAAACTTCTCTGAAAATTCCTTGACCTGCTCCACTCATTCAACCTACATCAAACCATCTTCACTCCAACCCGCATCACTCCAACCTCCTCATCTCTGATAGATAGGATCTTCACCACACTGGATCCCAACCTCTTCAACTCCTCCATCTTTGAAAGTGGTTTCTCTGATCACCAGGCCCTCATGCTATCTATCACCCCCCACTCGACCATCCCAAGCTCTCCCTAAACACTCAAGCGTTCTTTTTCTGATGGCAATATTCGCCTATTCCACTCACTTCTCCAAAACGAGAGCTGGGAGAAACTTGATCCTGCCGTCGACACGGATGTCCTGTACGACTCTTTCATCAACACTTTCCTCACCCACTTCAACCAAGCATTCCCACTCAAACTGAGAAAACCCACACCCAACCTCACTAGCAAATGGATCACTCTTGAAATAAAAGAAGCCGGAGCCAACCTCCGTAATCTTCACTCCATATCCAAGTCCAACCCTCAGTGCAGAGTCCTGAAGAAGCGATATAACGTCCTCAAGAGAGCTCATGGCAAATCCATCCGCCAAGCCAAACGCCTCTATTTCGACGGCCTAATCTCTGGTTCTAACAATAGATCGAAAACTTCATGGCAGATAATCAAACACCACTCGACCATAAAGCAGCAAACTAGCAGCCTCTCACTGCTAATCGATGGCGTCATGATATCCAACTCCTCCATTCTAGCAGACCACTTCAACGACTTCTTCATCAGCTCAGGTGACGTGGCCCCTCCTCTTCTCCAATCACCCCCCAGGAATCTACCTCCTACTGGGCAAACCACTATCCCTCCTTTCATCCTACACCCAACGAACTACAAAGAGATCCTTGAGGCTGCAAAATCGCTACGCAACAAAGTGTCAAGTGGTCCAGACGGTGTTCCTGGTTCCATCCTGGCGCGATGCATCTCCCTCATCATAGCTCCACTATCCATTGTCATGGACAAGTCATTTTCATCTGGCACTTTCCCTCAACTACTAAAAAAATCCATTGTCATTCCCATTCACAAAAAGGGTAAGAAGCATGAAGTCAACAATTACAGACCCATCTCCCAACTATCATCCTTCTCTAAATTATTTGAAAAAGTAATGCTTCTCCGCCTAACCAACCACCTATTCTCTAATTCTATCATCGCCGAATGCCAACATGGCTTCCAAAAGAACAAATCGACTACCACAGCCCTCTTCAACTTTCTCACTACGCTACACACTTCCCTCGACAATAGAGATCACGCCTTGGGCATCTTCTATGACCTCACCAAGGCATTCGACACAATTGACCACCGGCTCCTTCTACACAAACTTCACCTTTACGGTATCGACAGTGCAGCCAACAACTGGATCGCCTCATTCCTCACAAACCGCTCCCAAGCAGTGTCCATCCCTTCCTCCAACTTTAGCTCACATAGCCCCACCACCTCAATCCCCAGGATGGTGCAATGTGGGGTCCCCCAAGGCTCAGTCCTGGCTCCCCTTTTATTCTCTCTCTATGTCAACGATCTACCCGACCTCCTAACTCACGGCAATCTTTTCCAATTTGCCGATGATATTAATCATCTCCTGACTACCCCGAACACAAATTCCTTCCAGTCCCTGATCAACACTGCCAATCATCAATCGGCAGTGATGGCCACCTACTGTGTGAACAACAAGCTTGCCCTGCAGACCTCCAAAACTGTCTTCATTCACTTCCACTCCCAGGCAAGTACCCCTTCCTTCTCGCCCCTGATCAGGGTCAATCACCAAACAATCCCTAGCACCCCATCCGTCAAGTTCCTAGGCATCCACCTCAACCCCTCTTTGGACTGGTCTCTTCATATACAGCACACTTTCTCAAAGATACAAAGCTGCTGCTTCCTTCTTCGTCGCCTCAAATCAATCGTCAGTCCCCACTCCCTATCCTTAGTCTACCATGCTCATCTCCACTCACATCTTTCCTACGGTCTACTCTTCTGGGGTTCTTCCTCTGCCTCAAATCGCATTTTCATCCTTAAAAAACAGGCCATTCGTATCATGGCAGGCGTCTCCCGTCGGCTATCCGCGAAGCCTCACTTCGTTCAGCTCCGAATCCTTACCCTAACTTCCACTCTAATCCAAATCGCAGCCACCTTTGTGCGAACACATCCCGAACAATTTCCCCTCAACTCTTCCATTCACAACCACTCCACCAGGAGCCAGAACTCTATTCGCACGCCCTCTTACTCTTACTCTTACCCTCACCTCGTTCAACCTCAGCCTGAAAACCTACCTCACTCAAAATCCTTTCTACAACCTTAATGAGTACCTATCCTTATAATTCCATTGTAGCTCATCATCAGTTTGCTCAGTCTGTAGTTGAATAGACTTGTCTTAATCTGATTGATTTATTTACAATTATCACCACCTTATGTTAATAACTATTATTCTAATTTTATATTGTTGTTATACTTCTCAAAAACTGATCTGGAAATATGTTCATGAAAATATTTTCATGTGTATATATTTTTGTAAATAACTCTGACGATGCCCATATCTGTATACTGTACTGATCTACGGGAAGATAATAAATACAATACAATAAAATACAATACAAGGAAGCAGCCCAGCAGGGCGCCCCCAAACTCAACCAAAGACAAAGAGGGAGGGGTTGCTCCTTGATTTCAAGATTAGATTAGATTAATGTATTTTAACGGCGCGTCAACGACGAGGTTATATTGCGCACATTAATTGTTACTTTTAACTTTGTTGAATAAAGTGGAGGACATGGGGAGGGGACGACCTAACGGGCCCGATCCGTGGGAGTCCAGCACTGGTGGGAAGGCCAAGGCAAAATGGGGACGGACCGGGAGGGCTTGAGGGTTCGGGCCGGCGGGACCCGATTTCAGGGGGATCACCATCTCGAGGGGGAAAGGCTGGCCCGACGAGACAGTTAATTCACTGGGGGGCATGGTAAGGCCGACCCTGGCTGCTCTTTGTCTGGGCCTCACCACTGACCTGTCCGGCATGGGAAGCCCTTACACATGAGCATATGCTCGCCGGCGTAGCTGCAGTGGATCATTGTCCAACACAAACCCCACCACCGCGCTAAGGTGGCAGCCGTCGGGGGATCGTTGATCTCAACATTTTTATTTGAGAGTGAGACGTGATCTTTCCCAAAAACTAGACTATTTATCAGAATATTTTTATTAGATTATATTATATCATATTATGATATTATTTGTATTATAGTAGGTATGTTATGTTATCGAAGAGTGTTTATTTACAAATAACGTAGTGCATTCCAAGCTAATGAAAAAGTCTCTAAAATCATCAATTGACAGTTGACACTTTCTCAATCATAAGAAACTGAAATTAAGACAGCTGGGTAGTGAGTTTGACCTTAAAGAGTTTATTAATCGATTTTTAACAATATCCTTCACCAATAATGTAATTGTTAACAAAATAAGACTTTGTACGAGTGTTCAGAACAGTTCAATGAAAATAATTCCATAGCTTGAAATGGTTTATTAGATTTACTTTGTCCTACAGACGTTTAGTGGCTGAAAATTAGTAAAATTATGGCACTAAACATCTGTTGGACATAATAAATCTAATAACTTATTCCAAACTATGAAATTATTTTCATGGAACTGTTCTGAATACTCGTACAAAGCCCTATTTTGTTAACAATTACATTGGTAAAAGATATTGATAAAAATCGATTAAAAAACTCTTCAAGGCCGCGCTTACTACTCAGCCCTCTTAAAACAAAAGCCTACCGACCTCTCAGATTTTAAGAGTAAACCAGCGCCAGGCGACCGACCTACAACCTTTGATTTTTTGGTGCATCGTTTTTAAGGTATAGGTATACTGTATGTATAGTATATGTATATTTGATGATTATTTTATATCTGGCCTATACTTCTAAGCTATTTATATACACGATGCGCCAAGCAAGTAATTTTTGATTTTCAAATAAAGTTTTGACTTGGCTTATTTTTTGATATCACTACTTTTCAGTGCAGAATTTTTAGATTTCATATTTTTTTTATAGTTGAAGAGACTTGGCTGCTTTTTTACATGGAGTGTTTTTTTATGGGGATTTTAATTACGAGGTAAATTTGATCAAGTTGCAAAACATCAGTTCAGATCATTCAAAGTAAATTTAAAATTAATTAAATGGTGCACAATGTCCAACGAACAATGCACATTTTTGACATAAACTCAGGAAGTGTTATTTATGTTTTAGAAAACAGGGGTTTATCTCATCCATAAAAACATGCTTTAAAAATAAAATGCAGATCAGTTATAATTCTTAACTCCAATGGTAATTCTCTTTACTCTTACAATCACTATCGTCAGTGTTCAAATAAAACTAAGTATCAAATTACAGTATAAAACATGGTGTATTCTTGCACTAAAAGCATGTCATATGCAACTCCCACGTGATCTTTTTAATTAGAATGTTCAAGCCTTATGCGATGGCAACTTATGGCGTTTTCGACTGGCCGCACTAGGTTTGAAATTTGCATTAAGTTTTGTATGGTGACACTTCAGTGGAACACCAGTCGAAAACGCCATTATATTCCAAGAAATACTAAATACGTTACTTGATAATGGAATAAAACAAAAAAATGAACATTAGGTATTCATCCGTTACATGCATATTAAAAAACTTTTCTCTCTTAATAATTAAGACCAAATGAGAGTACTCAATTTAACTATGATTTTTTAAATGCAAATGCCATCAACTTCGATGATGAGGATACTTTCTTGGTTCCATTTTCTTCCACTGCGCTGACGTCATCAATCTTGCGCTTCTTGTTCTCTTCGTTTCTGGCGGCAGATTCAACCAAAGTCTCGTCTCGTTGCGGAGACGAAGCCTGTGTTTCCTGCAAGATCAGATCCAATCATTTCACTCCTTCTAGTTCTATGATGGAAATGTCATAATGGACAAGACTATTATCAAGTTAATTAGATTCTCAGCAGCATAGATCTTGAAGTTAAGCACCGAACACAGCACATGATATTCATTAAACATAAGCGAGACTTCGTATTGCATTGGATTTCATGTGTGTGTGAAGTTTCAGCTCTATAGACATTAGAAATAAGCAAAACAAAGGCATAGAAGAAGCATTGTTGAAATATCTTTTTTAATCATTCAAACGGTTCCAGTTTCAATTTTAAAAAAATCAAAGGATCATGTCTGAAAACTCCACAGGAGACTCTCATCATGACATTAATAGGTGAGAAATATCAGATCTGGAGACTCTCATGACATTAGTGGGTGAGAAATATCATATCAGGAGACTCTCATGACATTAGTGGGTGAGAAATATCAGATCTGGAGACTCTCATGACATTAGTGGGTGAGAAATATTAAATCAGGAGACTCTCATGACATTAGGCAGAGAGAAATATTAGATCTGGAGACTCTCATAACATCAATGGGTGAGAAACATCAGATCTGGAGACTCGCATGACATTAGTGGGTGAGAAATATCAGATCAGGAGACTCTCATGACATTAGTGGGTGAGAAATATCAGATCTGGAGACTCTCACGACATTAGTGGGTGAAAAATATCAGATCAGGAGACTCTCATGACATTAGTGGGTGAAAAATATCAGATCTGAAGACTCTCATGACATTAGGTGGAGAGAAATATTAGATCTGGAGACTCTCATAGCATCAATGGGTGAGAAACATCAGATCTGGAGACTCTCATGACATTAGTGGGTGAGAAATATCAGATCTGGAGACTCTCATGACATTAGTGGGTGAGAAATATCAGATCTGGAGACTCTCACGACATTAGTGGGTGAGATATATCAGATCTGGAGACTCTCATGACATTAGTGGGAGAGAAATATCAGATCTGGAGACTCTCATAACATAAATGGGTGAGAAACATCAGATCTGGAGACTCTCATTACATTAGTAGGTGAGAAATATCAGATCTGGAGACTCTCATGACAAAAGTGGGTGAGAAATATCAGATCAGGAGACACTTATGACATTAATAGGTGAGAAATATCAGATCTGAAGACTCTCATGACATTAGTGGGTGAGAAATATTAGATCTGGAGACTCCATGATAAGTGGGTGATAAATATTAGATCTGGAGACTCTCATTACATTATTGGGTAAGAAATATCAGATCTGGAGACTCTCATGACATTAGTGGGTAAGAAATATCAGATCTGGAGACTCTCATGACATTAGTGGGTGAGAAATATCAGATCAGGAGACTCTTATGACATTAATGGGTGAGAAATATCAGATCAGGAGATTCTCATGACATTAGTAGGTGAGAAATATTAGATCTGGAGACTCTCATGACATTAGAAGGTGAGAAATATCAGATCTGGAGACTCTCATAACATTAGTGGGTGAAAAATATCAGATCTGGAGACTCTCATGAAATTAGTGGGTGAAAAATATCAGATCTGGAGACTGTCATGACATAAGTGGGTGAGAATTATCAGATCTGGAGACTCTCATGACATTAGTAGGTGAGAAATAACAGATCTGGAGACTCTCATGACATTAGTGGGTGAGAAATATCAGATCTGGAGACTCTCTTGACATTAGTAGGTGAGAAATATCAGATCTGGAGACTCTCATGACATTAGTGGGTGAGAAATATCAGATCTGGAGACTCTCATGACATTAGTAGGTGAGAAATATCAGATCTGGAGACCCTCATGACATTATTGGGTGAGAAATATCAGATCTAGAGACTCTTATGACATTAATGGGTGAGAAATATCAGATCTGGAGACTCTCATGACATAAATAGGTGAGATATATCAGATCTGGAGACTCTCATGACATGAGTGGGTGAGAAATATCAGATCTGGAGACTCTTATGACATTAGTGGGTGAGAAATATCAGATCTGGAGACTCTCATAACATTATTGGGTGGGTAATATCAGATCTGAAGACACTCATGACATTAGTGGGTGAGAATTATCAGATCTGGAGACTCTCATAACATTATTGGGTGAGAAATATTAGATCTGGAGGATCTCATGATTAGTGGGTGAGAAATATCAGATCTGGAGACCCTCATGACATTAGTAGGTGGGAAATATTAAATCGGAGACTCTCATGACATTAATGGGTGAGAAATATCAGATCTGGAGACTCTCATGACATAAGTGAGTGAGAAATTTCAGATCTGGAGACTCTAATGACATCAGTAGGTGAGAAATATCAGAGCTGGAGACTCTCATGACATAAGTGGGTGAGAAATATCAGATCTGGAGACTCTCATGATTAGTGGGCGAGATATATCAGATCTGGAGACTTTATTTGACATTAGTGGGTGAGAAATATCAGATCTGGAGATTCTCATGACATAAGTGGGTGAGAAATATCAGATCTGGAGACTCTCATGACATTAGTGGGTGAGAAATATTAGATCTGGAGACTCTCATGACATTAGTGGGTGAGAAATATCAGTTCTGGTGACTCTCATGGCATTAGTGGGTGAGAAATATCAGTATTGGAGACTCTCATGACATTAGTAGGTGAGAAATATGAGATCTGGAGACTCTCATGACATTATTGGGTGAGATATATCAGATCTAGATACTCTTATGACATTAATGGGTGAGAAATATCAGATCTGGAGACTCTCATGACATTATTGGGTGGGTAATATCAGATCTGGAGACTCTAATGACATTAGTGGGTGAGAAATATCAGATCTGAAGACACTCATGACATTATTGGGTGGGTAATATCAGATCTGGAGACACTCATGACATTAGTGGGTGAGAATTATCAGATCTGGAGACTCTCATAACAATATTGGGTGAGAAATATTAGATCTGGAGGATCTCATGACATTAGTGGGTGAGAAATATTTGATCTGGAGACTCTCATGACATTAGTGGGTGAGAAATATCAGATCTGGAGACTCTTAGGACATTAATGGGTGATAAATATCAGAACTGGAGACCCCATGACATTAGTAGGTGAGAAATATTATATCGGAGACTCTCATGACATTAATGGGTGAGAAATATCAGATCTGGAGACTCTCATGACATAAGTGAGTGAGAAATTTCAGATCTGGAGACTCTTATGAGATCAGTAGGTGAGAAATATCAGATCTGGAGACTCTCATGACATTAGTGGGTGTGAAATATCAGAGCTGGAGACTCTCTTGACATTAGTGGGTGAGAAATATCAGATCTGGAGACTCTCATGACATTAATGGGTGAGAAATATCAGATCTGGAGACTCTCATGACATTACCCAGTGAACACAGGCCGTCCCAGGGACAGACTATTTTTAGGATATCCTAGCCTAAAGTAGGACATCCTACTAGGATGTCCTGGGTACCTCCCTGGGATATCCTAATAAAGGAAGAAGATCCTTTTTTAGGAACATTCTTCCTAAATTAGGCAATTGCCTTTTTTAGGAAGAATTGTCCTAAAAATGGCTGCTACTGAAATCCTATTTTAGGACAATTCTTCCTAAATTAGGCAATTGCCTTTTTTAGGAAGAATTGTCCTAAAAATGGCTGCTATTGAAATATTTTTAAAAGTTTCTACAACTGTCAACAGAGTACTCTGCCCTTCGACTTCACAATATAGATGTTTAATTTCAGCATATCTCTTTATCGTTTGTTTTTAAGTAAGTTATATTATTTCCAAAATCTGCCAAGTATTAAGATATTATAACATGAAGAGACATGTCCTATTGGATGATAGGAAAAATGTGTATTTCTTTTATTTTGTACTGGAACCTAAGTTGTCACCTTGGAGTCGGAGCCATATTTTTTGGATGCAAACATTGATAACTGAATTAATGAATATGAATAATGCGAATCGTGCGAATTGGTGTCTGTGCAAATAGAACCTGTCTATTAAATATGGCAATTGCATCCCAATAGGGGAAAATTATCTTCCATAGGAAATACCATTCTATTATAATAATAATAATGACAAAATTATATATTAAATTTGTCATTTTCATCCTAATTTAGGAAAAGCATCTACCTAAATAAGAAAATGATGTCCTAAAGTAGGACAATGTATATCTTAAATTAGGCAGTTTCATCTTAATTTAGGAAAAGTATCGACCTAAATTAGGAAATGACGTCCTAAACTAGGACAATGGATATCCTAAATTAGGCGGTGTCGTCCTTTTTTAGGAAGGTCCGCCTAATTTAGGACGTACCTGGGATCGAAAAACTTGTGTAATTAGGACACTCTGGGGACACTCTGGGGATCATTTTAGGCCGAGTTTAGGACGGACTGGGGATGTCCTACCTAAGTAAGTAGTCTGTCCTGGGGACGTCCCAGGTACGTCCTAGTGTTCACTGGGTAGTAGGTGGGAAATATCAGATCTGGAGACTCTCATGACATTAATGGGTGAGAAATATTAAATCTAGACACTCTCATGACACTAGTGGGTGAGAAATATCAGATCTGGAGACTCTCATTGTAACAGTTTAAAAAACTATTACCTACCTAACATCTATTCCACCTATTGGGTTTTGTATTTTCCCACTCTTTTACTGTTAGTTTTCTGTTCGGCCGTGGGATAGCGCCACTGGTTGGTTCAAGTAACATGGTCCGACCTTGTAGGTTTTGATGCGAGCTGTCATTCTGACGTTGTACAGGTTATTTTCCATTACCGGATGTAATGTAAGGGATGATATTTTGTCTTGCTCGTAAATCATGTAACTTCCCTCGATGTCTTTTCGTGTCGACTACCGAGGGGTTTGGACGTGAACTCCGCGAGCCAGGGTAAACCGGGAAGCATGGTAAAGTAGATTCACATACGGCTTACGCCTTTCAGTTTTAGTCTATGAATGTTTTCTTAGACTTTCATTTGTGTTTTTGCTAAGAAGTCTTGCCCTTAGTCTATTTGTAGAGCCAAGCTGGTTTCGTTCACTCGATTCAGTTTGCGAGTTTGAGGCGTTTGACTGTCTTGCTTGCTACCGACGTTTTGCCAACCTCGTGGTTTTCTTGAGGGGCGTTCTCTGATCAAGACGTCCTGTTCGTTCCCTTCGGTTTTCGTCTCGGATAGACCATTATTCCGTTTAGATCTGTATTTCGAAATTCCATTATTATACAGCTATTTTATGCTTTCCACAATTTGAGTACGTATGAGAAAGGTATAGAAGGTACCAGAGTAAATGTGCACGGAGGTTCTCGAACCAAAGTGCTAGCCCATTTTGACTCTAGTGTTTAGTAATCTGTCGAGGAGGCTCTCGAGGTAAGTGTTGGCATTGCCACACTGTATTAGTATTTAATTATTTACTTTTCTTTCTTGTTCAATCTAGTAACTTCATGGGCCGGAGGCCATTTGCATTTTTCTACTCAAACTATGTGCTATTTATTTTATGCCTGTTCCAGTAACTCTTTTGAGTTGATGGTTTTGTATAATAAAACCACCTGTGTGGATTATTTCTTTTGTAATTCTGAGTATTGAGTTGTACTGAGTAACCGCTGCCGAACATCTTTGTAGTCTCCTAGTTCCTACTCTGTTTAATTAATTGTTTTTCTATGCTCAAACCCATCGACCTATCTATGTCTGAGCTAGCCACTAGGCAAAGACACACCACGACCTGCTCGTGGTGTTAAGGTGGACGCTGTCAGCGGCCGAGGTTACTAACGCGGCTACATCATAACATTATTAGGTGAAAAATATTAGATCTGGAGACTCTCACGACATTAATGGGTGAGAAATATCAGATCTGGAGACTCTCATGACATTAGTAGGTGAGAAATATTAGATCTGGAGACTCTCATGATATGAATGGGTGAGAAATATCAAATCTGGAGACTCTCATGACACTAGTGGGTGAGAAATATCAGATCTGGAGACTCTCATAAAATTATTGGGTAAGAAATATCAGATCTGGAGACTCTCATGACATTAGTAGGTGAGAAATATCAGATCTGGAGACTCTCACGACATTAGTAGGTTATAAATATTAGATCTGGAGACTCTCATGACATTAGAAGGTGAGAAATATCAGATCTGGAGACTCTCATGACATTATTGGGTGAGAAATATCAGATCTGGAGACTCTCATGACATTAATAGGTGAGAAATATCAGTTCTGGAACTCTCATGACATTAGTGGGTGAGAAATATCAGATCTGGAGACTCTCATGACATTAGTGGGTGAGAAATATCAGATCTGGAGACTCTCATGACATTAATGGGTAAGAAATATCAGATCTGGAGACTCTCATGACATTAGTAGGTGAGAAATATCAGATCTCGAGACTCTCATGACATTAATGGGTGAGATATATCAGATCTGGAGACTCTCATGACATTAGTAGGTTATAATATTAGATCTGGAGACTCTCATGACATTAGTAGGTGAGAAATATCAGATCTGGAGACTCTCATGACATTATTGGGTGAGAAATATCAGATCTGGAGACTCTCATGACAATAATGGGTGAGAAATATCAGATCTGGAGACTCAAATGAAATTAGTGGGTGAGAAATATAAGATCTGGAGACTCTCATGATTAGTGGGCGAGATATATCAGAACTGGAGACTTTATTTGACATTAGTGGGTGATAATTATCAGATCTGGAGACTCTCATAACATTATTGGGTGAGAAATATTAGATCTGAAGGATCTCATGATTAGTGGGTGATATATATTTGATCTGGAGACTCTCATGACATTAGTGGGTGAGAAATATCAGATCTGGAGACTCTCAGGACATTAATGGGTGATAAATATCAGATCTGGAGACCCTCATGACATTAGTAGGTGAGAAATATTAAATCGGAGACTCTCATGACATTAATGGGTGAGAAATATCAGATCTGGAGACTCTCATGACATTAGTAGGTGAGAAATATTAAATCGGAGACTCTCATGACATTAATGGGTGAGAAATATCAGATCTGGAGACTCTCATGACATTAGTAGGTGAGAAATATCAGATCTGGAGACTCTCATGACATTAATGGGTGAGAAATATCAAATCGAGAGACTCTCATGACACTAGTGGGTGAGAAATATCAGATCTGGAGACTCTCATAACATTATTAGGTGAAAAATATTAGATCTGGAGACTCTCACGACATTAATGGGTGAAAAATATCAGATCTGGAGACTCTCATGACATTAATGGGTGAGAAATATCAGATCTGGAGACTCTCATGACATTAATGGGTAAGAAATATCAGATCTGGAGACTCTCATGACATTAGTAGGTGAGAAATATCAGATCTGGAGACTCTCATGACATTAATGGGTAAGAAATATCAGATCTGGAGACTCTCATGACAATAGTAGGTGAGAAATATCAGATCTGAAGACTCTCATGCCATTAGTAGGTTATAAATATCAGATCTGGAGACTCTCATGACATTAGTAGATGAGAAATATCAGATCTAGAGACTCTCATGACATTAGTGGGTGAGAAATATCAGATCTGGAGACTCTTATGACATTATTGGGTGAGAAATATCAGAACTGGAGACTCTCATGACATTAATGGGTGAGAAATATCAGATCTGGAGACTCTTATGACATTAGTGGGTGAGAAATATCAGATCTGGAGACTCTCATGACATTAGTGGGTGAGAAATATCAGTTCTGGTGACTCTCATGACATTATTGGGTGAGAAATATCAGATCTGGAGACTCCCATGACATTAGTAGGTGAGAAATATCAGATCTGGAGACTTTATTTGACATAAGTGGGTGAGAAATATTAGATCTGGAGACTCTCATGACAATAGTGGGTGAGAAATATCAGATCAGGAGACTCTCATGACATTAATGGGTGAGAAATATCAGATCTGGAGACTCTCATGACAATAACGGGTGAGAAATATCAGATCTGGAGACTCTCAAGACATTAGTGGGTGAGAAATATCAGTATTGGAGACTCTCATGACATTATTGGGTGAGATATATCAGATCTAGAGACTCTCATGACATTAATGGGTGAGAAATATCAGATCTGGAGACTCTCATGACATTACTAGGTGAGAAATATCAGATCTGGAGACTCTCATGACATTAGTGGATGAGAATTATCAGATCTGGAGACTCTTATGACATTAGTGGGTGAGAAATATCAGATCTGGAGACTCTCATGACATTAGTGGGTGAGAAATATCAGATCTGGAGACTCTTATGACATTAGTGGGTGAGAAATATCAGATCTGGAGACTCTCATGACAATAACGGGTGAGAAATATCAGATCTGGAGACTCTCATGACATTATTGGGTGGGTAATATCAGATCTGGAGACACTCATGACATTAGTGGGTGAGAATTATCAGATCTGGAGACTCTCATAACATTGTTGGGTGAGAAATATTAGATCTGGAGGATCTCATGATTAGTGGGTGATATATATCTGATCTGGAGACTCTCATGACATTAGTGGGTGAGAAATATCAGATCTGGAGACTCTCATGACATTAATGGGTGATAAATATCAGATCTAGAGACCCTCATGACATTAGTAGGTGAGAAATATCAGATCTGGAGACTCTCATGACATAAGTGGGTGAGAAATTTCAGATCTGGAGACTCTAATGACATTAGTAGGTGAGAAATATCAGATCTGGAGACTCTCATGACATTAATGGGTGAGAAATATCAGAGCTGGAGACTCTCATGACATTAGTGGGTGAGAAATATTAGATCTGGAGACTCTCATGACATTAATGGGTGAGAATTATCAAATCTGGAGACTCTCATGACATTAGTGGGTGAGAAATATCAGATCTGGAGACTCTCATAACATTATTGGGTGAGAAATATTAGATCTGGAAACTCTCATGACATTAATGGGTGAGAAATATTAGATCTGGAGATTCTCATGACATTAATGGGTGAGAAATATCAAATCTGGAGACTCTCATGACATTAGTGGGTGAGAAATATCAGATCTGGAGACTCTCATAACATTATTGGGTGAGAAATTTCAGATCTGGAGACTCCTATGACATTAGTGGGTGAGAAATATCAGATCTGGAGACTCTCATGACAATAATGGGTGAGAAATATCAGATCTGGAGACTCTCATGACATTAATGGGTGAGAAATATCAGATCTGGAGACTCTCATGACATTAGTAGGTTATAAATATCAGATCTGGAGACTCTCATGACATTAGTAGATGAGAAATATCAGATATGGAGACTCTTATGACATTATTGGGTGAGAAATATCAGAACTGGAGACTCTCATGACATTAATGGGTGAGAAATATCAGATCTGGAGACTCTTATGACATTAGTGGGTGAGAAATATCAGATCTGGAGACTCTCATGACATTAATAGTTGAGAAATATCAGATCTGGAGACTCTCATGACATTAGTGGGTGAGAAATATCAGATCTGGAGACTCTCATGACATTAATGGGTGAGAAATATCAGATCTGCAGACTCTCATGACATGAGACGACATGAGAGGACTGTCATGAGACATAATACTAGAGCAACAACAACTAACTCACCTGCTTGTCCTTCTCTTCATTTGACTTGTCTTCCTTCTCCTCTTTGATCTTATAGATACTAGAGCAACAACAACCAACTCACCTGCTTGTCATTCTCTTCATTTGACTTGTCTTCCTTCTCCTCTTTGATCTTATAGATACTAGAGCAACAACAACCAACTCACCTGCTTGTCCTTCTCTTCATTTGACTTGTCTTCCTTCTCCTCTTTGATCTTATAGATACTAGAACAACAACAACCAACTCACCTGCTTGTCCTTCTCTTCATTTGACTTGTCTTCCTTCTCCTCTTTGATCTTATAGATACTAGAGCAACAACAACCAACTCACCTGCTTGTCCTTCTCTTCATTTGACTTGTCTTCCTTCTCCTCTTTGATCTTATAGATACTAGAGCAACAACAACCAACTCACCTGCTTGTCCTTCTCTTTATTTGACTTGTCTTCCTTCTCCTCTTTGATCTTATAGATACTAGAGCAACAACAACCAACTCACCTGCTTGTCCTTCTCTTCATTTGACTTGTCTTCCTTCTCCTCTTTGATCTTATAGATACTAGAGCAACAACAACCAACTCACCTGCTTGTCCTTCTCTTCATTTGACTTGTCTTCCTTCTCCTCTTTGATCTTATTGATACTAAAGCAACAACAACCAACTCACCTGCTTGTCCTTCTCTTCATTTGACTTGTCTTCCTTCTCCTCTTTGATCTTATAGATACTAGAACAACAACAACCAACTCACCTGCTTGTCCTTCTCTTCATTTGACTTGTCTTCCTTCTCCTCTTTGATCTTATAGATACTAGAACAACAACAACCAACTCACCTGCTTGTCCTTCTCTTCATTTTACTTGTCTTTCTTCTCCTCTTTGATCTTATAGATACTAGAACAACAACAACCAACTCACCTGCTTGTCCTTCTCTTCATTTGACTTGTCTTCCTTCTCCTCTTTGATCTTATAGATACTAGAGCAACAACAACCAACTCACCTGCTTGTCCTTCTCTTCATTTGACTTGTCTTCCTTCTCCTCTTTGATCTTATAGATACTAGAGCAACAACAACCAACTCACCTGCTTGTCCTTCTCTTCATTTGACTTGTCTTCCATCTCCTCTTTGATCTTATAGATACTAGAGCAACAACAACCAACTCACCTGCGTGTCCTTCTCTTCATTTGACTTGTCTTCCTTCTCCTCTTTGAACCTCTTCATCGCTTGTTTCGTCAATTCTCCGTCCGACAGATCCGGAAACTCTTCTGCTAGCTCCGCCTTCTTGGTGGCGTACCATTGGACGAACGTCATTTCACCCTGACCGTTGGCAGCCTTGGATGAAGCCAGTGATGCCAACTTCATTTGTCGAGACTGTGGGGAAGAAACGCTGACATAAGTAATGAACAAGTGATGTAAATGTGTAAATGGAAGGAGATGACGATGAAAATGAATATATGTAGTCATATTTTAAGTTAAAAAACTTTCTTTTTTAGCAACCTCTGCAGTAATGGATTGCTTTTTGTACATCACTAACCTTATTAAATTGTGTTTCTAAAAGTTATGAGATGTTTTAAAATGTTAAAATTGGCATTACGTTGTTATGTCACGAACTTGACAAAGACCTGACTGCTTTACCATTGCTTCTCTCTGAATTACCTTGGGTAGCTTGACAGCGGGTTGAGGAGTTGAATGCTGCTTGGCCGCTTTCTCTGCAATGGTCGCCGTCAACCGCTCCAAGCCGCTGAGGCCATCGGGTTTCTTCGGCTCTTTCCTGAACGGGTTCTTGACGGTTCCGCTGTTGACGATCTTAGCCTTAAAGCAGAAAGATGGGTATGTATTAACTGGCACAAAAACATTTCTAGCAAACATTTTTGGATAATATGATGAATAAATGGATCAATATATGGATCAAGTCAACATTTGTTACTTGTTTAAAAAATTTACTTGGTATGTATTTTCATTTTTCACACAATATTTTGGAGTAGGTCAGTGCGTTCATACATACTCCAGTCATTTTACTGAAAAAAAGGGTCCAACCCCAAACTAATTGTTTATAAAAATGTTTTTTGACAATATTATTGAGGTCTATCCACATAACTCATAAACGAAAGTTTACCAAATTTTGGGCCGCCATTTTGTTTTTATCAAGTGTTTTGTCAAAATCACCATTTAATTTTTTACTTGAAAATGTGAAGCAAATTTTTACTTTCAATATTTTTTTATTTTTTTGCAATGTTTTGTGCAACTCCAAAAAAATAATCAGTTTGATCGCATTCATTGTTATCCAATCATATTCATTTAAATACAAAAACATCAATTTTATTAAAACGGCTCTAGTCAAGTCGTCATTTAAGTTATCGACTTCATTTTTGCCCTTAAATATTCCTCACTTGATACACTATGACATATAAAAAGTTTACCGAAATAAGCTATTTATAGCCATTTTCTCACGACATTTTCGACTTACATTGACAAAAATTTTGATTCCACATTCATTTTGAGATTTAAAGCACTGCTAATTGATAATAAAAATAAAAAATTACTGTTTTGATCCGTTAAGTATAGTTAACAAATAAAAAAAATTAAATACATTTTTGAGCAGCCATTTTGTTTATACAGACTAGATTTAGATTAGATTAGTTTGGTTTAATGGCGCGTCAACGACGAGGTTATATTGCGCACATTAATTGTTATATTTAACTTTGTTGATCATAATTGGAGGGCAAGGGGAGGGGGTCGACCTAACGGGCCCGATCCGGGGGAGTCCAGCACTGGTGGGAAGGCCAGGCCGGAATGGGGACGGACCGGGGGGAGTGAGGATTCGGGCCGGTGGAACCCAATTTCAGGGGGATCACCATCTCGAGGGGGGAGGCCGGCCCGAGGGGACCGCAAATTCAAGGGAGGGCATGGTTAGGCCGACCCTGGCTGCTCTTGGTCTGGGCCTCACCACTGGTCTGTCCGGCATGGGTAACCCTTACACATGAGCATATGCTCGCCGGCGTAGCTACAATGGATCATTGGCCAACACAAACCCCACCACCGCGATAAGGTGACAGCCGTCGGGGGATCGTTTATCTCAACATTTTTATTTGAGAGTGAGACTTGATCTTTCCCAAAAACTAGACTATTTATCAGAATATTTTTATTAGATTATATTATATAATATACAGATAATTTTGTAGAAATCACGTATGTATTAATTTTTATTCTAAAAATGTTTCAATTTCCGGTTAATTTATTACGTGATTAATTATGGTTGGAAATATAGAGAATCGAGAAAAAATAATTGTCGCCATTGCTTTTGTTATTTGGCAGGTAATTTCCTTTTTGCAAATAACCTCAAATAAATCAAAACGGCTCTAAAACGACAGCCATTTGAGCTATTGGCACAAAATTTTCGGAAATTGTACATCACGTGGTACATTATGAGACATATTAAAAATTTACTTAAATCTAACGATTGTGAAATAAACTATTAACTAAAGAAGGTTGTTTAAAAATTTGATAATTATGTGACAAAAAATCTGTAAAATCGAAATGGCTGCCTAAAAATTGGTAAACTTTCGTTCATAAAGTTGCTTAGGTGGACCATAATAAAATGTCATTTATTAAAGCGTCGCAGTTATATCGGTGTTAAAAATTTGCAGTAAAATTTGAAAAACATTAATAATTATCATATTTTTTAAACGACCTTCTTTAGTCAATTGTGGAGTCAAGATGTCCTATATAATGGCAAATTAGTGCGTTTGTGATACCTTTCGTGAAAATTGGTACCCTTACTAATTCGAGTATGAGGAATCCAAAAATCAATGGCACCAACCTGAGAAATTAATACTTTCTGCGTAATTAGCATAATTAGCATAATTAATAAACATAGATAAAAAAATATATATAATTTTATAATATGGTCTTTATTAGTATCCATCGAAAGCTCGTCATGTCTACAATCCATATAAATCATAAAAAGTTAAATTTTTTCATTCACATAATAATTAACCGCATAATTAATTATTTTATAAAAATCGCCATTTAACAAAAAGCTTACAATGACCATCTCAGATTTTGATAAAACTTGGTAGCATTAGTCACAAGCCCAAAGTAAACATTACATATTTTTTGGTTTGTCCATTTATTGAGTACTTTTGGATTTGCAAGCCCTCAAATAATCAAAATTTTGGTTTCCATTCCTTCACTTGAACTGTTCTAACTTTTACACCGTTCAACTCAGAAGCTTCGTCTTTTTCAAATTGTATGAAACTTATTGTTAGGGACTAAGTAGTATGTACATTTAAGGGGGGGGGGGGGGGGGGGGGGAATCAAAATTTTGGCTTCCAAATTGCCTATTCACAAAAAGGTATTCTTTCAATTTATTGAGTAATTAGTGCCCTTACCTTTCAAAACATTCTTAGCCGGACATTGAATATCACTCACATTCCCAGTTAGTTGACACAGCACGCAATTACTCCAATTAACCGACAAATCAAACTCCTCAATAAGTTCATATTTCCTCTTTCCAGACATGACATGACATGGCACAATACAATCACACTCACACTGAGATTGAAGTAAAATTTGCGACACAAAATCTGCTACACAACAATAAAAATTCAAATTCATCAATGAAAACATCTCCAAACGAAACAATAACTCCACTGCCTCCTTGAAGTCCATGACTTGTATTATGCTTGTAGTAACTATGTCACAGTGGGTCCGTACTGTCTCATCATACGTTTATGTAAAAGTGTTATAGGTAACTATTGTGGAGGGCCCAGCTGCATGTTAAGAAAACTACCTAGAGAGCAGTTTCCATGGAAAATTAAAATATCATATGTATTATAAAATTAAACGGCTTTTACCTAACTCTATTATGGAAATCCTATGAAGAAACTCATTTAATGATATGTCTAATTGAGCGTCAGCAATTGCAGAATTTTGACGTATTAATTGCAATTAAATAATTAACAACACACTGCATGATTTTATTATCACAAATATTATAATTACAAAGAGTTCGTATGAAGAAGACAAAACATGTCACTCGATATGTATCCGAAGAAATTTTGATTTATGTAATTAATTGCAATTAATTTAAAATTCATTAATTAATAGAAAACTGTATAATATTGATACGCAACCCAAAGGTGGTTATTCAACACAAGTGACCTATTTGTGATATTAAAACCACAATTTTGTTGAATATCAAGTGACATTTCTATCAAAATGTGAGATTAGCATAATTAATTATGCTAATTAGGAACTAAACAAACAATTTTGATTATTGTTTACACTACTTATAAGCTTCAATTACAAACCTTGTTTTTGATCTCATCATGTTGCCTTGTGTGAATATGGCGATTGTATTCAGATGAATTAATTAGTGGATCAATTATTATGTTAATGGACTATAATTAACTTTTGGCGACTAATATGCATTGTGGACATTACAAGCTTTCTTAGATACCCATGAAGACCACATTATATAATAATGTAATTTTTTATGTCGATTTTATTAATTATGCTAATTATGCTAATTACGCAGAAAGTATTAATTACTCAGGTTGGTGCCATCGATTTTTGGATTCCTCATACTTGAATTAGTAAGGGTACCAATTTTCACGTATGGTATCACAAACGCACTAATTACTCAATAAATTGAAAGAATACCTTTTTGTGAATAGGCAATTTGGAAGCCAAAATTTTGATTCCCCCCCCCCCCCCCCCCCCCTTAAATGTACATACTACTTAGTCCCTAACAATAAGTTTCATACAATTTGAAAAAGACGAAGCTTCTGAGTTGAACGGTGTAAAAGTTAGAACAGTTCAAGTGAAGGAATGGAAACCAAAATTTTGATTATTTGAGGGCTTGCAATCTAAAAGTACTCAATAAATGGACAAAACCAAAAAATACGTATGTTTTTACTTTGGGCTTGTGACTAATGCTACCAAGTTTTATCAAAATCTGAGATGGTCATTTTAAGCTTTTTGTTAAATGGCGATTTTTATAAAATAATTAATTATGCGGTTAATTATTATGTGAAGAAAAAAATTAACTTTTTATGATTTATATGGATTGTAGACATGACGAGCTTTCGATGCGATACTAATAAAGACCATATTATAAAATTATATATATTTTTTTATCTATGTTTATTAATTATGCTAATTATGCTAATTACGCAGAAAGTATTAATTTTCTTCAGGTTGGTGCCAGTTGATTTTTGGATTCCTCATACTCGAATTAGTAAGGGTACCAATTTTCACGAAAGGTATCACAAATGCACTAATTTTAGACATCTTTACTCCACTACAATAGTTTATTTCACATAAACGTCATTATGTCATAATGTACCACTTGATGTACAATTTCTGAAAATTTTGTGCCAATAGCTCAAATGGCTGTCGTTTTAGAGCCGTTTTGATTTATTTGAGGTTATTTGCAAAAAGGAAATTACCTGCCAAATAACAAAAGCAATGAGCGACAATTATTTTGATTCTCTACATTTCCAACAATAATTAATCACGTAATAAATTAACCCGGAAATTCAAACATTATTAGAATTAAAAATTAATACGTGATTTCTACAAAATTATCTGTAAAACAAAATGGCTGCTCAAAAATGTCCATCAAATTTTTTTTATTTGTTAACTATATTTAACGGATCAAAATAGTAATTATTTAATTTTTATTTTCAATAGCAAGTGGTTTAAATCTTAAAATGAATGTGGAATAATTTTTTTTGTCAATGAAGTAGAAAATGTCGTGAGAAAAATGGCTATAAATAGCCGATTTCGGTAAACTTTTTATATGTCAAAGTGTATCAAGTGAGGAATATTTAAGTGCAAAAATGAAGTCGATAACTTAAATGACAACTTGACTAGAGCAGTTTTAATAAAATTGATGTTTTTGTATTTAAATGATTATGATTGGATAACAATGAATGCGATCAAGCTGATTATTTTTTTGGAGTTGCACAAAACATTGCAAAAAAATAAAAAAATATTGAAAGTAAAAATTTGCTTCACCTTTTCAAGTGAAAAATTAAATGGTGATTTTGACAAAACACTTGATAAAAACAAAATGGCGGCCCAAAATTTGGTAAACGTTCGTTTATGAGTTATGTGGGTTGACCTCAATAATATTGTCAAAAAACATTTTTAGAAATAATTAGTTTGGGGTCAAATCATAAAGTGACTGGAGTAACAGGCCTTATGAGTTATGAAGAACTGGAAAATTACCGTTCAAATGTTTCATCCGGTCCTACAAATTGCATTTGAAATCTGAGTGAGCTGGCACCAGGTGCTGGATTCACACACAAGTCTTTTGTATTCTCTTTCAATAATGTTTTTTTTAGTATTAAATCGAAAGATCATACTTGTAAATCCAGCCACTGAAGTCAATGGGAATTAGAGCTCAGTTAGGGTACCCGTGTTTGCCATTACCTGGGTAAAGTTGTAATACTATCCTTTTTTAGGTTTATTATAGGTCAGGGGGGTTATTCTAAAACTTTAAAATTCCGGATTCGGCCCGAATACGATTCACGGCCATATGGATTAACATTGCACCGAATCGTATTCGGGCCGAATCCGGAATTTTTTAAAGTTTTAATAACCCATAGGTTAATAATAGGTTTATTTGCACTTTTTCTTGCATAAGCTGCCATTTAATCACTAGCTTCATTATTTCTAGTTAAATGGTAAACTGAAATTAATTTCCCAAATCTCAGCAATCCCAACCAACTATTGGTTTGTAAATTTGTTAGAAATTTCATGAGAAATGCATGTGCTGGTGAGTTGAGGGATGGATTATAGATGGGGAGGACTGCACAGCGATCGTATAACTTTGCACGACAAACTATCGACAACTCTTATGAGAGATTAGCATTGACTCGACTTTGCAGTCGATCAACTATGACGTGTTAAAATGTTATTCTCCCATAATAGATGTCGATCGACTGTCGACAGAAGTTATACGATCCTAGTGCTGATGGGAGGTGGTCTATTCCTCCCCATGGCAGGTTGAATGCAAAATATTTCAAAACTTTATAAAAAAAAATATATACCAAGTAGCCGTGTGTAAGGAACAAGGTGTGTGGAACATTAGCTTGAGGGGAATGCAAAGGGGGCTATTGGGGAAATGGGACTGGCATCGATCAATTGGTGAAGGATTACGAAATGTAATAGAAGAGAGAACAAGTGAGAGGAGTCATCAGGGTTTTTGGAGCCGCACAGTGTGGAGACGAGTAACGTAGTTCAGGAAACAGCCCCGGAAGCAGGATCTAACAGAGCAAAGAGAAGAACCAGGAAAGGAAGACAAATGGGAAGTAGAATTGAATTTACATTTGGTACGCTGAACATTGTTTCATTGAATGGAAAGGTAGGAGAAATGATAGATGTGATGGTTGAAAGGAAGTTATTGTTTCTAGGGCTAAGTGAAGCAAAGTGGAAAGGAAGTGGATCGAAGGACTTGAGAAATGGCTTTAAGCTGTGGTGGTCTGGTGGCTTGGAGGGAAGGAATGGAGTGGCGGTAGTAGTGAGTCCAAAGGTTAGTGACTTTGTGGTGGATGTGAAGTGCCACAGCGACAGGTTGATGTCACTGATACTGAAGGCAAGTGACAAGATGACAGTGGAGGTTGTGCAGGTGTACGCACCACAGGCAGGTAGAGCAGTGGAAGAGAAAGAGAGTTTTAGTGAGGAAATAGAAAAGGTTTTGGAGAGATCAAAGTATGAATTAATTGTGATGGGAGACTTTAATGCGAAGGTAGGGAGTGATAGAAAGGGCTATGAGTAGGTGCTGGGGAAGTATGGGGTAGACGAGAGAAACAGAGATGGGGAGAGGCTGCTGAATATGTGTAGAAGAAATCAACTGAAAATAGGCAACAGCTGGTTTCAGAAGAGAAGAAGCCATCGCATAACAAGATACGGCTACGGTGAGGACAGATCGGAGTCCGTGATAGATTACATCTGTGTGGGGGACAGCTTGAGGCAGAGCATCATAGACATCAAGGTATGCCCAGCCGTTTCACTCGACAGTGACCATCGACTGCTTGAGTGCACGCTCAGGATCGATGTGCAGAAGCCAGTAGTGACTGTCTCACATAAGAGAATCAAAGGATGGAAACTACAGGACCCGGCGGTGAAGAACGAATTTGTTGGAGAGTTGAGGGATGTGGAAGAAGAATGGCAGGAGTTCAAGAATGCTATAGTAGCTGGGGCTGAACAATTGTGTGGAAGAGCAGGTGGAAGAAGGAAGGAGAAGGAGACAAGATGGTGGAACAACAGAGTGAAAGTTGCAGTGAAGGAGAAAAGACAAGCATGGCAGAAGTACGAATTAGACAGATCGTTAGAAAGTAAACATCAGTACAGAATATGCAGAAGAAATGTGGCACTCATGGTAGAAGAAGAGAAGGAAAAATCAATGGAGGAGTTAGCAGACAAGTTGGTGGAAGATTTTAATGGAAACAAAAAGATGATCTATGGACTAATCAAGGAAAAAAGGGGAACTCGAGACGATCTAAAGAGTATGAAGAATGACAATGGTGATCTGATAAGTGATGTAAGGAAGATAAACCAGATGTGGGGGTAGTATTTTGAGAATCTTTTAAATGTAAAAAAGGATCTTAATGTATCAATGGGTGAAGAAGAGCTGCAGATTGGAGGTGAAATGGAAGACAGTGAGATGGAGGAAGATCTTTGTGATGCAGAAGTAGCAAGAGCCATGCGGGAGATGAAGAATGGTCGTGCGCCTGGTATTGATGAGGTTACCATATAAATGGTAAAAGCTGCCGGGAAGGAAGGTAGAAGATGGCTTTGTAGAGTGATCCGAGCAGCATGGGAACAGAAGAGAATTCCAGTTGATTGGGAAAGGGGATTATTGTTCCCCTTTTTAAGAAAGGAGATCGAAGGAAATGTAATAATTACCGGGGTGTGACCTTACTCTGTCAGTGTGCGAAGTTGTTTGAGAAGATAGTGGAACGGAGATTGAAGAATTATGTGGAAGAGGGGTTGCGAGAAGAACAGTATGGATTTCGGAGAGGGCGATCAACAATAGATTCAATTTTCACAGTGGGACAGATGATGGAGCAGCAGTGGGAGAGGGGGCAGGAAATGCATATGGCTTTCTTGGACTTGGAGAAGGCGTATGACAGGTTGCCAAGGGAAATAGTTTGGTAGTGTTTGGTGAAGAGAGGAATAAGCAAGGACTTGGTTGAGCGGATCAAATGTATGTATCAGAACAGTGTGAGTTGTGTGCAGTCGGGAGTGGGGAGATCGGAATGGTTTAGTATTAGTGAAGGGCTTCGGCAAGGGAGTGTGTTGTCACCAACACTGTTCATCATAGTAATGGACGAGTTGTTGAAGAAAGTAGAGCCAAATGAGGGGTTCGATACTCATACGTTGATTTATGCGGATGATGTGGTGGTGTGGGGAGAAACTAGGGAGGAAGTTCAGTTAAAGATTAATAAGTGGAGTGAAGAGACGGAGAAGATGGGTTTGAAAATAAGCGAAGAGAAGAGCGAAGTAATGTCCATGGAAAGAAAGAAGTTTAAGCAAGGTCATGCTAGGATCAAGCTTGGAGAGGGATGGTTGAAGGAGGTGGAAGAGTTTAAGTATCTGGGTAGCCTGCTCACCAACAAGGCTAAAGTAGACAGAGAAGTACAAGAAAGAAGAAAGAAAGCAGAGGCATTTTATCAAGTAGTGAGGAAGTTGCTGTGGAATGAGAAGTTTCCACAAGTTTGCAAGATCATTATGTACAACATGTATTTCCTGCCAATTCTAACATACGGGGCAGTGACGTGGTCAGCAGGTGGAAAGGAAATGAATCAGCTACAGGCAGCTGAGATGAAGTTTTTGAGGAGTGTGAAGGGGGTGACAAGAATAGATAGGATCCGAAGTAGGAGATAAGAAAAGAGCTTGGGGTTGAAAGATTGGTGTTCAAGCTGGGAAGAGAGAGGCTTAGGTGGTTCGGCCACATGAAGAGGATGGGAACCAATAGAGTGCCAAGGCGGGTGTTTGAAGCGGCTACAGTGGGAACTCGGAGAGTGGGACGACCAAGAGACAGGTGGATTGGACTGATCAAGGAGGATGTGCTGGAGAGAGGAGGAAGGTGGAGTGAGTTGGAGGCTGAGAGACAGTGGGAGGACAGAACACGGTGGAAGGAATTTGTGGAACAGTTAGAAGTGGAAGAAGAAGAGGAGGAAGAAGAGGAGGAAACGCCAGGCGTGGCCAGCCGGTCCTGCCGGTCCAGCCGGTCCTGCGGCCCTAGTGTTGGTGGGAACACCCACCCCCTGACCCATTGAATTAGAACCAGGGATGGATTATTATTATTATTATTATTATTATTATTATTATAGACCTACCTTTTTCCTGGGTAATAAAAGCAGGTACTCTGGTACAAAAAATGACCTGAATCCGACCTCTAAAATGAATGGTTACTGTTACACACCTTGACTGGGGCAGCTTGGTTCTGTCGGGCCGCGAGAATAATGTTCTTGGTGTGAACGTTGCTCGGGCTCTCAGACTCGGGGATAGGAGATTCTTCTCGGCGGAAGTTCTCGTCGTAAGCGTCTCCAAAACTCCTGTAATATTTCAATCACGATATAGAACCAAACTTCAGTAAATGTGGATCGTTTGGGAGGAAATTATTTAAGAAGCAACATTCGATGACTTGACAAAAAAATCATATTATTTCATATTCATAATTCATTATTTACTATCATTTATAATTAATAATTCCTTATATACTATTATACTATCATTTATAATTAATAATTGACTTCTATTACCTATTGAAGTGAAGTGATGTATTATTATTTTATGTAATATAAAATGTACATTGTATTTTTATTGTACCATGTATAATAGCTTGATAGCTTGATAGCTTGAATCGCAATACTTCAATTTTAATGAAATATTTTCAATACTTCGATACTTGTTACTTTTTTTTTGAAATTTTCAATTGTGTCCGTTTTTCCGACATTGGTGCATCATTGGCATCACGTCAATGAGCTGTATCACCATTGGCAGATGCCTCAACCAATCAGAGCCAAGGTTGCAAGTGACATAATCTCCAAAAAAATCTCTCGTTTTGTGAATTTTGATTGAATCGAAACTTTGATGGACAGGAACTACAGAAATATAAAGAAACAGATGTATCGGCGATACTATCGGTATCGGTTATCATAAAGTGAGTATCGGTATCGGTGAAAAAGTGGTATCGACCCATCTCTAATAAAAATATAATTAGTTTTTAAATTTAGCGCACATTACAATTTCTTTACTTGCCTAAAATAAGGGGTACCTAAAAACTAGTAGTTTTGCTCGAAATATCTCATCCGTCCTAGCCGAGGTGGAGCAGGTATGTTTGACGAGGGTGAAGAATGGACAATGGCTAAAGGGGTTCTATTGTTCGAGGAGCGACGTGGTGTTGCTCCGACAATGGTCAAAACTGGACTGACTGTCCAGTTCTTTCATAAACTCTTTCCAATCCCATACAGTTCATTTTCAAAGGAATAGTCCTCAGTCATTCTCAAATTGCGGTTCAAAGATTGCATGTTTGACCTCCCCAATGATGTTACCGTATTTGATTTCTTACCGAACTCCTTCCAACCTTGCTCAGCTCTTTGAATTCTCAAAAATTGCATATACGAATAAGACGATATACATAATTTCGGTTCGAGGTGTTGCACGTATCGGTGCTCGCTCATCTACCCGTTAAATAAGCATATATAATAAGCAATTATCATGCTCCTAATAAAACAGGACAAATCGTTAGATTCGTGTTCAGGGTTCAATTGTCTTTCGATAGAATGGTCGCAAGCTATGTATTGCGGGAAAAATACCTGTTATCGAATTAATGACAAATGTCACCATTTTGGCCACCCCTATACAAAATATTTCATATTTTTTTAATATATTTTTAATATGCTCCTTATTTAAATCCCTCGGTGTGTTTTTGTTCAATTAGTATGTACAGAGCCAATTATAATGTATTTACTAATGTATACTTACCCAAAGTTTGCACCCCCGCCACCCCCCGAAAGAAGCAACTTTTTTATAGGGACCCGTTCTCAGTTTGCCACCCCCGCCACCCCCCAAGAAGCAACTTTTTTATAGGGACCCGTTCTCAGTTTGATCAGTATGATTTTCTGAACAAATGAGCGAAAATCCAAGCGTCTACCAATTAAGGCCATACATGCACGATTTTCATATCCTTCTTTTTGATTGAATATTATTCCAACCTATCTTAAGAACACACTCTGACCCTCCAAAAAAATTTAAAAAAATTTGTTGTCATATTTTTTCCCAAATTTTTAACTCGAGTTATATTCGAGTCCCACTTCTGCCCCGATGACCGTAGGACATTCAAATTTACACGATATATAGAGATTAATAATATGTACATCCTACTATTTTTTGTTTATTTTTATTTTTAAAAATGGAATTTTACCGACTCTTTTAATTTTCATCAAAACTTGTATTATCTCGTAGATAATTGTTGTATGAATTGCAAGTAAAATTAAGAAACTAGTGATGTAGGTGTAGACATGACGAACATTTTAAGACATCATGCGACTCAATAGTCATACTTATAGCCGAGTGGGACCTAAATCTTTGTGCCGCAAAAATCCCTATACTAATAAGCTGTGTGAAGCGGGAAGCATAGCTTGTGCAATAGTAAGAATGCGAGGTTTTGTCTTGGCCCCGCCCACCAGTCTCGGCGTCAACAGCAGGTTCGTGCTTGCAGCGTGAATGGCTGAGCGTTATCGCCCCAGGCAGATAAGAAATAGGTTTATATTTCAATTCGTAGTACTGAAGACTTGAATGAACAGTTTGATCTTCAAAACAAATAACGAAATACCAAATGAAAACAATATTTTTCTTGGGTGTTGATGATAAATAATCATTGCGTCATAAAGTAAGCCATTAATTTGTCCGAGCTCATTATGCATGCACATTGAATTCAATTTTATAAAATATTTTCTGACTATTTCATATAAATATCTATTTTTCGTCTTCGTATTATCTGAAACAGTTCATTCGCAATATTTTCTGGATTAAAATATCTACCATATTTAACCACAATAATTGAAAGATAGACATAAAGTGTGAGTATTTTTATCACAATTATTTTTTATCCCTTATACATTTTTAAATTTTATAACGATCACTTATAACGATATACTTATTCCTGGGACTCCATAATACATATTGGAACCCACAATTTGCACTGACAATTTGTATTTATACTTTTTGAATACCCTAGCGCAATGATGAGTGTATAATTGGCTTCTAATGTAGTTTTTTCACAATGTTTCTTAAAATTTAGTTTTCACGAAGTTGAGGTATAAGCTCTCTTGTATTGTCGGCGGCACGTCTGCGTCAATAAGTTGCCGGCGTCAATAAATATGACAATTGAGCTGACCTCTTGCCGCCTAACATCTCTCTCAGATTGATTGATTTATTGCGGGAGAAATGCAAGAGTTCTTTTTACTCATTTAGCTCGGACATCTGTTTCATTATTTCTTTTTCTTTTTCTATTACTTTGTTTGTGACATTTAGGCAGTGGTCGAATTGGGGGGGGGGGGGATGCGGGGGGATCGAACGGCATCCCCCCCATGGGGAATAAATTGATGGTTCCATCCCCCCATGGCTAATTTTTCCACTTCACCATCCCCCCATGAGAGATTAAAAAACAACAATAAGTAATGTAATTTACTTCAAAATAATGCCATTTTCAGAGAATTTGTCTATTTAGCCTTATAGGTTACGAGATCAAAATCGCGTAGAAACGCACCAAATTAATTTCTGAAATAATTTTTTTGTTCTGTAACTGTGCGCCTCCGACTAGCATGGGCCAGGGGCCGTGTCCCATTGACCTCATGCAAATGTTTCTTTTTGTAACAATACAATTGTGTAATATTTGTACAGTAGGGGGGGTGAGGGTGTTAGGATAGGGGAAGGGCATTTTTCCCTAGATGTCAGAAAAAATAAAAGTTTTACTGTGCTTTAGTTAACTGTACATTTTGTGAACAAAATGAACTCTGAATGTCTCAAAATTGATTTCAAAGTGTCAAGAAACCAAGAAACGCCCTGCGGGGCAAGGTTTTTGGGACATGCCCCCCACACCTTATTGGAGTGAAAACTGGGAAAAATTAAAAAAGAAATTGAAAATCAAAATACAATTTAGAACGTCTTAAAATTGATTTCAAAGTGTCAAAAAACCAAATAACGCCCTGTGGGGCAAGGTTTTTGGGGTATGCCCCCCCTTACCTTATTTGGAGTGAAAACTGTGAAATATTTAAAAACAAAATACACCTCAGAACGTCTCAAAATTAATTTCAAAGTGTCAAAAACTAAAAAACTCCCTGCGTGGCAACGTATGGGGCGCCCCCCCCTCCTTACCGCGTGGCAAGTTTTGTACCTTCACTTGTCCCCCCCCCCCCCCCTGGAAAAAATCCTACCAGTACACAATCCCCCCATGGACTGACTTCCAATTCGACCACTGCATTTAGAACACCCGTCTCAACAAACAGAGATTTTTTAAATCTTAGAAATCATGCAATTTGTGAAAAGATTATTCCTGCCTTCAAAATTTTATGCATACTATAATTTTATTACTGTTTACTTAAATATTATTGCATTATCTTTTTATTATTAGGTATTTGAAATTATTGTCACAGCGTGCACACTAGATACATTGTTTCCTAGGAAAACGCTTTGTGTAAAACGTTTTTTTTTTTTTTACGAAGTGAGCTTTCTTATTGCATGCGAAGTCATGTGTGCGTGAACGTTGCTGCTTAGACCTTGAAAATAGAGGAATACAAGATGCGTCAAAGCCCAAAGTAGCAGTCTTTCTTTAAATTTAATTGATTTTTTTTTATAAATTTTACAAGCGAATAAAGTGTCTATAAAATTCAAATTATAAATATTTGTCCGAATGACCATGCAAGCTTTTAAGTTGATAGGTCAAACGGTTACATTAATAATTAAGCGAGCGTCTCCATTGTGCACTTTTGGACGCTTTCTCTGTTTTTTTGTTGTTTTTGTTAGTTTGGCCCGACACCACAGGTCACAATTTTTATCCGATCGAGCTAAAATTTTGCACACAATATGTATCATTCTAACTTACTCTTGAATAGTTTTTGAGAGCTGAACTTTGATAGGTTCAAAAATGAAAATATCTCACGATTGGTCGAAAATCAAAACGCTTCGATTAAGTTAAAATTTTGCATTTTCTCTTAATTTTCCTAATTTCAGCCCAATCGGTCAAGAAAGTTTACACTTATTGATATTTTTAACTGTTTGAAATATATTGACAGAATTGTGATGTTATCGATTGGGAATTATTCCAAATTATGTAAGCCGAGTGAGTGATCTCAGTTTCAGTTTGGATAATCTCAGTTTCAATGAAAAGCCGGTACTTTTATGTTGATCGAGTGTATCATATTTAAATTTAATTTGGATGTTAGGTATACGATTTTGCGTACCAAAATATCGGTTCAAGATGTTGCGCATTCAGGTGCTCGATCGTCAACGCGTTATACACCGAGCGTTTTCCTAGTTATAACATAGTGTGTGTGATAAATTTCAGATTGATCGGTTGAACGGCTCTGCCGGCAAAAATACAAACACACAAACAAAACAAAACAAACAAACAAACAAACAAACAAACAAACAAACAAACAAATTAAGGCAGAGAAAGAGCCATAAGAGTACCGTGGTGACCGTGGTGTGATTGATTGTGATTTTTTTAGCACTTTGTTTAATGTTTAATTATTATAGACGTATTGGTTTGTAATCTAATTTTGTCATGAAGAAGATTCTGGTAAATGAATCGAAACTTTCGATATGATCATTAAAATATTCCACGGGATGAATATTCCAAAGAAATTAAAAATAACATAACTACGTACCTAGAATAGTTTTCTATCGATATTCCGCAGATGTATTATTCAATTAGGCATTCCCAGGTAGCACAAACCCTCTAAAATATATTGGGCCGACCTTGGCTGGGTGATCTTGGGCAAAAATTGGCATGTTAACAAAGTGTGAATGATGGGCCTATATTGGCATCACAATGTTGTCCCAATATTCTTCCAATGTTATTAATAATGGCCCCAGATCTGCCCAATGATGGTTCAACAATATTCTTCCTATATTGTAAAGACGATGATGGCCCATTATTGGGTTGAGACTGGCCATTATTTAGCCATTATTACCCCTTTATTGGCTGGGTGATATAGGCACAATGTCGAATTGTTAACGAAGTGTTGTTGTGGGGCCATTATTGGCTACGTTGGCCAATATTTAATGAATATTGACCCAATATATGGTGACATATTATTTTATATTGGGACGATAACGGCTATATAATGGGTATAATGGGCAAAAAATAAATAAAAAAATATTAATTTTCATGTTATTCATATTGATTCAATGTCACAGTCAACCAATTCCTTATCATCAGTTATCTGAAAGCAATGGAGAAAGATAGCATGTTAGTACATTTTATAAAATCTGGATGGGCTGGGACGCGAACCTCGGAACTCTGCGTGACGATGTGCTGCCTCAACCCGATGCGCCATGGAGGTAGACAGGAAAGTTAGTGGTAGGTGACTATGCCATTCACAGCTCAGTAGCTGGATGCCGTGACTTTATATAAGACGCAATGTTGTTAGATTTGTACATTTAGTTTTAAGTCATATCGACACAATTTTATTAAAAACTGTATTATGTACAGTACTAGTATTGTACTAGTACTACTAGTACTAGTAGTGTAGTAGTATTGTACTGTATTGTGTTCTCGTGTTTTCTGTACGAGTAATTCAGGTTATTTAATGTATCAAGAACTTAAGAGATTATCATTCATGCAGTTCCAGTTATCGCCACTAGATAGGGGTAGCATCGTCTTTGAAGGGTAGCAGGGGAAAGTAGGCAACCAAATTGCCATTGGGGTGGTGCAAGTTGCATACAGCTACGGGTAATAGCAACAATAATATATATCCCAGGTACCATTAATTTTGATGCGAAATATAATTGTACTAGAAAGCCCCGCCAAGTAATACATGTCCCAATAAGCTCTCTTTCTGGGCAAGGCAATGCATAACTGAAGATGGACCACCATTAAAATAAAACTACTCTGATATGTTGGCAAAGAATTGTCTCTCGTGACAATTTTTTTTACCCTCACGGAATGACCTATCATAAATGCAAATCAATGCTCTGTTATAGTAATATCTGTGGAAGGTACATTAACTCCAATGCACACCTGTTGTGTATATATACACGTAAGAACATGTGTAACTGTTTTGAAGATACGAAACAGGTATATGGCTGCGTGGTAACGCTCGGAACTTGTATTCCGGAGGCCCGGGTTCGATTCCCGCGGTCGTCCTTCCTGACTGGGTTTTTTTCGTGGTATTACCTCAGTCGACAGGCAAATGCTGGGAAGGTACCCTACTAATAGGCCACGACCGCCTCCTTCCCACCTTCCATCCTTACCTACTCTTCACCATCATCTCCCAATCGTCATCATAATCATTCATCCGTCGCCATTAGCCTCGCTGCAGAACAGTGCGACGTTAAGCCCCAGACAAAAAAAATGTTTTGAAGATATTTAAATAAATCGTGAATAACTTAATATTAAAACATTTTAAGCTTGATAAAAAAATATGAATATACGACTCAATGAAGATTAAATACAAAAATTGCAGTTGCATGGAATAAAGAATTAAAATAATTTGTATAATATTTGAAACAACAGAATAAATTTGTCATTATGATGATCGAATTTAGGTTAAAAAATAAGAAACCATATTTGAAACTTAATTAAAACAAATATGCACGATGATTAATAATAAAATGGAATAATTTGATTTGAAATATGATGAACGAAAAATGGTACCGAGATTTAATCAAAGTTTGTCACTTTTTATGTAACAACAACATATAGAAAATTACTGACATTCCAGGTTACGAAAGGGAATAATAGAAATCTACTCAATTTTATGCAGGTTTCCACTTTATAACTTATCCTGATTATTTGATCGTTCGCATCTCTGCACACATCAAAACATCAACAAACTATTCAATATCATTTCGATTCCTAAAATATACAATTCATTATAAGGTGTATGTTCCACCTAAAATGTTTTAATAAAATGCGAAGTTGTGACGTCAGGCGGATAATGTATGTCCTCGATTGATCCTTGTTAATAGTTATATCAAATGATAGACGTATTGGAAATAAGGTCCAATATCAAAAGGTAACAATATTACAGTGTGGATAGAAATGTTCCCTTATGCCTCCCTCCCCCATAACCCACCCCAAAAATGTCTGCATTTATTCACATGAAATGTTGCTTTGCCCGTGTTTCAAGTCAAGGTCACCAGTGGAAATTCCAATATTTTCTTCACTGCCAAATGGATTCACGGTTTCCTACATATTATGGAAAGTTTCGAAGAAAGTGACTTTTTCAATGACAATTTGGTTTCTATTTAATATCTCTCTAAATACTTATCGGATTCAAACGAATCTTTTTGCTTGGCAGTTCGCTTGAAATTATGTACAGGAAAAGTCAAGTTTCGTAGAAAATTGTGCAAAATTTCTCGATGTCTATAGACGCGAATCGTAACGCAACTTCCGAGCTCCGGATTCCATGGCCAAATATTGTTCTGGTCGATTTTGGAAAATTAGTTTCACCGCTTACTAAAATTCATTTTCACTGCACAATTGAAATTGACGTTTAAAATTAAGACTTCAGAAAAAGCGGTGTTTTTCACGAATAACTCGGTAAATACTGAACAGAATATCGCGAAAGTGTTACTATAAATCAAGTCACGGAATTATATACATTACTGGCGAGTTTCAACACAATCGGTGGAAAATTAAAGATTTGTATAAAGAACGAAATTTTCAGCCACGTTGCTACGGGGACGACGTTCATCTCTTTTCAGCGTATTATAGTAAAGGATCTTTGCATTGCATTAACAAATTAGACATTTCATTTGAAAAGTGCTTTTATAGAAAATTTAAATAGATTTTATTTGTTACAAACAGAATTTATATTTTACACAAAGTTTGTGTCTTAAATATTCTATAATGGCCCCATAACGTCGCACTGATCTGCAACTAGAGGCTATTGGCGACGGATGAATGATTATGATTATGAAAAATAGGTAATGATGGACGTGAGGTAGGATTCGATCACGGTGAATTGGGGAACCTTCCCATAATTTACAAATATGAAACAAATTGTATTTTTGTATTCATATTTAAGCAGATTCTTTTAAATGTTCTCAATTATGTTTACGATGTTTTGGAGTGAAAGTTATTATTTTTATATTTGACCAATGTGTTATGGTTATTGTTGAAAGTATTTGAAATTAGTAATGATTAATGATGAGTAGTAATTAGTATTTAATGATTAGTTGAATGATTCCGTCATATCACAAATTTTTATATCGCTTAGTATAGGCACCCTATTATGTTTGTTGAAATCAATTCAAACCTTGGTAAATGACACGGATAGTGATGGATGACACACATTCAGAGTTTATCTGCACTTATTCATCTAAGAAAGATTGTTTTCTGAATATTCTAAACATTGAAGATAACTTTACAATAGTAGTGTTTTCGCTGGAGTGACTGCTTCATTATAACAACCAACAATAAGTTCTACAAGTCTTTCAATAGCACGCGGTAGCAATTGATGACGAAATATTTACGATCTATTCCCGAGAAGTTCTGTGAATGAAAGGGCTGAACTATACTGAAACATGGTTCAGGCATGTGGAAATAAGGGTTGGGCGGCGAGGAGGGAGCAGGTAGTTTGGGGGGAAAACAAGATGTGAAGATGTTCACGATTTCCTTGAGATGACCGTTTTGCCATCAGGTCAGACATTGAGGAACGAATATAATAATCTTATGTCCAACACGAAATCATTTTGGAAGTGCTCAACTGACATAATTTGCTAATAAAGAAAATACACTTCATGAGACGTCTATCAAACACTGGCCAAAATAATAATAAAGTACGGTGTTTAATTTGCCATTGTCTATTGTTAATTAGCAATCCCAACATCGCCTCTCTTGTGATGAAAATAATGAAAACACCCAATCAAGGAAAGTCGTTCGCGGGAATAGAATCATAAACCCCGAAAGTGATTTGCCGTAACCATCCTAAACTTTATGGATCCCTTTGATACTAATTATGAAAGTTAAATGCTAATTTATCAATGGAAATTTCATATAATATACCTAATCAATTCAATATTCGAAATAAAAATATGGAATATATGTTTGCAGAGATAGAGTATAGAAACTTGATTTTTAAATACACGTTGACGTACAATAAAAATTACAGAATTCGATTGCTGTTATATTTGAAATTACCGTATATATTTACATTGTTCCCATAGACTCATGAAACCGATGGGGGAACTTATTGAAAAGCTCCTCACACCAATAAACAATTTCGGAAAATGATTATTATTTGATACTATTAAATATTAGACAATTCGTTTTCGAGGGCACATCTTCTAGCTCAAAAGATAAAAACTATATTATATGAGGCGTAGAAATAAAACACCTGTTTGTTCTATTTTGTATATTTTCATTTTGATTTTGGACGCCTTTATGCAGGCTTTGAATTTTCCTGAAACTTTTTCAATCATTCTTTTATTTTCCTATTATTTGATTTTGTACTGTTTTTCTCTAAAAAGGGTTACTAAAAAAATATAAACAAAACGTTGGAACATATTGCCATTGTGTGCTGCGGTCATGTCATAAAATAAGAAAGTATCGCCTCATATTCAAACAAGGCCAATTGTCATTTTCAATTTTGTAATTACATTGCAATAATTGTCAATTGGTCCAATGATCATAAATAGAACAATCAAGTCCATTTTCTTAGAACAGATTATGCACCGAAATGTATTTTAAACTAGAAGAACGCTATTGCATACGAATTAATATTCGTGTAATGTTGCTGCTTTATGATATCCTTGGAAAAAAAGAAAGACATCGGATCAAGTGCGTCAAAAGAGCAGTGATAGTTTTATATTGAAATAAACTTGAAATATGACAATTATTCAAAACAACCAAATAAAATGTTTGTAAAATGTACATTACTTTTAGAATTCTCAAAAGATTTATATGAAAAATTTGAAATTTTAATTTTATTTGATGAATAAAATTTAAACTTAACTTCACATTTATTCAATTTTCAAAGTTACTGTCAATGTCAAGTACCTCTGTGTCTAGGTGTTGTGTTAGTGTTACTCTGTTACTAATGAAATTCAGTAACTGCAACTATAATAACAATGATAAATTTGACAAGTACCTTATCCAACACTGCGCCATTGTGACACTTCATTACGATGGTGCTTTAATCTAACATTTTTTTTTGAGTGGAATGAATTTATTTATTAGCCCTCGGTCGTTGGAGAAAATTAAGAATTATAAAATGTTCCATAAGTGATAGTGGATCTTTTATAGGATATGATTACATGATCAGTCTGATTCTAAATTCTTGTTTATTTTTGATAACTCATTGCCGGTATGTTCAAGATTGAAGATCAAGTGATCGAGTATGTTCAATCACTAATCAAAGATCAAGTGATCGAGTATGTTCAATCACTAATCAAAGATCAAGTGATCGAGTATGTTCAATCACTAATCAAAGATCAAGTGATCGAGTATGTTCAATCACTAATCAAAGATCAAGTGATCGAGTATGTTCAATCACTAATCAAAGATCAAGTGATCGAGTATGTTCAATCACTAATCAGTAACGAATGGAGAACAAACGCGTGAACTAATTGACGTCAAATTTTACAAGCGTGTTGTTTAATGCATGTCCAAAAGGTTGTTATTTGGAAAAATTTTTTAAAATAATTTTTCTTGAAACTTGTGGCTTTGTTTTTGTATGTATTTTTATTTTTGTTTTGTTTTGTCTTCGTCTTATCTTTCTGTTTGTCTGTTATTTTCGCAATACAATGTCATTCAAGGAAACGCATCAGATCCATTATTTCACAAAAGATTACTCTCATGATCGTTTACATACTGATTTTCATAGACCTAGGTCCGTTGGTTTCACCGGAAAATTGATTTATGTAGTTTAGCAGGTAAAGTTGTATGCAATTGCATGCTTATAACTTTTGCATACATGCAAATTATCATAGCAACGAAATCTTCTACCAAATTTTTATAATCATAGAATATACCGGGTGACGAAAAAAAATCCTCCCTGTTTGAAAGGTCACTATATCAAAACTATAAAAGAGAAAGGGCTGAAACTTTTACATGTTATAGAACAAATATGAAATGTAATATGTGCAGTTTTCAGAAATATTCGATTGATGCGAAAAAAGTTACCTACAATTAAGACGTTGAAAAATCGTTTATACCAGTGTTTAAATAACGCACGTTTGAGTTTTTTTACGGAACATGTATGGCTGAGTTGTAACTTTTTGAAATTGTATTCCGGAGGCCCGGGTTCGATTCCCACGGCCGTCCTTCCCGACTGTTTTTTTTCGTGGTATTCCCTCAGTCGACAGGCAAATGCTGGGAAGGTATCCTACTATTAGGCCACGACCGCCTCCTTCCCACCTTCCATCCTTACCTACTCTTCACCATCATCTCCCAATCATCATCATAATCATTCATCCGTCGCCATTAGCCTCGCTGCAGAACAGTGCGACGTTAAGCCCCCCCAAAAAAATCACTTAAACGTTTGAGTTTAAACAAGAACCAGAACCTTGCTAAAAAAAAATCGCTTGTTTTGTACATTTAAGTAAGTGGGAAATGATCATAATTTTACATAAAGATTACTCCATAAAGTAAAGCATGTATCTTATAGAGACGCGTTTTCAAGAAGAGATATGGAGGGAAAAGCTATTGTGACTGAATTTCCAACGATGAATTGGAAATGTTAACTCCGTTAATGTCGTTAAACAAAATTTACATAAAGGCACACATATACAAGACAAATTCGTATAAAACATAGATTAATGTTTATTAAGAAATTCATAAACAATCATAAATTCACCTCATTCATACAAAGTAACTCCAAATTAATTCATCAAACACGTTAATTTCGTATGGTTTAATCTGTTTTTTCAACTGTTACTTTACTAATTTGTAACTCTTTTTCCTAATGTTTACAAATTTCAGATTCCTTTCCATAATAGTTTCGATTATTAATAATATATATTATTATATTATTATATTATTCATGCAATGCGCTGCTATGCGAATGAAGGAAGATATTTATATCTTGGTGTGAGTAGATTATATAACATTTTCTTTCTTCAGCTTATCCAAGGAAGTTGTCCAAAAATTATGGAACATTATACATCTTGAATTTAGGGATGGCACCAGGTCAAATTTACCGGTAAATAAAGGTAAATTTACCAGCGTTAAAAGTTGAAATATATATTTTTTTTAATCCTTTCGAATGTATGAATCGAGATAACATGTGACAATTTGAGTGAAAATTAAGGAGCTTCGAATCAAAACCGAACTATTAGGTACACTCTATATTACATATAAGTATACCTATTCCGATAATCGCGAATGTAAAGAAAATGTAGGTCCGTATGCTATAATTTTATAAAAAAATAATGAATTGTAGGTATAACTAACATATCAAAAAGTTGAAATTTGAAGGAACTAAGCAAATGAGGGAATAAATATGCAAGAGTTAGGTTTTGATCAGAAGTGATTCAAAGTGTTATTTTTATTACCTTTTACATATACAGTATTCAATACTCAATATTCAATATTTAAGGTAGCACATGATATCTCATATCTTCCAAATAAGCCTATTTTTGGCAGAGGTATCAATAATCACTATTTACTATTTACACGATACTGTGAAATATGAACAACTTCTCGTGTCTAGATTTTGAGATATTGTAGTTATAAATTCTTATTTTTAACATGTAGTCTTATGGGGGCCGTTAAAATCATGACGATTTCCATGCTATTTTTGAGTTTTGAATTTTACTGAGATTCAACGTTTTTTCAAAAAACTGATTTCTAGATAGATAGTTGGACATTCTATTAGGAAAAAAATTGAAAACAATACCAACGTGTGCTATTTTAAAAGTTATCAACCAAAAACTAAATGATTTCCCTATACCTCCTGTGTTTTGTTCATTCTCGGAAGGCAATAAATTGAAACCTCGCTATACGACAGGGGTTGCAAGTTAAATGACATTTTATGATACATTTATACTGAAATATAGTTGAAATGTAGGAAAACGTTTTCTGAACTTGTAATTTCAAGATTTTTTATTTGTATATGTATAATGAATTAAGGTACTGGGAATAATCTGAACCGTTTGTACAAAATGATAATGTTCATACTCGTTGTCTTGTCAAAGCTCTCACAAGACGATGATTATCATTAGCTGAACAAAAGTGATTGAATTACTAGCTCGAATACCAATTGCCATCTTATTGGCTCAAGTGGAAACAAGTTACGTTTTGATTGGTTTTGATCTGAAGTAGATTTAATGTAAGATTTGAATAATTCATATTTGTTTACTTTCATTTAAAAACAATATATATATATATATATATATATATATATTATGTATGCCACTATCTCAAAATTTGTTAAGCATGTAACAAGAACAGATAATATCATAAACGTGTGCTTTATTGTTAGATCAACAAATTAATTATTCCTTTTTTTCACCGATGACTGACAGAGTTTTTCATTGTTCTGTCACCTGTCTTCGTTTTCACACAAAAGTGTGTCTAATGAATTAGCCTACATATAATAATGATTTTAATGAATAATGACCCGAAAATTACTAATTTCCGGGTTCTAAACGCCTGCTGGACAAAATAAAACTAATGGCTTATTCCAAGCTATGAAATTATTTTCATTGAACTGTTCTGAATTCACGTCCATTGCCCTATTTTGTTAACAATTAAACTGGAAAAAGATATTGATAAAAATCGATTAAAAAACACTTCAAGGTCAAACTCACTACCCAGCCGTCTTAATAATGTCAGTTTCAACTTTATATCCGTATAAATGAATACATCACATAAAAAATAACAACAATTCATTATAGCATGAAAATCGACTTCATGTGGACTAAATTTTGGAAGCCGTAATCACCGTATTAGCCTGCAAGATAGTCGGCCCCATAGAGTATAAAATAACAACATGTGTCAGACAAACAAAAACTTAGACAAAGGTTTTGGAATTGCCATTCTTTCCACCATACATTCCAACAATTCCCTGAAGCTGTAAAGTCTACTGAGTCGCGATACCCAAGTTAGCCGAGTTCATTCACGCTCCCGATTGTCAAGAGAGAGAGGTTAACATCCATTCATGAGATCCCATCAGTCGTTAATGATTCATTTACGAATCATTTTTTTATTTTTTAATTTCGGTGCATATTTAGCCTACATAAAATCTACTCGCACAAATATAAATAAAGTATAAACAAATATTTTGTGCGAAAATCGAAATATTAGATTCAATTGATATCAATCAAATATGATCCGAAATTCAAAAATAAAAAATGATGCCTAACTATATCCAATTTTACATTCATATTTTACGTCAAATGTAGCTATCTAAATTACATTTCACTAAAAAAAATATCACGATGAATTTGGCTTGTCTTGGATCTTTCTGACGTCTGTTGGGATCACAACACAATAGAGAGAGACAGTGTCTCGACCCTAGCAGGTAGTATGTCGTGGATTCGGTCATGGACTCAAAAGAAGACAGTTTACAATAAAACCATAAAATAAGGATATTTATTATTCGAGAACACATCGCAAAATATAAAGCATTTTAGACAGGTTTGAAAACCACCACCGTGGACGTGTATGAGTGTTTGAAGGTTGAAAATTATAATATAATATTCAGTATTTGGGGTGCCACAAAATGTGTTGTTGCTTAACTTTAATTGCAAAACAAATACCAATTGGATTGTAATACTGAATAGGTACAGCTTTGGAATAATATCTCGATCATCCCTACGCTTATACCATCCCGCCATACAACGGAAATCGTACAGTGGTATACCAGCGCTCCGTTGTATGGCGGGATGGTATAAGCGTAGGGATGATCGACACATTTTTCCACGACCCTACTACCACAAACAAAGTACTACTCATTCATCGACTCATACAGTTTAGAAAAACAGTTTCCAATAAACGAACAGGTTATGAAATATCTGGGGTTGTGATAAGCATATTATGTGATATGCGTGTGAGTGTGAGTGCACACTAAGTGCACGTGTGATTTACACATTCACAGCCCAATCTGTCATCCAGGCACTTTTTTGGATACGATTGATTGGAGGCAAAATGGGTTGACAAAATGATTTGAAATTTTAATCGTGATTAGATAAAAGCCAAACTTACAAACTGTACATTTTGAATTTTTTGCTTTGTTAATTAGTAAAAATTCGTTGATTTTTGGTGAAAAATTTCTATTTTCTTGTCTCGCTGGGTGCCTTATGAAATTTAATTTTAAAAATGTGCCAATCGTATCGGAAATTTCATAGTTTTGCGCGTTTTGTTGAAACCTGGCGCCTAATTAACAATGCAAGAAGCAAAAATGAAAAAGTGCTACTAAAATACAATTTATCCCGACTGATCATGTGAACATCCTATCAAAGTTACACTAACTTATGAAACAATTGTTCTCTCTCAATTTGCTAAACGGCCGCGTGCTTGCGCCACCTTAATCTGTTTTTTTATAGTAGTGTTTAACGTCGCACTGTTCTGCAGCGAGGCTAATAGCGACGGACGCATGATTATGATGATGATTGGGAGATGATGATGAAGAGTATAGGCCTTGAGTATAGACTTTTAGGTAAGGATGGAAGGTAGGAAGGAGGCGGTCGTGGTAGGTTACCTTCCCAGCATTTGTCTTTCGACTGAGTATTGATTTATTGGACCATGTTTTGCTTTTAAGTATATGTTTTCTGTGAAATTCTGTTCGAGATGGTGTCCCATGGGATTCACATGGACTTCCTCAGAGAAAGGAAAAATAATATTCAAGACAAAATTTAAATAAATAACATGCATTATGTTTTGTTTGCTCTTTTGAAAGGAAACTGAATGCTTTTTTCCACTCTCCTAAGATACTTTTGGTAATTACTAATTTCTGACTAATCTTTTGTTTATGATTCTAAAAAAGTATAGAGTGTCTCCATATGATGTCACAGCTGACCAAAATCTCACTGGTGCACAGATGATTTCAATATATAAATAATAAATAATCAATATATTCATTGATAAAATTTCCTTAATTTATTTGATACAATTTCTGTCTTTCTTTTCAATATATACCTTACTGAACTATGTTTAAAATACGATTAAACTATTAAAAAAATTCCTGTGGGCCAGTGAGATAAACAAGATTGGGTCTGTTACCTAGCAACCTGGTCTATTGGGTGTACTCTATACAAATATATTCTGAAATCTGAAGTAAATACAGTTTTTAGGTTTTTCAGTTCCAAAACGCACCCAAATTATACGAATTGAGTTAAAATTAACACAAATTTTGAATTTTGAATGAGCTTAATTTTTTGCTCAAAAACTGTCCTAGTGTAATTGAAAAAAAATTACACGCACCACCGGTTAGTAGGGTTGCAAGTTATGCAGCACATGCTGTAGTTTTTAAACAGTTTTTAGTAAATAAAGAAAAAACGTTAATCACATTTAAACTTATCTATTGAGAGTGAAACATTCAATATGTACTATCAAAAAAACATATTTCTGATCTAGATAAATAAAGCCATAATCTTGTGCAATGAATCATGTTGTATCTTTATTGCATATTTAAAAAAATATGTACACTCAAACAAATAATAAACGGTACTTTGAAAGAAAAGGATTGTCCGTTAAAGGTTTGATGGTATCATCCCATGAAGTCTGTGCTAATGCATGATCTAAATCTAGTAGGTGAGCTCCCATTTCATTGATAATAGCAAGGATTTATTGTCAAGGAACATGACCAGCAGCCAATCCGTTTTGGGCGAAAGAAGAGTGTCGAATTCATTTTGGCGTAGTGAAACGAATTCAAGCCAAAAAGATTTCGTTTTTGATTTCCAGCCCCATGCTCAAAAGAAATTGTGTATGTAAGTAGATAATTGCGGATGTCAGTACTCAACACCACAAGACCGTGTGCTAATAATCTAATGATCTTATAAAATATGAAATTAAGCATTAGTAAGGAAATATGGTTGATAATATTGGTCATAAAAGAGTTTCATTGTTTTTTCCCAATTTGATTTTGCATTTCTTTCAATGAAGTTGATCTATTCTTCATTATTGATAGTAATTATTTCAATGTTTGTTTGTCAATGAATTTCAATGTGTTATTTCAATTGAAATGAACGATTATTTTTTTCAGTAGTATAATTTAATATGTAGGTTTGTATTCCATAAGAAAAATTATGTTTATGTTAAAATGTTGCCCCAGACTAGCCATTATGGCTACGGGGCTGAGTTTGTAGAAAATTGTAATTTTATTTTGTTAGGTACTAATAAAGAATATTCAAACTGAAACTGAAACTGAACGGTATCCAGTAGACTCTGGCCACTTGCAGTGTAGAGTAAAATCATAGTAAAATCTAGAAATTCTTTTGAGCATACATGAGGCTGATAAAGGCACCTGACATTACATTGCGCGATGTGTCATGAATGCAATTTAATTTGCCATTTGACTATTACAAAATAAAATAAAACTTTAAACGTCAGAATAAGAATGTACTTCGATTTGAGCTGTACGCGTATTTGCGTGAAAGAATGTTGCACAGAATAGTAATAATACCAATTTGCTGCTTGATAGTAATGGGGGGGGGGAGAGAAATCTCACTTTCCATTGACACCGGCATGGGAACGAATGTTTTTACACCAAAATTTCTTTTCAATATAGACGGCAAAATTAGGTATACCCCCGAATTTAATATCATCCCAAAAATTTTCATTCGATAAATAAAACCAACCATAATAAATATGTAAATATAATTAAGCTAAATAATCATATTAGTAAAAAGATGGTATGATTTGTGGCGCTTAACAGCGAGGTTATCAGCGCCAAATAATCAATGCTAATAGTAATTCGTAGCCAATACGTTTAAAAAATAGCTAAACAACTATACCCAATTCGTAATTGTCGTTGCTATTACTTATGCATGTAGTGTACAAGTATACACTATAGTGTATACTTTTCAAGTATAATTTTCAATGAAATAAACTAATTCACATGCATTGTGTGTTGAAAAAAGAGAACATATAAATAATATGTTGTAAATACATGGTTTCTTAGAATATTGATACTTGACAAGTTGAATGGATTGGGATTATTGGGGCCTATTGTCTGTAGCAGGTAGCAGTGTGATGTCTGTTTTATACATTGTGCCGGATATGCAGCTCCTCGCGCATAGAAGATACATTAGTTGCCTAAAGTCCAGGCGTAACGAGGGGTAAGGAATGAAGGGCTGCTTATGAACTAAGTCAGTTGATACACAGCTGCTGCCACACTCTTCAAACTAATATAACATTAAATTGTGTTTATACTCATTAGCAGATGCGCAAGTAGATTGAACTACTAGATGAAAATGTATTATCTTGCAATTCATGATGAAAAGAGTGGTTTTTCGTTTACGAGGTCCTCGAGGAGCGCACGGCATGTGTAAAATAGGAACTAAAGAGCTTTAGTTTTCTTCTTAGCTCCTAGATGGTGCTCATATTTGACATTCGCTCAGATATAATGGCCAAATATTGGGCCGATGTCTAGTACAGAACTTGGGCCAAGATTGTAATGCCAATCTACGCCCATTATTGGGTTTGCTACATCTTTGCAATATCGTATAACCAACATTAAGCCGATCTTAAATTTATTTCATCGGGCCATTATATGGGTGCCAATATATGCCATTATAGGCAATACGATATAAAGCCATTATATGGGTACCAATATATGCCATTATTGGCATAGCGATATAAAACCAATATATGTGAGCCATTATTATGCCGATATTAGAGTACCATTATAGATCCAATATCCAAATACCAATGTGGGTCAAATATCGGTGTAACAATGTTCTCCCAATATCCCCATCTAATATTTTACCATTATTGGGTGTATGATATTGACCCAACATCACAATATCAATATAGGGAATAGATTGGTTAGCATATAATGGGCAAATATCGTTGAACCAATCATGGTCCAGCATTGGGTTGATTACATTGGGCCAATATAAAGATACCAAGCTGGAACCAATAATGGCTGAATAACGGGAATCTCGGCCGGTGTACCCGATGTAAACATTGTGGGGCCATTATTGGGCTGATGTAGGGGGAAATTTTGTGCCACCTGGGATTGTTTGTGGCATTTTGATGGAATGTCACCTACAATGAAACTGTGTTGATTTGTGTTGAGCTCGTAAAATTTGAGTTGTATTGAGTCGTGAAATAATAAAAACTTATTTCTAAAAAGATAAAAGCTTGTCATTATTCAATCATCCTCCAGCTAGCAATAGCTACCTACAATACTTTTCATACATTTTTGCATTATTCAAAAGTGATATCAAGACATTATAATGAAATACGATATAATACGAGTATACGATGACTTTTACTCGAGCTTTTACTTCATTTACCTCTAACCTCGTTTATTTTAGATTGATTGTTATTCATTGCAATTATTTGCATCACTTTAATTAATATTTTTAAAGATTCAAATCTTCAATTAGTAGAAAATAATAAGGTATTCAATTGGTACGTGTGGTAGAAGTCTTGTTTTTATTTGCGTATTTCACAATGTTGGTGAATGACCGTGAACCACATTATGTTTGTTATCTGGAATTGTCTCGTCTTACGTTTCGTTGTGGAATGCGTAAACATGCGCTGAACAATAGACCCACATAGAACACTGCGACCAATAAGAGAGGAGTCTGGCTAGTGGGTGTGAATGTTATATTTCTAATCTGTAACGGATATAGCTGTTAAGTCAACTACAGTGTCGCCATCTAGCTCGGAAGCGGACAATTTATCATCGAATGAATCACGTTAACACCGAAAAGTTAGTCCAATATGCCCTACTATACCTCCAAACAAATGAATTATAACTTGAAGTTCAATTTCTATACAATAAATGATATTTTCCTGAACAATGGAAAACTGCACATTGTTGCGAAATCGGGAAAGTTCATCCAAAGAATGTACCTTTCTTATGCCGCAAAGATTTTTTAGATCGGATGAACGGTTTTGGCGCTACGATGTCGTAAAAAGTGGTAAAAGTCACGCCGTTCAAGGCCCCCCGCGAGCAATTAACATTGTGTAGTCCCTATCCCGGTCAGAAAAAACGCACTAAATCAGCTCTTACGCATAAAGTATTGATAGAGCCAGTTTTAAATGGTGATGCGCGAATTCGCGAATTGTTCTGATTGCACTATTTTCTTCTACTAAAATCCATTTCATTGTGTATAGATCCCAAATCTACCATTTTTACATCGCGAAAAAAAACGAAATCCAACCCTGATCGCGATATTCAACATTTTCCGCGAAATGACCACGAAATAAAGGTTTTCTATTAAAATTACTGCTTTTATCCCCCTAACAGGTCACACAACAACAAACGAAACCAGTTTCTTTCCATGTGCTACTCAATCAACCCCCTCCCCCTCGCCAGACACTTTGCTACCCACCCTCAAAGTGAACCAGACCGTACAGAGAAAAGACAGTACAGAGCATTAAAGACGCCATTCTAGACAAGCCTATTTCAGTGCTAATAGACCAATCAATCCATTCCAATCCCTACTCCAAAGTGGCATACATGTTTTTCAACAAATTATGGTTTCTGGGGGCTATTACAATGTGTTTTATAACCAATTTAATATCACCACAAAATCGCGAAATCCCTCTTCCAGAAAAAACACAAAAAACGAAATTGATGATTTTAAAAACGAATTTTAAGAAATAAAATCACCATTTAAAACTGGCTCTAAGTATTGACGATACAGAAAAATGGTAAATTACAAAGTTATTGACTTTAATGAGTACAACTTTTGTTTCAGACATTTGTACGTTAAATTACCGATTTAAGGTGTAGATAAAATATTAGGTTTAAAATTTTTTTTCCCAAGATGGCGCCAAAATTTTTAAAATTAATTTTTTTCACAATAGGGCATAAAGTTTTAATTTTAAATAAAAAATATTAATCCTCTATGTCTTTTCTGATTGGCTACCGGAAGTAATAACTTTACCCCCCCGCCCCCAGGGCCGGGGGCAACTTTTTGATCGGGACCCGTTCTCAGTTTTATCAGTAAAATTTTCTGAACAAATGAGCCAAAATTTATACTTCTATCATTAAACGCCGAAAAGTTGTGCTTTTTCGATTTAATCTGCTGCACTAATAGGTCAATTGATTTAGAGGATGCGAGTGATACCTCTGGATGTTGGAGCGCTCTCTCAGCTTGTCCGCCAGAATGTACTTGGACAGTTTGCTGGCGTATTTGATGACCAACTGCTCCATCTGCTGAGGCATGAAGCCACTCAGCTCCAGAGCCTGCTGCTGCAAACCACTCTTAGTCGCCAACTGAAATACAACAACAAGATCATTCATGTTTGTATTTGTTTACAAGTTTCCAAACATTAATGGTCCATTTTAATCAATACCTTTTGAAGTAATCAAGAATAACCTTTTGCTATTTAGGATCAGAAACAATACATATTTATTATTTACAATAGGTACAGTTGTTGTTAATTCATTTCATATTCTAAAAGACTTCCGATATTAATAAATAATACATTAGAACATTTAGGAGTTTGTTTTCAAAAAGCAACATGTCCATTCACCTATATTGTTCAGAAACAACGAAAAACTTGTAACTAATAATTGCCTGCAAATAGGATTGTATTGTGATTGGTTTTAAAATTCAAACAAATTTTTTTTGAATTGGAATGCTGAAAAATTAACTTCAATATATTTCTACTCTTTTCCTAACTAGGTAAACGCTCTGTGTAACGCGTTGATAAGCGAGCACGGATACGTGCGACACCTCGAACCATAATTCCTTAAAACACGGCAATAATATACTGAAGGCTAGAAGCATGATTCACTAAATTATATAAAAAATAACTGCATTTGTGTCTCATTGCAAGTTAGTAACAGACACACACTCATGTGTATTTTTTGGAGTATTTAGGTGTGTATCAAAGGGATTTATTCCAAATAATAATTACAGAAACAAAACAGATAGATAAACAATACAGATAAATACAGAGATTGAAACTCACAAAATAGGCAACATGACATAATTTAAGAAATAGTATTCATCAGTTACTTGCCGTTCCGTACAATAGAGCAATTTCCTATTACCCAACACATTGTATTGTAACTATAAATATAACGTAGTGACTGAATAAATAAAATAATTCATAAACGTAATTTCATTTATCAACCAACCAACCAATCTATTTCTACAATCAAGCAGACATTTCGCCGGTCTACAAATAATTTGCTTAGCATTTGAAAGGATTGAAAGTAAGACTGCATGTTAAAACTTTTATAAACAATAAATACCTATACTATCGGTTGAAATAAAATAAAAACTATAACCTCGCAGGTATTGCTATAACTATACCTATTTAACCGTAAAACGTATTCTAACAATAATCTATAGACAGCTGACTGCTTCCGAGTTTGTTTTGAATGGGGTGCATCGAGCGGCCGCCGCACGGACTCCTCGAACCTACAATGCTATTTATATGGGAAAACACGATTTTTTTTATTTATGGACGGATCTTTCTCAAAAACTATACAGGTCTAAGTTAGTATGAGATAAAGGTGTGTGCAAAATTTCAGATTGATACGTTGACCGGTGCGACCTGGGTTGAAGCGACAAAAAAAAAACACACACACAGAGAAAGTGCCGCAAGAGTCAAGTGGAGACGCTCGCTCCGCTCGCTTAATTAATCTTTTAATTTTGGACTTGTTGCATTTTGAAACAAACCCATTTGACATGTTGTGTTTTGAAACAAAATCAAGAAAACATGTGCAAATAGGATTGTATCATATTGCATTGTGCTTTGTTTTAAAATTCAAACAAAAAATTCTTGAATTGGAATGCTGAAAAAACTGAAATGCTGAAATGATTGGACATGTTGCACTTTGATAACAAAACTTTTTAAACATGTGTCTTTTTGTTACAAACGTCGATATTCACTAGTTCATTACTACAGGATATGTTGACTTTTGTAGCAAACAAATTACATATTCAGATCTGCATGGTTTTATAGCACTAGGAACCATCGTTAACAAAAAAAGTGAATTTTTGAACATGTTGCTTTTTGAAAACAAACTCTACATTTAATATTACGCTTACAAGTCAATAATCTATCTCTTGCCTACAGTGAACTACACTGCTCTTGACTCACCGCAAACATTTTCAGAAGAGTGGTTTTGATGAGATCCTTGTTGGCCAGAACATCGGATGCGTAGTTGGGGTTTATGTTGAATGCGTCGGAGAGCGACGGCGCTATGAGTTGGTTCAACCAGAACTTCTCTTCCAGCTGCGTCTTCTCAAGCGTGTCTTCACACAGGGGAATCTGAAACAACCCAACGGCCGGTGTATTGGACACCTTGGTTCTCGTCAGATCACCAAGGTTAAGCAACATTGAGCGGGGTCAGTAGTTGGATGGATGACGTTCAACTCTGTCCTGCTAGTTGCTGCTTTTGAGCCAGAGAGACTGGGGTGTTTGGGGGTTAGTGTGACGACCTCCCTCCACCTGTTATCAGTGTTTGTGCGGTGAATGTTACACCGGATGGGACGTTAAGACGTCGGTGCCGGGTTACCTTCTCTATTACATTCTCACTAGTGGAGCTCGGCTCTGTTGAGAATGATGGAACAAGTTGGTAGAAACCTCACTGCCAATTATAATACATATTTGTTAACCCTCTTAGTGCCAGCATTATTTCATGTATGTATGCCAAGAATGCCAGGCCATATTTTCATTAATTGTAGACTCGGAGTAAAAAATTCTAATCTTGGCTTGTACCTACATCACCAAAACACTTGATTTTTTTTGTACATACTGTTCAAAGGTTAATGATGACTTGGACAAAAAATTGAATCACGATAATTTTTTTATACTTGTTTTAATTTGTTTATTTTGATTAAAAAAATAGGTAATTAAAAATATTTTTCATGTTTATCATGTTTGTATACAGATTATATAAAGATTTTTTCCCAACAACGTGAATAGATTATTTGGATTCAGCGATAAATTCTCAACATTCATGATTTATTGAGCGAGCGAAGCGAGCGTCTCCTTTTGACTCTTTTGACACGGACCTCTGTTTTTTGTTTTGTTTTTACCTTTGTCTGCTACCTGGAGCAATGGTAGTCGCACCGTTTCACCGAATGATCTGAAATTTTGCACACATGTAGAGACAACCTTCTCTGTTTGCTGACCCCAATTGTTTTTGAAATCTATCAATTGGTTAAAATTTAAATAAATATCTCCTGATAGGTTGAAAAATGAAAATGGTCTTCGATGAATCTCATCAAACTCATATTTTGCATGGTCATTAAGACCAAGTATTAGTTCATGTTAAGACCAACATTGTCTCTTATTTTACAAATTTTCAGCCAAATCATCTCATTGGTTAGAATTTAAAAAAATATTTCATGTGCTTTTTGAAATTTAAACCAGAACCGTTTGTCCGATCAACTTAAAAATTTGCATGGTCATCGGGTCCAACATTATCTGTATTTTTGAAAATTTTCAGAATAAACTGTGTTTAAATTCTAAAGTTATTGACAGTTTACGGATATTTTGCGTGTTGGCTGTCATAGTTCTCGAATTTCACATTTCACGGCATCTTCGAATCTTCACTTCAAGGTTGTTAGAGCAGAAACTTTCAAACGTATTTTATGAAACTGATATGACCGTTTAAATATTTTTTGAACGAGATCCTGTGATTTTTGGAAATTAACAAGGAATCATTCAATCATAAAGGTTCAATCGATCAACTTAAAACTTTGCGTGGTTATTGGGACCAATATTATGAGAATTGTTGGAGATTTTCATACAAGTATGTGGCGAAATTCAAGAATTGTTGGCTTGTCCTTATTATTGGCTAAGGACATTTTCGATGAACAGAATTTCGGTTCGAAGTGTTGCGCGTATCCGTGCTCGCTCATCAACGCGTTACTCAGAGCGTTTTCCTAGTTTCATATTTTTATGACGAAAACTACAGAAGTTACGAAATACTTTTCGTCCTAACTGGACAAAAAATTAGAAAAGTGTTACTATCCAAACCTCACTTCCTTTGACACAAGATTCACCAGTATCCAGCTCATCCTCCCCAGAGCTGGGCATGTTCTCTTCATCGAAGCCACTTAATTTTTCATCACTATTACCTTCATCTACTTATTTATCAAAAAACGCTCTTTGATCATCGTCATTCAGAACTTGTTTGCCTCTTTGACGTGAAGCAAGTAAAGAAGACGCAATTTTTAAACTAAAGGAATGGAGGTTTGACCATGGGTGTGTTTGATAAGTATTTTCAGCTTGCGCGCTGTGACGTCAGCAGATTGTTCGGCGCGCGCTCGAAAATGTGGACTTATCAAACAAACTTTGTTGGCGGCGCGTTTGAACCTTTGAACAGCCCGCAATATTTTAAATGGCGGCCATCAACCTAACCTCATATAAGGCATAATTAATAGGGGCACTTGAAAATGGTGTTTTGAAAATCAGAATGTCGGTGATTACTTAATGCTAATATTGGGTTTAAAAGCGGTGCATAAAGTCAAATTTCGGTGTTACCGTATTAACTCGTGTATAAGACGCAATTATATGTCAATATTTTGATTCTGAAAACAGCCCTGCGTCTTATACACGCATACCAAGCCTTTTTCCCAGTGTAAATCCAAGGTGGATGTTTGTAAACAGAGCTGTGGTAGACTGCCACATGTTGTCTATCTCTGCCTTTCCCTCTCACTCTGTCTGGACTACTCATACTGTGTCTAGACACAAAACTATTAACATATTAAATTTGTGCAACAAATTTTTTCCCTTGCATTTAGATCAGGAGACAAAATATATGTTTACGTCTGAAAAACATTACTCTGACAGACATAAAATAGACTAAACACTGTTGAATGGCGATCTTAATGGAAGGGGAGGAGAGGAGTTGGGTTTGTTTTGGGCAACTGTGAAAGGCCGAGAAAGATGACAATTCGTTTTTCAATGATATTATACACCTAGGACACTGTAATTTAAATTTTTAAATGTATTTGAGAGTACAACAGACTACCAAAGGATATTAATACCTAAATTGGTCATTTAAACTCATTAAAACTCATTTAAAGACTGTAATGAGTTCAAGTTCTATGTGACATGTCATCAATGTTTAAAACGCATAATAAGTGATGTATTTGAGAGAGAGAAAACTTTTATTAATAATAATAAAACACTGTCATTATAAAATGATTGCCACTTGGACACAGTATAGCAATAATATCAAATAAGAATAACCATTTAAAATTATGAACATGAAGTGAAAATAACATGAAACAACCCTATACAATAAAACAATTTACAAATAACTTTGAAATTACTAAAGATTATGAAGCCAATGACGTTGATGAAAATGATGAGGATGATGATGATGATAATTTATTAGAAGTAAAAAGCTAATATGGACTATAAAGATGATTACGTAAAATGGAAATGGAGCCCTTGAGTGATAATATACTAATGTGAGAAATGAATGATTTACTAAACTTAAATTTACTAAAAAAATCCTTAAAAAAACGAGTAATAGTGCCTCTTGAGCCGACGAGCAGTCCTATTACTTCTATTGAAGTGGCGTTGTACTTGTCCAGGAAGTAAGGGATCGTTGGATTGTAGATAGCCTTCTTCTCCATGTCGACCTCTTCACTTTGGCCGGCATGGGATTCGAAGCGGATGGTCGGGTCCATGATGTAGCCACGACGAGAGACTGGATCAATGGCAATGATGTCGATGCGCCGATTGCTCTCGTCGACAGCCACACCATGGACCTCTTCTGCGACCTCCCAACCTTTCTTCCTGAGCTCGCCGGCGATGGCTGCTCGGACGGAGTGGTGGCGTGTGTTGCGCAGCAGTTCTCCATGTTTACAGAAGCCAAGAACGTGAGGGAGGGTTTCGATCTCGGTGCCGCAACGGCGACACCGGTTCCCGTTCTGACTTCTTCCATGGAGGACTATCACCGGCGCAACATTGGCGGTCATCTTGATACCATCACGCCATTCCGAGCTTGACAGTCCATTCATTCTTGAGACCCATGAATTAGCCGGTGTATATTCGCTATAGAGCACAGCTCCTCGACCATTCTGTGACAGAGCACACCATTTGGTGTACTCCTCTTCTCGAAGGCGGTCACGAATGATCGAGGGCTTGACTGGACTTGGCGTAGTGTCAATAGCGTTGTCTGATTGTGTGATTAGTCCGAGCTTTTCGAGACAGAGCTCTCTCTCCTGCGTGAAGTTTCTTGTTTCCAGGACGTAAGCGTTTCTGCTCTTCTCGAGGACGTTACAAATGTTTATTTTCTGGATAAATGCCTCCCATCGCGCCCTGAACACATTTAACCCTTTATACTTATGTGACGTGTAGAGCATGGAGTCAGGAGTGTCAAATGGCAATGAAACGATTTCCTTGATAGTGCTTTTTATTATTTTATCTAAATCGTCTAGGAATGATATTGGTAAGTTGCAGACTGGGGCGTTTTGAAGTGGATATACAAGAGTCGGAAATATGTATTGCGTGAGAATCTGTAACTTTTGGTGAGGCTTCAACAATGGTGATTTAGTGAGTTCTTCTAATTTGGATCTTAAGTCATTTATTAGTTTGAACCTGTCAAAAATTATTGCTTGGTTGAAGGTGATTCCTAAATATCTTATGGTTTCATGGTGACCAATTGCTCTAACTGAATTATGATCATCCAGAGAAATTATTGATTCATTTAAGGCTCCTTTTTTGATATTAATTGCAATTGATTTCTTGTTATTCAGTTCCAGGCCAAGCTCTGCTAATCGCTAACGAATAGTGTTTGTGAGTACTCGAGCTGATTCTTCGTCTTTCGCAAACACAACCAGATCATCTGCAAAGCCCATGATGGATATGCAGTCGAGCTCGTCCACTAACCTGTAACCATACTGCGATGATACCTCCGGTTTAGACAATTCGTCCAAGATGTGATCCGTCGCCAGATTATAAAGCGTGGGCGACAAAGGTGCACCTTGCATAACCCCTCGATGCAATGGGATGCGTTTAGTTTTCTGGTTGTTTTCTTCGACTTGAGAAGAGTTTCCTTCTTGTGATTAATGATTAGGTCTTGTATCTTGATGGGTAGAGGCGATGAACGTATTGTGGCGGCTAGATGATCGTGCCCAATATTGTCAAAGGCTTTTGTAATGTCTAAGAAAACCAGAGTTAAGTTCTCTTTCTTCGATCGAGCCCTTTGTAATAGAGCATTGACGATTGACACATTTATATAGGATCCCGGAGAAGTGATAAAACCTCGTTGATGTTCGTTGAAAGACGTGTAACTGCGCACGATCTTGTCCAGCGCCCTTTCAATGACACGGCGTAGTACTGAACATATTGAGATGGGTCGCCAGTTAGATGGAATACTGGGATCACCTGATTTATGAATCAATACTGTCCTTGCCTCTTGAAAGCTTGCAGGAACCCAGCCTGTTCTCAACATCGTGGATCCAATCAAAGAGAGAATTTTGACCACTCTTTCCGACTTGACTATTCTATGGTTCTATGGTTCTATGAAGATTTGTATCCATTTGTCAAGTTCAGAGTGAAGTTTATCTGTGTCACTTGATGTTCCTGATTTCTCTGTTGATTCTGCATCTATACTCTCTTGTTCGGTGACTTGCTTGTTATGTCGGAGCGATACAGTTTCCCTGTATTTATCAGGATGAGCTCGGGTGATGTGAGCTGATAACCCTTTATACAACTTCTTACAATAAGGACACGGTACTCGAGTCTCAGCTACTGGCTCAGTTATGGGCGAAGTTTCGTCAGCAACAACACTTGTAGTTCTAACAGCAACTGGACTGGGTATCACGGTGGACATGACATCTTGTATTGGCGATAAATGGTGCATTTTTTTATCGTGAATTTTTAATCCTCGTATCGTTCTAAAGTACTTGGAACAAACTTCACATTGATGCTTGTGTTTACCTTCTTCTAAATCTTCTTATGATGACAGGGTTCTTCCGACGCTCTCTTGACTCATGACATTTGATACACATTGCTCAAAATGATCCAAAAAGTGCAAGTGCATTAAAGGCGGGAACTCTTTCATGCAATTGGGACATGCGATCGTAGTCGAGGTTTGAGTCGAGATGCCATCAGATGGATTACTATCTTCAATTGAAATCGGTACATCTTGATGCCTTGATCTGAGAGCACGGCCACTCTGGTCAGGATTCATCTTACTGTTCTAGTAGGCTCTATCATGATACATTTTCAACTGTCTTTTTCAAAATTATTTTCTTCATAGATTCAAAACTTACAGTTGCAAATATAAACTTACTGCGATGTTATAATGACAGATTTATCGTGTCAAAGTGTACAGCAGCTCATAAGGAAGAAAATGGTATGAAATTTATAATATATTACTGTCTGGATTACAATAAAAAATTGCAAAATGTGTGGAGCGATGATTGCAGCTTCTTATTGAAAAGAGAAACAGTTTTTGTTTCAAGGTGATGGAAGGTGTAATAACAACTGAAATGTAGAACAGCATATATTCTAACTAAAAACATCATAAAAATCTAATTACAGTGTCCTAAGTACCTAATATAAGTGTAAAACGAATTGTCATCTTTCACGGCCCCACTTCACATTATTTGTTTTGGAATGCAGAGGAAAGGCAGGTGCATGCCTCTTAGAGCAAGCAACAGCTGCTGGAAAGAGAGTCCCCTCCCCCCTTTCTCAGAAGCAGGAAATTACTGTTTGTTTACAACAAGTTGGCAGTGATTTTCATTCTAAGAGCTCAGTTAGCTGGAAAACCAACATTAAGATGGATATCATGTATACAAACACACAATGTTTTTCATCATTTTACTGCGTCTTATACACGCATGCTAAGTGTTTTCTTAAAATAGATTTCTCAAAACAAGGGTGCGTCTTATACACGAGTGAATACGGTAATTTCGTTTTATTTTGTTAAAATTTACACATACCTACTCACAAATTTTGATGAAAACTATCATTGACACTGATATCAATTGATTTTATCACATGAAAAAATTGGATATCCCTGTTCTAGAGGTTCTCAATCCATAGATATTGAGATCAAATTAAAAAAAAAAAATCAATACCAATTTCTCCCAGACATTCTTGTCCCAAAAGCTGGCTAGTAGTGGGTGAAGGGGGGGGGGGGGAGGGGTAGTAGGTAAAATTCTACAATTCTCTCAGGACAATGACATAGCTCAAAACAATCTCCACTGATTTAAAATAATTTTAAAAAATTGTGTTTTTCTTTCAAATAAAGTGTTTTTTTGAGCGAGCGAAGCGAGCGGCTCCTTTTGACTCTTTTGACACGGACCTCTGTATTTTATGTTTTTTTTTTTTTTTTTTTTTTTTTTTGGCTGCTACCTGGAGCAATGGAAGTCTCACCGTTTCACCGATCGATCTGAAATTTTGCACACATGTAGAGACAACCTTTTCTGTTTGCTGAGCCAATTTTTTTTTTGAAATCCATTGATTGGTTAAAATTTAAATAAAAATCTCCTAATAGGTTGAAAAATGAAAATGGTCTTCGATAATTCTGATCAAACTCATATTTTGCATGGTCATTAAGACCAACAATGTATCTTATTTTACAAATTATCAGCCCTATCAGTTAAGAACGTATGCACCTATTGACATTTTTAATAGCTGTCAGAGATGAAGTATCGAAATAACTGTTTTTCCACAGTCCCATGGATCTGATTTGCTTTAGGAACCACAGTGGTTAGATGCTATTTTCACGTTTCAATGAAAATCAGATACATTTATGTTGACTGAGGGGATAATTTTTCAATTCAATATTGATGTATATGTTTCTGTGCGTTCTGTACGCATTTCCGGTTCGAGAATTTGTACGTACGTACCCGTGCTCACTCATCAACGCGTTACACTGAGCGTTTTCCTAGTTTGTTATTATAACCACTGGATTTCGGTGCCAATTTAGCATTTTTAGCCAATTTTTTCAAATAGTGGTGAAATGAAAAAAAAATGCGATATTTCGCGATTTAATTCTTGCATATTTGTTATCAGTATGCATAACTATGCCCAGAAATGATGGAAAAAAATTAAAATTTTCGCGATTTCGTGAACACCATTTTCAAGTGCCTCTAATAATTAATCATAAATACCAATTATAGGTATATAGGTTATTTTAAAACTTACTAGATTCAACTGTATGCTCATTCATGTGTGTTACTACAACATGAAGCTCTGTAGAAGTAAATTGACACGTTGAACACTGATACATGACAGTGTCATCCGCCATTTTTTCTAGAGTGCAATCTGTCCCTCGCTCGATTTTGACCGCGCGCCGCCAGTACCGCGCGGAGTTATCAAACACTCGAGAGCGCAAGCCAAAAGAGTTATCAAACAAAAAAGAGCAGATCGCGCGCTGGCCGAGTGCGTGGAATGAGTTATCAAACACACCCCATGTTTGACATAATGCGTCAAAATAAATTGAAATCTGTACCCTACCGCCACCTAGCATTTTCCCCATGAACTACCACATGTTACAAACCCAGTCGATAAAGCAGTTCAACATTCCAAAGACGAGGCGCGAAGAATGTATTTGAATAGGGCCGATAGATCGGCCCTTGGCAAGTTTCGCACAAACTCTCAGCGCCGATTTATCGGCTCTTGGCACTAAGAGGGTTAAAGCTGGACCGAACATTTTCAAAGAAGCTGTGAAATATATCTAAAGTGCTACCAATTTGGAAGCTAAAATTATCAGTAGTAATTATTATTAAATACCTATAGGAAACCAAGTTGGAACCACTTACCTGCATCTCCAGTTCTGTGATGATTGGTTTGGGCGCGGTGGGTGGATAGAACGATCCGCAACAGAGAACACATCGGATGTTGCGATATCGCTCACTCAGCCCGATGACGAAGCAGTGGTCGGACTTGCCTTTCACCTGCAAGAACAACATATTATGTTTGTTTGTTTGTTTGTATTATCATCCTGAAGATATGCACATAGTATAAATATAGGTATCGTCAATTAATTAATTATAAAACATAAACAAATTACAAATTTCAAATTTTAAGCCACAATTCATAAATTCAACTATAGAACACATAGTACGCTGTTAGTTCTAAGGTAGACATAGGAGGAACATAACTATAGAATACATAATACACTGTTAAGTTCCAAGGTAAACACATGAGGAAAATACAAGTGAGCTAAAAGCTGGAATTAAATTAAATTGAATGGGAAGAAGACAGTTCCAGAGGATTGGAGAAAGGGGGTCATCGTACCGATTTTCAAAAAGGGCGACAGGAAGAGGTGCAGCAACTACAGGGGAGTGACATTGATGTGCCAGTGTGCAAAACTGTTTGAAAAACTTATAGAGATTAGGCTGAGGGAGGTAGTGGAGGAAGGGCTCAGGGAGGAGCAATAATGGTTCAGGAGAGGGAGGTCAACCATTGACCCATTATTCATTATCCGGCAGATCATTAAGAGAAAGTGGGAGAGTGGGGATAAGCTTTACATGGTTTTTCTGGACTTAGAAAAAGCATATGATCGCTTGCCTAGGAGGAAAGTATGGGAATGCCTGAAGCAGAAGGGAGTACGTAGAGAACTCATTCATAGAATTAGGTGCACATACGAGAAAAATGAGAGTTGTGTGCAAACGATGGAAGGAAAGTCGGGATGGTTTGCGGTCAAGGAAGGACTTCGTCAGGGAAGCGTGCTCTCACCGACGCTATTTGTCATTGTCATGGACGAACTGTTGAGGAGAGTGGAACCAAGTGACGACCAAGATACCAATACATTAGTGTATGCCGATGACATAGTAGTGTGGGGAGGAACTAGTGGAATAGTGCAAGAAAAGATTGATAGATGGAGCCAGACTACTGAAGAATTCGGAATGCGGATTAGCCAAGAAAAGAGTGAGATACTGGTATTGGAGAGGAAGGCAACAAGGAACGAGAAGATCAAACTACGAGGCATGGAATTGATGGAGAAGGGAGAATTCAAGTACCTTGGGAGCTGGTTAACGAAGGATGGAAAGATAGGAAGAGAGGTCACAGCAAGAGTTCAGCAGGCTAACTTGTTTTACCAGCTAGTAGTGAGGGATGTAAGCACAAAAATAGTGCAAAATGTGATAAAAATTTTTCCTTTGGCAGTCTTATAGGAAATTTTCCGCTCTTTCATAATTTCGATATCCTCAAAAAATCGGGCGGCCATTTTGGGCCCCAGGGCTGTCCAAAGTGCCAAAAAGTGTGTATTTCAGTGAAATTATAAAACTTTTGTAAATTTATTGTTCTTGTAGGTATAATAAACGATGTGTCAGGAACGTACGATAAAAAAATAAAAATTCTAAGTCTAACGAAAGTTGTATTTATTCAAGAAATTAAAGATGTCGGCAAGTAAGCTCTAAAATAGCCGCCATTTTCAGGGAATTCGTGTTTCAAGGTTGCAGTTGCTAATGTATGTTCATATTATGGACATTTAACTTAAAAATCGATGGATCGCGAAATTAACCCTTTGGGGGGTGGGGGGTGGAGACCTAAAGGTTTCGATGTGTGTAAAATAATCCATAGTAGAAAGAGACTAATAATTTCTTGCACACACTAATAAAACTGTGCTCTGTTCGAAAAAAATCACGAGATCCCAAAATTATGCCGCCATCTTGGATGAGACGCGTTTATATTTCGTTATTTTGCGCACAGCAGTTGAAAAATGATGATAAATTGGCTACTTTGCTCATCCCTTGTTCACTGCAAAGGTATTGAGTCCCCGCCTACTGAACTTCTTCCCCGCCGGGAAGAAGCAGACGCCGCTGTCCGAGACCAAGAGGAAGCAGACGCTGCTGTCCGGGACCGAGACGACGCAGACGCTGCTGTCAGGGGCCTGGAGGAAGCAAACACCGCTGTCCGGGACCGAGACGACGCAGACGCTGCTGGCAGGAGCCGGGAGGAAGCAGACGCCGCTGTCCGGGACCGAGACGACGCAGACGCTGCTGGCAGGAGCCGGGAGGAAGCAGACGCCGCTGTCCGAGACCGGGAGGAATCAGACGCTGCTGTCCGGGACCGAGACGACGCAGACGCTGCTGGCAGGGACCGGGAGGAAGCAGATGCCGCAGTCCGAGACCGGGAGGAAGCAAACACCGCTGTCCGGGACCGAGACGACGCAGACGCTGCTGGCAGGGACCGGGAGGAAGCAGACGCCGCAGTCCGAGACCGGGAGGAAGCAGACGCCGCTGTCCGAGGACGGGAGGAAGCAGACACCGCGGTCCGGGTCCGAGAAAGCCCAGGGAGCAATTAAGAAGACAATGAAGACCACTGAGAAGAGAACTAGTATACGTACACAAAAACCCAAAATCCTAAAATCTTATTGACTAGACTCTCTCAAACCGCTAAACATAATTCACCAAAACATACAAGGCCTCCGTAAGTCAATACCTAACCTAGAAATATTCTTAGAAGAGCAACATAAAATTAATAAGACAGTAGATATACTCTGCCTTTCTGAGCATTGGCTAAAAAAAAACGAAATAACTCAACTTCACATTGAAAACCTGAACCTAATCGACTCATATAGCAGAACCAAAAAAATACATGGAGGGGTAGCAATTTATGTAAGTAATAACTGGGCTAAAAATGTGAAACAAAGGAAAGATATAAGTAAATTTAGCACAGAACAAGAACTAGAAATATCAGCAATTGAACTCTCCTCACAGGAAACCAAAACGAGAGGAGTCATAGTAATGTCTATATACAGAACACCAGCAGGGAAAATTGACAATTTTGTAAAATCATTAGATTCAATAATCCAATCCCTTTCCAAGGAAGGTAAAAGCATTATTATACTAGGAGACTTTAATATTGATTTTTCTAAAACCTCAAAAGCCCAAACAGCCTTAACAAACATTATGGCAACACATAATATAGCTTTCACTATAAATGAACCTACCAGAATTGACCCCTTCCACCTAACAGCTTCAACCATCGATAATATAGCAACGAACTTTCACAAAAGCATCTTTGAAACAGCGGTAATTAAAAGCAATCTCTTGGACCACTATGCTCAATCAATTACTCTGAAATTACAGCGCAATCAACACCCCAAACAAAATCGCACTATCCTTAAGCGACAATTTAATGAAGGAAACTTAAACCAATTTATTATGAAACTAGATCAGGAAAATTGGAATGAAGTATACAACACAGCGAATGCAGAGGAACAATTCAATAATTTTGAAACTAGATTTATAGATTATTTTCAAACCAGCTTCCCTGAAAAGAAAGTATCAGTTCAAAATAGATTCAAAAAACAATCCTGGTTTTCAATGGGTATAAAGAATTCCTGTAACAACCTACAATGCCTATATCTACTAACTCTGCAGTATCCAAAATCATTCATTACAAACTACTACAAAAATTATAAAAAGGTATACAAGAGAGTAATAGAAGCGGCAAAAAAACAGGATATAAACAAAAAAATTAGAGATAGCAAGGACAAATCAAAGAAAGTCTGGGCAATAATAAAAAAACACACTAACAACAAAATGAATTTACAAACAAAGAAAAATATAACAACTGTAGTCAACAACGTAAAAATATCAGACCAACAACTTATCTCAAACATATTCAACCACGAGCTAACCACGATGGCAGAAAAAATCACTCGCTCATTGACAGCAAATAGTACGAGCACATTTCACGAATACCTAAACAAGACTCCAGAATCACCTATAAATTCCTTCTACCTATTCCCAACTCATGAACTGGAAATAGAGCAAATAGTAAATAAATTTCAAACAAAAAATTCTAGCGGAATAGACGACATTCCAATATCGCTGATCAAAAAATGTATTCAAAAAATCAAAACTCCACTTGCATTCATTTTCAATGAGTGCATAAATCAAGGAGTGTTCCCAAAGAAACAAAAAAATCGCGAAAATAATTCCAATCCACAAGAAAGGAGACAGAGGGGAAATCTCTAACTATAGACCCATTTCTCTGCTCCCTGCCTTGTCCAAGATATTTGAAAAAATAATACATAAAAGACTGTCCTTATACCTTGAATCTGAATCATTACTTTCACCTAATCAAAATGGCTTCAGAAAAAGCAAGTCGACATCTCACACAATCGATAACGTAATAACTAAAATCACGAGAGAGTTAGAAAATAAAATGCAAGTATTAGGAATATTCTGTGATCTGTCGAAAGCCTTCGACTGCATAAATCACGGAATACTCTTTGATAAACTGCATCACTATGGAATTAGAGGAAAGTCCCATGAACTAATAAAATCATATCTAGAGAATCGAAGCCAAATTGTCCAAATTCAATCAACTAATACAAAGGGGGATGAGATAAAATATCTATCCGAACCGAAGCCAGTAACATGTGGTGTCCCCCAGGGATCCATATTAGGCCCACTATTGTTCACTATATTCATCAATGATCTACCATACAATATAGAAAATTCAGAGCTATTTGCTGATGACACGAGCCTAGTTATAAGCGAAAAAACCCTTGAGACTCTCCAACTTAAAGCCGAAACTGAACTCGCAAAAATACAAGGATGGTTCAATGCTAATAAACTGATCTTAAATTCCAATAAAACTAACTTTATCCACTTTAATAGCATCAAGAACTTTAACCTTAAAACATATCCGGGAAGGTCAACAGAAACAGAAATAAAAATCATACGTAATCTAGCAGAAAACACAGAAATACAAAAAGTACAAATTATTAAATTCCTAGGTATAACAATGGATGCATCTCTCAATTGGAACTGGCACTGCGATATACTAGCCAAAAAGCTAAGCTCTGCCTGCTTCTCCTTGAAAACAATAAAAAAATTAACGAACATAAAAACAGCAAAGCTCGCCTATTATGCCAACTTTGAATCTCACATAAGGTATGGTATTGAGTTCTGGGGAGGATCTTCAGCTCTGAACCTCAATAAAATCTTTAAACTACAAAAAAGAGCGATTAGAATATTATTGGGCCTAGTTAAAAATCGAATGGGCGACGGGTCCTTCACTAAACCTCACTGTAAACCTCACTTTATCAAACACAAAATAATGACATTATACAGCCTATTTATTTTTCGATCTTCAATCAACACTTACTTAAATGATAATAAACAATCCCAAAATTGTAACATCCACACACATGATACCAGACAATCACAACAGGTCCATGTTCAATACAAAAGAACAAAACAAATACAACAAAACTCAGCATACATACATTCGAAAATATACAACAAAATTCCAAATAGAATTAAAAAAGCCAAAGACATCAATCAGTTCAAAAATTCTCTTAAAACACTCCTCTCAAAAGCAGCATATTACTCACTCGAAGAGTTTCTTGATGATAAGAACATTAATTAGTTAGTTACTTAGGTAATTAGTTTTGACTAAAATATTAGTAGGTATTCGAAATATACTTATAGTTCATAATTATAATAATTATAATAACTATAAGTTTAATATTAATCTTCACTTGGAATTCCTCAATAATGTCAAATGCCAACTGTAATATTACTTATAAATACCTACATATTTTAAATTTTAATACTCTACTTTAAGAATACTTTCCTAAATACCCTAACATATGGGGGCCTCATTATTGAGTCTCTCAAGGGTCAATACATTGTAATATGTACTATTGTAATGTGAAAAGGAAATAAAACTATGAAACTATGAAACTATGAACTACAATTACATGTTAAAATCCCTATCTTGTGACATTTTATCAACACACAAATGAAGTTTTAGGGAGAACGGTTGGAGATACATAGAATATGCAAATTACACATGTCTTTATTAGAATTAGTGCTATATTTTATGTCAAATAAACTTTTCCGTATTGTATGGAGAACGTACTGAAATTGACAAAAAAAGAAATATAAGCTCTTTTTATCCAAGATGGCGGCATTATTTTGAGTTCTCGTTTTTTTTTTTGAAGAGATCACATTTTCTTCAGTATGTGCATGGAACCATTTTTATCTAGCTAGTGTGAGCTATTGTATACACATCGAAACCTTTAGGGCTCCACCCCCCACCCCCCAAAGGGTTAATTTCGTGACCCATAGATTTTTAAGTTAAAAGTCCATAATATGAACATACATAAGCAACTGCAACCTTGAAACACGAATTCCCTGAAAATGGCGGCTATTTTAGAGCTTACTCGCCGACATCTTTAATTTCTTGAATAAATACAACTTTCGTTAGGCCTAGAATTTCTATTTTTTTATCTTACGTTCCTGACACATCGTTTATTATACAAGAACAATAAATTTACAAAAGTTTTATAATTTCACTGAAATACACACTTTTTGGCACTTTGGACAGCCCTGGGGCCCAAAATTGCCGCCCGATTTTTTGAGGATATCGAAATTATGAAAGAGCGGAAAATTTCCTATAAGACTGCCAAAGGAAAAATTAGTATCACATTTTGCACTATTTTGGCAAATGTATGTGCTAACAGCCCTCACTATAGTGAGAAAGCTTCTCTGGAATGAGCATTTCCCTCAGCAGTGTAAGGTACTTCTTTTCAAGACCTACTTTGCCCAATACTTACATATGGGTCGGTCACCTGGGCAGTTGGGGGAAAGGAGGAGAGCCAGTTACAAGCAGCAGAAATGAAGTTTCTACGGAGTGCGCAAGGATTAACGAAGATGGACAAAATCAGGAGTGAGAAAATTAGAAGGGACTTGAATGTGGAAAGGCTGACTTTTAAATTGGGTAGAGGGTGGCTACGATGGTTTGGGCACATGAAAAGGATGCAAGGGAATAGAATACCAAGGCGGGAGTTTGAAGTGGCCAGGAGTGGCAAAAGGAGAGGGAGAAGTGGAGCGAAGTGGTAGCAGAGGATGTGCGAGAGTTGTTGGAGAAGTGGGAAGAAGTAGAAGAGGAGAGTTGGTGGGAAGACAGGAAAAAGTGGAAGAAGCTGGTGGAGAAGAAAAAGGAAGAGAAGGAGCCGAGCTTGGCCAGCTGGCTCAGGAGTCCGAGGCCCTAGCAAGTGGTGGCCTTGGCCACCCCCCATTCCAACTATGGAACCGGGCGAAGGATTATTATTATGAATGGGATTACAAGAGAAAGCCAGCCATCATCAATCATTCCCTAAGGAACTCTTCCAGCAAATAAAAAGATTTTTCTAGCAGGTATGCTTTTAGGCTTTTTCTGAACGATGTGGGAGGATAAAAATTTACTATAGTTAAAGGTAGTTTATCTAGTGGAGCGGTCGCTCCACCCAGCCAAGTCGTACTATACACTCACAGTCACTCAATATACCGTAAATGCCTAATAAACTGAGGAGCAGACCAAACACTGTTACTGTAAGCAACAACATGGCATTTTCGGCCTACTGGATCTTAAAATTGGAAAATCTCACATTGTTGTGAAATGTCTTAATTTCGAGCTATGGCCCACCCCACCCCATATACCAAATTTGGGAACAACAGGTTTTGCCATTTGCGAGCTAGAGGGCCATGAAAACAGTGAAATTATACCCCTTCTTAAAGCTATCTGATGATGATTCAGATATCAGGAAACATTGTTGACAGGGCCACAGCCTAAACGGCTGAACCGATCGACCTGAAACTTTTACCACATATGCACTTTTGGCGTCTGATGATACCTTGCCTCTTGTGATTTTTTGTGCCGCCATTTTTAAACCGGAAGTGACTTCATAACTCAAAAACGTCTGGACCGATTAGAACGAAATTAGCGCCATTCGATTTAGTTGGCATCTATATGAAGTATCAATAAAAAAAATATTATTTTCTTATTTTCTAAACCGGAAGTGACGTCATAAATACGCAATATTTAACTTATTTCAACAAATTATACTTAAAATACATACATAATTAACTTACATTGTAACATAGACAATACAATTTATATATTCAAGGTAGCAGTGTTCTCGGCCGCCATTCCTGAAACCGGAAGTGACGTCATATATCTAAAACGCCTGTACCGATTGCAACTGAACTAGCTCCTGCGTATTCATTCTGCTATTTATTTGAAAAATCAATTGTGAAAAATGAATAAATAAATTAATGGTACCGGAAATGGCGGCAGGAACCACTAAATGAAACCGGAAGTGACGTCATATATTACAAACGGCATGACCGATTTTACAAAGTGATATTTAAAAGTGAATCCTTGTTTGACCATGGTTTTGTACCTACCGAGGTAAGATTCAAAACAAATCTAGTTTGTACTTCTATCAAAACGCTGCGCTAGTTTCCGTTCTGTACGATCCATAGACCTTGACTTGACCTTGACATTTCATTCTATAGACCTGGTCTGAGTTTAACATTGCAGCAGATTTCACGTGTGAAGCCCTGCTGCCGTCACCTTAAATTTAGTAGTGTGAAGTAAGCTGTTCTCTACACGGTGGTGGCAGTAACCACATTTTGCTGTGGCCTTGAACTAAAGGTTTCGGCACAAAGTGGTCTATTCAGAACGCAATCTGAGATTTCTGGTGAGGATATTTGATTTACTATTGATGCCAGGCCATCACTATTGACTTGATGTGTAGTAGGTTGGTGATTACTTTGTCCATCGAGGGTCGAGGCAGTAGCAGCAGGATGCTGTAACCTCCAAGTCTTATTTTCAGTATAAAGTGTTCTGTGCAGAAGGCTTCCTGATGTTGCATGTGAAGATAATCTTCTTACAATTGATTTCAGACAGTTAATTTCATACACTAGAATTGCATTCACTGTTTCTTGGCAAAGGTTCGCTGAAGGTCGAAGGTCGAAGTTGACTACGTGACGCAGCCCCGGCGAGAGAGCGTACGGCGCAATGGAAGTGGCCATAAGTCGGGAAAAATCGGCAATGCAGCAAAGCAAATCAGTACGATTATTAGACTATAATTAGTTAAAAGAATTAAACAATACCACACTTTTTCCAAGAAGATTTACAATGAAATATATGATTTACTCGATGCACGACAAGCACAGGCGATCTACATGTTTAAGATGATGTGATGTTCAATCACAATACAAATCATTTATAGAAGTGCTAGGACATGGCTATCTACTGTACTCATTAAATCTTGATTGTAAAGTCTTTGAATTGTATTTTTTTTTTCCCATTGGTAAAAATAAGTTTACAAAATATTGGATATCTCGAGACTTTAAAATTGAAGATGGTAATTTGAAGAAACGTTGGAGATTGAGATTGTGTGAAGTACGTACATGTTTCTGCATGTCGGCAATCGGGCTCCAGAAGCCTTGCGAAGTTAGCAAGCGCAGAATGCCGCGGGAGTCCAAGGTCGTGGGCGAGGCCTCGTCGGTGAAGCCAAGCCACTGCAGGCGCGAGACGGGGGACAGCGGCAGGGGTTGCCACGGCAAAGCGAAGCCACAGCCACCGACACTCACTCTCAGCACCGACACAATCAGGTTCTGGTTCTCAGCCGCTCCTGCGTTTAACACAAAGATTCATTACGCGTCTTAAACATTGCTTTGTATTGCAGAACTATTCACAGGTTCACAGCTGTTCAATGTATATCTGTCTTTCGTCAAGCAAACAGGATTTAAAAATAAAAAAAAATAAAAGAGTCGGTGCACATTTCAAGCGTACAATACTAAATAAAATAATGCCAACTACTGTAGCTACATTATTTTATTACCCACGGCAGTCTGAACACTCGTCATCCGTTTCTCCTCCTCCTCCGTCCCGGAAAGTCACCGCCGCCACCGTCGCGCATTTGAACAGCCAAGCGACGGTGACAAGTTTACTCGCCGATGCCGGCGTGAGCGTGACAGACGACTAGTTTACTCACCGATGCCGGCGTGACAGACGACTAGTTTACTCCCCGATGCCGGCGTGACAGACGATTAGTATACTCACCAATGTTGGCGTGACAGACAACTAGTTGACTCACCGATGTTGGCGTGACAGAAGACTAGTTTACTCACCGATGCCGGCGTGACAGACGACTAGTTTACTCCCCGATGCCAGCGTGACAGACGACTAGTTGACTCACCGATGCCGGCGTGACAGACGACTATGAGGCTGGTTCCTTGGCCGGCCATGGACACGATGGGGCCGGGCAGGGCAATGACCTCCCTCTGCATGCCGGCCAATGTCACGAGTCTCAGGTTCCGAGCATCCGTAGCCACGCCCACCCAGCCGCAGCCCGCAGCCAATGACAAGGCTTCTTCGTCCTCGGGCAGCGACATGGTCCACTCTTTTTGTCCGTCCCAGGCGTTTACCAGCAGGCATACCAACTTGCTGCCATCACAACACTCATTAGTATCAGTTGCAACAGCCAATGAAACACAGCCATTGACCAGGACCGCCATTTTTATGGATTTATGAGCACAAAAACGGACTCGTGGATTTCTTGACGTATACATTAACGGATATTGGTGATTCATGGTTTAACCACATTTTCCCTCTTGATGAGATAATATTTTAAATTTCAGGACGAAAGTATAGATTGACAAGATATTTTCTTTCCCTGTCCAACAATTTTCATTTTTCAGTGAAGTGATTGTTTCAAAACATCCATTTGTGTAAGTAGGTTAGCTATACAGTGATTCAATTCAATTCAAATAAGATATGTATTTAGCAATTAATTTGCTACTATACATAATAATACTGCATTTACTTTTATAATAACGAATAATTGAGCGAGCGACTTCTTCTGACTCTTTTGACACGGACCACCGTTTTTTTTTTTTTTTTTTTTTTTGGCTGTTATATGGAGCAATGGAAGTGGCACCATTTCACCGATCGATCTGAAATTTTGCTCACATGTAGAGACAACCTTTTCTGTTTGCAGACCCTAATTTTTTTTGAAATCCATTGATTGGTTAAAATTTAAATAAACATATCCTGATAGGCTGAAAAATGAAAATGGTCTTCGATAAATGTGATCAAACTCATAATTTGTATGGTCCTTAAGACCAACATTGTCTCTTATTCAGGGGTGTAGTCCTAAAAATAATAGTACCAGGGCAGTCTATGCCAGGTTTAAAAATGTAGGTAATTCGTCTCGGAGGGGGGGGGGTCTGAAGGGCTTACCCCCAGAAATATGCCGCGCAGCGAATTTTTTGAAAGTCAGCACTCAATGAGTGGCTTAAAATGATTTTAGAGTATATTTTTATAATTGAAGGAAAAAAGAAATTTTAATTTCGCACAAACTTAATATTAAAATGTTAGAGCGAAGTATAGCCCTCAATGAAAGGTATAAAATGGTTTTGATGCATAATAATATGAAGAATAACAGAGCGAAATATTTAATTTTCATCTTCCTACCGAATGATTAAAATTACCTAAGTGATTAATATTTTATTGAAGGAACACAGAAGCTGAATCGTTCAATTTTGTCAGAAGTTTACCTGAAAAAAGCCGCGCAGCGAATTTTTTAATCTTCTTCTCTCTTAAACATGATTAAAACAACTTGGATTAATATTTATTGAAGGGACACAGAGGAGTTAATCGTCGAGTTTGGTCAAAATTTTACCTGGAAAATGCCGCACGGCGAATTTTTTGATTTTCTTCTCTCTTTAACATGATTAAAATGGCTCTGACTAACATTTAATGAAGGGACATAGTAGTGTAAGTAATAATTTTTTTCAGAAGCGCAGAGCAGCGGCATTATTGAAAAGAAAATTCAGAAAGTAATTCAAAAAGTGATTTTTCTTTTTAATCTTATGAAGATTTAATATGAATCTGAGCACAAAAATGGAGGAGTGCATCATTTAATTTCGACAGAAAATTAAGTCACAAAAATTGACGTGCAATTTCTTTATCCAAATGATTTTTTTACTAAAAGAAGTTGCTTCGCCCTGGCCCGACTACACCCCTGCTCTTATTTTACAAATTTTCATCCCAATCAGTTAAGAACGTATTAACTTATTGACATTTTTATTAGCTGTCAGAGATTAAGTATCGAAATAACTGTTTTTCCACTACCACATAGATCTGATTTGCTTTAAGAACCACAGTGCTTAGATGCTATTTTCACGTTTCAATGAAAAGCAGATACATTTATGTTGACTGAGTGGATAATTTTTCAATTCAATATGGACGTATGGATGGGTTTTCTGTGAGTTCTGTATGCATTTCCGGTTCAAGAATTTGCACGTACCAGTGCGCGCTCATCAACGCGGTACACTGAGCGTTTTACTAGTATTTACAATATCTGTTCTTTTTGAGCGAGCGAAGCGAGCGTCTCCTTTTGTTTTTTTTGGTACAGACCTCTGTTTATTTTGTCTTTTGTTTGTCTGTCGTCTGCTTGTATACAGGTTGCACCGTTTATCCAATCGACCTAAAATTTTGCACACATGTCCTGACCAAATATGAGATTTGCAGACCCAAATTTTTTGGAAATCCCCTGATTGGTTCAAATTTTAAAAAAAGTATCTTTCGATTGGTTGGTGCAATCAATTTGAAATTTAGCAAAGTCATTGCTACCAACATTGTACCTAATCATAATAAATTTCAGCCAAATCCTCCCATTGGTTCAAATTTGAAACCATTTTTCCCGTGATTTTTGTAATTTAAACTAGAACCGATTGATCAACCAACTTAAAACTTCGCATGGTCATTGGTGCCAACATTTAAGGCGATTCGACCGAAAAAAAATCAATATTAATTTTCTTCATATTTCGTAAGTGGGAGCTGGTAACATATGATATCAAGTGACATTAGTCGTTTTTGGGCGCCACAAAAAAATCCGGGACGTTTTCAAATGTGTAAAATGCACGTTACTCTAGTCCACTCATAGACAAAACCGTTTATCTGAATGACACCAAACTTGCAGAGAATATTTATTAGATATCTAGTTAATAGTTATGGGCTGACGGCCCCCTTTTTCTAATTTTTTGTTTACATTTTTACAAAAAAATATACAACGTACCGGATTTTAGAGTAAAATATTACTGATTTAGTAGAAGCTACAGTCAAAGTAGGAATGAAGTTATCGAAATTTGGGGGCCGTCATGACATCCCCCATTCCTTGTGAACAAAATGAGCCCTCGTGGAAGTCTGTAGTGTGAATGGTAGGGCTTGTGGCATAGCGATAGTAAATATGTTTATTTTCAAAAAAAAAGTCAAAATTTTATGTAACAACAATAATGTGTTGAAAAAGATACAGTGAGTTGTAGAATCACTTACCGAATGAGAAAAATACCCTCCCGACTCTTTGAGTGCAGTAGTTTCGCCAATAACGTGATTTATATTTTTAGTCACATGGTATCGCTCGAATCGCTTAAGGTATTTTTGCCAATTTTCAGTCTAATATGTAGTTATTTTCAAAAGTTTTTGTCATTTTAGGGACATTTTTGAGCGAGCGTAGCAAGCGTCACCACGGTACTCTTATGGCACTTTCTCTTTTTTTTTTTTTCTCTTTTTTTTTTTTTTGTGGTCACAGCCCAGGACAAACCGCTCAAGCAATCGATCTGAAATTTTGTACACATACTAACGTACTCTATGCGGTCCCTGGGATCGTTTTTGAACGGGCTCCCGTGATTGGTTCAAATTTAAAAAAAATTATCTTTCGATTGGTTCCATCAATCAATTTGAAATTTAGCAAAAACATTGCAACCAACATTGTATCGAATCATAAAAAGTTTCAGCCAAATCCTCCTTTTGGTTCAAATTTAAAACCATTTTTCATGTGATTTTTGACAATTAAACTAGAACAGATTGACCGATCAACTTAAAACTTCGCGTGGTCATTGGTACCAACATTTTAGGTATTTTTGCCAATTTTCAGTCTAATCTGTCGTTATTTTCAAAAGTTTTGTCATTTTAAGGTCATTTTATTCCATAATCTTGAAAAATGTATACTAAATTGTCATCCCTGCCTTCTTTAAGCTTCTGTTCCAAGGCAAGGCCTGTAGAGCAGCCAAGCTATCCACAATGTACAGTAAAATGAAAGCATTTTTGAGCTAGCGCATAAAATCGGATGCAGTACGAAGGCCAAATCCTCTAATTGGTTTAAGTATAAATAATATCATCTGATTGGTCGAAAATCAATATGTTAAGATTAAGTTCAAATTTTGCATGGTGATCAAGACCAACATAATCTAAAATTTTACACATGTTAAGCCCAATCAGTCAAGTATTAATTGTCATTTTACGAGTTTAGTATGGGTTGTCAAAAGCTGGAAAAAGTATGTAGGAAAGTCATGACACAATGGATCTGATATTCATCCAGAGTATTTATATGGAGATTGGAAAGTTGTATAGAGAAAATCGTCTTGTGCCGTGTCGTTTATCGTGATTGGGGATGTTGCATGTTCTGTACTCGCTCATCAACGCGTTACACTGAGCGTTTTCCTAGTATATGTACATAATACATTCTACTTTAAAAATACTATATTTACATTTTCTTATATTTAATGGGATCTTATTGTATTCTTTAAGGCCTTGATGCATGGTTGGTTGTGATTGGTTGAGGAAGGAAGGGGGGTGGGGGGAAACTGGTCGACATTGAGTGACTAGGGTAACAAGAAAGAAAAGCTGCAAGAAAAGCTACCTGAAGCATCCACTTGTTAGTTGTTTTCTGCTGGTCGTGATTGCAACCCTTAATTTTGCGTGTGCTTATAGTTTTGCAGTTTTATTATGTTCATTATGAATTACCATTCCATTCACAGCTATCAGTCCAGAACTCAACCCCCCTCCCCCCCTACCATGTCACATATCGCGTGAGGAATAAAATAGCTTATCTGTCAGTGGCCCAGTTGGTGCTTGAAATATGTGAGTTTTACATCGTTTTGACGGTTTTTAATAGGCATACGGATTTTTACTGATTTTTCATGCTTCCTAAAAGGATATTAATTTGTACCTATATGGCGGCAGCCCTGCCATAGACCGCTCAAACTTAACTTTATCTTAGTTATCGGGACATTGTACAACCGGGCCTAAATCAGTTGATAAGTAATCAATTCCTTATGGTTAATGCTCAGTTATATTTAAACAGCTGATTAGGACTCGATCGACTCAATCTGAAATTCAGTGAAATTTAAATTGTGAAAATATCACAGAAATTAAATGAAATACTACACAACTTTGTTTCTTTAGTACATAGTTTATCTTCAGCGAGATAGTCTGTTAGTAATGATCACAGTTGACTTAACGAGTGTTTTGTTACCTGGGAACGTCATCTTGCGCCTCGCACGCCAGCACCACGGCTTTCTCCGTCAACGCGCCCAGCGTGTGTTTCATGTAGTTGTTGAAATGCAGCGCGTGATGCACAGAAGTGTCGTTGAACTCCACGTCGATTGAGTTCTCCGTCTCGATGTTACGACACCGGATGATTCCCACAGAGTTCCACATCTAATGGGAACAAAATGGAAACAAACTGCATTCACAACAATGTATTTTAAATTGTTCATATCGATCCAAAGCGTGACACAATCGAAAATTATACAGAGTAATTGCTAAATATTATCATGGTAATAGCATGCAAGAAAAGATATTGTTAATTGATTAGTTATTTATTAGTGCTAGGTAGTAGGTACTATAACGGAATTAAGTTATGGTGGCTGGTACAATTCGCTCCCTACCAATGTACATCAGGAGTTAGACTTCATAATTTATTTAAGAAACAGATCAGAAAGATATTAACTGAAGATGCGTGTGCTCTGCACTGAGAATTACTATGTACTTATAATTAATTTAATATTGTTGTAATCTTTTTCATCTTTAAATTTTTTGCATAATAACTTTGTTCTCTTTCTTTATTAGTTTGTAGTTTGTACTTACCTACCTATGTGATTTTTATTGAGTGAAAATTGTTGTATGATTATTAAGTATATAGTGTTACGGGGGCTACCCTATAAGGCTATTCCTGCTACCAGCAAATGCACTGTGTGTTTTTTTATTTTATTGTAACACAAGAAATACACAAATACAATTAAACATTCACATTTTATCCTTCAAAGCCTCAAAGGGCTTATCTGAAGGTTTCTTAATTATTTACACTTTCTAGATGTCGAACATGAACAAATGAATATCAAATATATAGTATTTACAGGTTAAAGCAAAACAATTTCTACTACATAATTTCAGTACACATCACATAAATTAAAGATACATTCGGGTACATTCAGTTTACAATAAGTTATCCAGCTCTTTTAGCATCCAGGGTTTCAAAACAGCTTTGACTTCATTATAAGTTTTGAAATCTCTGAGTGTTTCTGGAATGCTATTAAAAATTTTAGGTACTTGAACACAAAGTTGCATGGAGCCGTATTTATTAATATAAAGTGGTGTTATGTAGGTTGTTGACTGTTGTAGTCTTGTACCCCATAAAAAACACTTCGTGTAAAAATACCAGCCAAGTCTCTTCAACTAAAAAAAAATATGAAATCTAAAAATTCTGCACTGAAAAGTAATGATATCAAAAAATTTGCCAAGTCAAAACTTTATTTGAAAATCAAAAAATTCTTGGCGCATCGTGTACATAAATAGCTTGGAAGTATAAGCCAATTATAAATTATACATGAAATATACATACATAGTATACCTATAATGCCCTAAAAAAAACGATGCGCCAAGTATTTTTTGATTTTCAAATAAAGTTTTGACTTGGCAAATTTTTTGATATCATTACTTTTCAGTGCAGAATTTTTAGATTTCATATTTTTTTTTTAGTTGAAGAGACTTGGCTGGTATTTTTACACGAAGTGTTTTTTATGGGGATATCACTCCTTTTTTTAGTTTATTCTAACAACTTGTGACACATATGAAATGAACAATTACTAAATTCTTTTAAAAAATCATCACCCTTTACAATTTCGTTACCACTAATGAATAGCAGCGTATGGTCCTAAATAATTGCTTTAAATGATCTTTCACGAAGAATAGCAAAGGTTTCATTCCAATCAGTCAACCCAGTTCCGAGATATGGAAACACTTCGGTTTTCAAAATGGCTGCTGAACTTACTGCACTGCCACATAGAATGTATATCTATAAATGATGTGTATCATTTTAGGCTTTCTGAATACGTATTTATTATATAGGAGGGGATTATAATAATTTTTTAAATTTGAATGACGTCATTTCCGGTCTCATAAATAGGAAAATTCTATTTGTACTGTTCATATTCCATAGAGATGACCTTCCGAATCGTTTGGCGGTAGTTTCATACCGATCAGTCAACCAATTTTCAAGATATGACGTTACTTCCGGTTTAAAAATGGCTGCTGAAATCTCTGACCCTTGAATTATAATTTAAACTTGATAAAATTTTATTATAAGCCGTCTTTAATAGTATATTTATTGTATCAAAATGTAAATTTGTAAGATTTTTAAAATGTGTGACGTCATTTCCGGTTTCGGTATGGGAAACTGCAAATATTATTAATGATAATACATAAAGTTGACCGTCTAAATTGTTTAGCGCTGGTTTCGTTCAAATCTGTTTAGCCGTTATTGAGATATGATGTCACTTCCGGTTTCAAAATGGCGGCTACCGGTTGGTTTTATAATAAGTCAAATGAGATATCAAAAGTACATACGTAACAAAAATATCAAAATAATCGGATCAATCTTTGTTGCCGAAATGCCAATCGATGTATTTCAAATTTCGTGACGTCATTTCCGGTTTCATTAACAAAATGTTTAGTCTTTTGCTACTGATAATGCATATAGTTCACCGTACGAATCGTTTGGCGCTAATTTCGTTCCGATCGGTCAAGCCGTTGACGAGATATGACGTCACTTCCGGTTTCAAAATGGCGGCACAAAAAATTTATGGGGTGAAGGTTAAATCAGACGCCAAAAGTGCACACGTGGTAAAAATGTGAGATCAATCGGTTCAGCCGTTTAGGCTGTGGCCTTGTTACCGGATTTTAGCTCCACCCTACTACTACTACTACTGAGATTATTATGAAAACCGCCCTAAAACACTGTTTTCACGGCCCTCTAGCGCGCAAAGGGCGTAACCTATTGTTCCCAAATTTGGTATATGTGGTGGGGTGGGCCATAGCTCGAAATTTAGATATTTCGCAACAATGTGAGATTTTCCAATTTTAAGATCCAGTAGGCCGAAAATGCCACTTTGATGCTTACAGTAAAAGTGGGTTTGCTCCAGCCTTTATATGAGAGTGTGCGCGCGCCGTACGACTTGGCTGGCGTGGAGCGACCGCTCCACTAGATTTGCGTTATGTATGAAAGGAACTTTATATTTATCACAAAAGTAGAATTTAATAATGAGTCGATAAAGAAATAATTGTTGAAACGGTAACAGATTACAATGTTTGAAAGCTAGGATGTTTGAGAGAGCCACAGGAGGTAAATTCCTAACAATCATATCCTGAATAATCTCTATGTTGTACAAAAACAAAAACTTGTAAAAAAAACTGCCAAGCACCTTCCCACTTAAAACAATTGAGATCTAAAAGAAGGGCCAAGCAATAATATATTGTTTAAACATTTTCGCACTTAAAATTCGTGAAATCATTTCCCCCAGTTACTGCCGGCGAGCACAACACTAAAAACCTAATGTTGTGTCCAAATTTGAAGAATACAATCTAAGTGAACCATCATTGTAAACTTTAACAAAATTATAAAAATTAAAAACGACTTAAAAATTAGGGGTGTTCAACGATTATTTTATTTAAATCGATTATTAATTCGATTTTCATAATTAAAATCGATTAATAATCGAATTAAATCGTATTGATATAATCATGTTCAGGGTGGTCATCATATCGTCTTTTACAGCAATATTAACCTCAACAATGAAATGTGTCCGGGAAGTCATTCATTTTTCCTTCAAATACGCTGTAATGTGCCGTTATTCATTAAATCATCACTGATAAATGGTAATGCGAATTAGAAACACACACTGAAACTTGGGAAAATACACACAAACATAAATTTATCACTAAAATATTACGCACACAAAGAAAAATGTGGACAGAATAAAGACAGACATCTTAGATGTTGTAAAATGCAACCATTTTCAAGGCGGCAAATTCAAATTGATGTAATACGATTATTTGTACTAACATCGATTAATCGTTTTGAATGTCATAATCGATTAATCGATTCGATTAAATCGTGAACATCCCTATTAAAAATAAATTTAAAATTGAAATTAAAAAAATTAAAAATAAAGCTAGGCGCATTTTGTCAAGAAGAAGGCAACATAAGAAAGAAGATGACGATAAAGGAGCCGAAGAAAGACAGAAAGTAGGAAGAAGATAGAGGAAGTCTACAATATGGTCGGTGCAAATTCAATGCGCCAAGCTTTATTTTTAATTTTTTTAATTTCGTTTTTTAAATTTATTTTTAAGTCGTTTTTAATTTTTATAATTTTGTTAAAGTTTACAATGATGGTTCACTTAGATTGTATTCTTCAAATTTGGACACAACATTAGGTTTTTAGAGTTGTGCTTGGCGGCAGTAACTGGGCGAAATGATTTCACGAATTTTAAGTGCGAAAATGTTTAAACAATATATTATTACTTGGCCCTTCTTTTAGATCTCAATTGTTTTAAGTGGGAAGGTGCTTGGCAGTTTTTTTTACAAGTTTTTGTTTTTGTACAACATGTCATATGGGGTATAAGTTTATAGCAGCTTTCACTGATCATTAAGTGTTACCTATCATTACAGTTAATGCCAATAACGTCACTTATTGTCTAAAGTTTTCTGTTTTTCTTTCAATAGTTCCGAAGTTAGTTTAACGAAAGGGTCAATTTCTTTTGGTTGAATTTGAGTTATATCAAATTATAATTTGTTAAAAGTTCACAACTTTGAGTCATGTGAATAACGTAAATTGTAGGTGTATTGTTTCGGTGTAGACCGGAATTTGTGCGTTCATCTCGTAAAATGCGTATTTGTCGCCACTTGGTAAACTGAAAGGTACACGAAAGATAGATGATTGCAAATGCGTTTCCTCATTTTTAAATTCTCCCATGTTCACTTTTATATGTCAAAGTTCCGAAGTATAAACTCAATTGGTAAAGCGTGCAGGCTTACAGATGTTTACAACACATTTTAAATAAAATCCGGATGGTTTTTGGAAGGCAATGTAACTTAAAAGGAACTTAGTTAAGATTAACTAGCTGAGCCACCTGGTGTTTATAGTGCTGGTGGGAAGGAGTATGACGGGTGATGAAATTTACGCTACCCGCCTTACTCGCCTATGTATGTACACGGATAGCATGGGCTGGCCTATACCTGCCATCTCCACCTCTCTGCCTCTCCCTGACAGGTCAACTTAATGTTTACATTTGTTTGTTCATGGCAAATACGATCGATGTCCATTTAGTATTGTCGTCTTCTTCTATAGGTACTTGTAAACAAATATCTAGCTTGCATTTTAATTAGTCTACTGATCTTATTTAGTGATTATTATATTGTTTTGTGATGTTGCTGTGGAAGATAATATTTTCATATTTTCAAACCAGGAAACTACTTCGTGCTATTGCCTAGATACTTGAAGAATATTATTGTATTGCCGATCGTAAACAAGCCTTCCACACTTCCACAACAACACAACAACACAACACTTCCACAACAACACTTCCGTATATAACGTTCGCATCAAAACCAATGTTTATTTTATTAGTGTCAGATTAGGAGGAACATCAGTTTCAGTTTCATTTATTTCCATTAAACAATGTCACTTGATGAGACTTTGACTCACAGTTTGGAAATAAATCATGATAATTTAAAAGCGTTTTATTATTCTAACTTTTTAACGTAAGCATTGTTGGATGATGAAATGAAATTTAAATCTCTCATACCCACAGATTTCCATTAATTTACACACCTATAAATACACCTTGCATGGACCCTTTAGTGTAGTTTCTTCTTTATTGTAACCGAGCTTCTAAGATTGACAGATTACAACATCTGAAATAATGAAATAATTTTGACTAAGTTGTAAACACCTAATATACCTAGTAATGGAGCCATTTTGTGTGGTTTCTTGTTTCGTAACTGAACCATCAAGATTGACAAATTAGCATAATTAAAATAATTAAATTTATTTTAGAAACTTAAAGTTGTGATCACGTAATGGATGCACGTAATGGAGCCTTTTTGTGTGGTTTCTTGTTTTGTGTTGTTCTTGTTTCTTGTTGAGCCACCAATATTGACAAATTAACTCTATTTTAAATAATTAAATAAGTGTGACAAATGAAAAGTTGTAAACACCTAATACACTGAATATTAGTAATGGAGCCTTTACTGAATTTTACTATCTACTTAATTAACTGAATTTTACATAATTAAATAATTTGTATAAATTAAAAGCTGTGACAACCTTATGCACCCAGTAATGGAGCCTTTTTTGTGTGGTTTCTAGTTTAGTAACTGAGCCACCAAGATTCTGTTGATTAGCATGACCACGAATTGTTTTATTGCACAACTTTACGTACAAAGTGTACATTGACAATCATTATTAGAGTCCAATGAGTAAAATTAAAAAGAGTAGCTATGTAATCGTTGAATGTATTCGGATTAACATTTTGAATATATACACAAGAAGGTTAAACATTTTTTAAATAAAGAAAAGATAAAAAAATAAAACGTTTGTTACGGGGATTAAACCCGGCAACGCCGTGATCGAAGTCACTTGCCTCATGTGACCGAGCCAATTCGCCACACTGAAATATTAACCTGTGTAGTATATCAAAGAAGAAAGGTGGAGCGTAAAACGACGTGCGCAATTTCTGTTTCCCTGATATCTTCACTGTTCACGATGGCAACCGGCGTGCCGCGATGGCGATGTTTCTGTCTATTGATGATCTTCACAGCATCCATTGGTAGTCTCATTTATTAAAAATGTATCCAGGTATCATAGATTAGATTATTGTGGTTTAACGGCGCGTCAACAACGAGGTTATATTGCGCACATTAATTTTTGCATTTTTGCATTTAACTTTGTTGATATAAGTGGTGGACATGGGGAGGGGTCGTTCTAACGGGCCCGATCCGGGGGAGTCCAACACTGGTGGGGAGGCCAGGCCGGAATGGGGACGGACCGGGGGGTGTGAGGATTCGGGCCGGCGGAACCCGATTTCAGGGGGATCACCATCTCGAGGGGGAGGGCCGGCCCGAGGGGAGAGGAGGGGACCGCAAATTCAAGGGAGGACATGGTTAGGCCAACCCTGGCTGCTCTTTGTCTGGACCTCACCACTGATCTGTCCGGCATGGGTAACCCTTACACATGAGCATATGCTCGCATATGCTCGCCAATTGGATTGAATCTGATTTGCTATATTTACCAGGGTGCTTAGATGCTATATTTTCAAGTTCCGATAGTTCGGAGAGCATAATACTTTTATGTCGATTGAGTGATCATATTTCAATTCAATAAGTATGTATATATGTATATGTTTTCTCTGCGTTTTTTTTTACGCATTTCCGGTTCGAGAATTTGCACGTATCCGTGCTCGCTCATCAACGCGTTACACTGAGCGTTTTCCTAGTTACTATTGATTGATTACAATTATTTGTCGGCCTGGATTTTCCACCATGAAAATAAAGAAGTAGCAAATGAAGTAAAAGCGGATTTATAATAATGTGCTTTTTAAAACCAATACCTACAGTCCTAAATAGCTGTGGCATACGAAAACTACATGTATACCTGCCCAAAACCCATGTCCAAATTTGCTGCTGCAACAAGAAGTTGAACGGAACATTATATGACCCCGTAGACCTGTTTTTCTCATCGCAACTCAGCAAATATTATTCTCTGATCCACAAATAATCCATACTGCAGATTTTATATGAATGTAATCAACGAATCATTCTGAATAGGGAAAGTGAATGAAGTATTGATTTTTTGAACTATGATGCGCTTGAATGTTGAACATTACTTGAGTTTCTGATTGACAGTGCACGATACTCCTTTCTCCTTAAATAGGCGTTTAATTAAAATATTTAGGTTGGCTCGTTATGAGGAACTTGTGCGTTGCCCAGTTTGTCATTGGTTAGCTATAACATGAGATTTCGCCACCCTCCCCTGCTGGCTATTTGTCGGGATCATACTATTTAAATTGTCTTTATCGTACAATTGGAAAACGCTCAGTGTAACTCGTTTATGAGCGAGCACTGATACGCGCAATACCTATACCTGCTTTCCACACCATCTTGCTTGAATACCCATAGAGAAATATTCCAGATGCAGTGACTTAAAACACTTTTCAAAGCATGCCAAGACAGGAACGATGAAATTTCAAGGAAAATACTATAACCTATCAAAGAAAGAAGCACACAAAATTTCCATTTAGATTTCATTGAGATTGCCGCCAAGAAGCGCAAACTGCGAAACGAAAGTCACAAGAAAGTTCCGGTGATAATCCCGAGGTGTGTCACAATCCAAGCGCATTGCTCTGGACTCAACAAAACTCTTTGACTGGAACTTGCATTGTTTTATCTGTGGTAATGTTAAAGATGAACGAAAGAAAGGCGACAAATTTTCCCTTGCAAATATGAACCCTACTTCACTACATTCAACAGTCCTATGCCCAAAAACGATCCGAACAGGTAATAATCCAGCGGTTTACGTTTGAAAGAGATTTGTTTGCTGTGAACGCACGTTACCATAGGCAATGTTACCATGGGCAATGTTACCAGACGTATTGCTCGGAGAAGTACATCAACGCAGCAGAGAGGAGAGAGAAAATTCTAAATTTGATAGAGCAGCTGATTTGGTGTTTGATCATTTTAAAAATGAATTAGCCGACGGAAAAATTGTCTTAGTTCCGCAAGTGTGCGAAAAATTCAGAGCATTTTTAGTGCAAGAAGGTGCCGAAGCAATCGATGCAGAACAGTGCCGCACTGCATTTATCAAGAGCAAGATTTTGAGTAAGTTCGGCAGTTTTGTTTCCTTTCACGTTCAGTCTGGCAATTTGCCTAGCATAATGTGTGCAAATACAATTGTGTGTGGGTCAACTGTATAATTAGACGGCGATCTTGTCACTGAAGACCTGACAATAGCATCCGAATCACCCGACATGATACTGAGACAAGCCACTGCAGTCATCCAAACAGAAATTAATAATATTCAACAGTCGATTATTATCATTTTCCATCCGAAGTGTCTCTTCAAGCGTCTGAAAAATTTGTACCACAGCGTTTGGCTACATTATTGAAGTTGATAATGGATCCGCGAGCACACAGAGAAGATGACACAGAACTCGAATCAGACGAAACAATAAAACGACGATATTTGACAATCGCAGAAGGCTTAATTTACAGTTCTCGCCGTTTTAACAAAAAAAAAGTAATTCCTCTGTTTCATTTGGGTCTGATAGCTCAATTACACCATGAGTATGGAAATCGTAATCTCATAGAGACTCTTAGTCGTATGGACCAAGGAGTTTACGACTTTCTGCAGGCATATTTCGCCTCACGCACCAAAAACACCAGGCAAGCAACGAGTCACGTAGCACGCGGTCAAACCCGCACAGTTCCAATAGTTGGTTCCAGGAATATTTTAATTGCGCGCCAATGAATACACTTAGGAGATGCGGTTAGTAACATTGTTTAACTGAGACTTTAAGGAATCACCTCCAATTTTTAGATTCCGCGACGTTACAGCAAGTTGAATAGAACACTTTTTGTGCATTCTGAATTATTTTCTAAACGTTCCCAGACATATTTTAATTGCGTGCCAGCCAAAGTGTAAAAGTGAATCGAAAAATGGGAGGTGATTCCTTTGAGTCTCAGTTAAATGTTACAAACCGTATCAAACCGTATCATGCAATTAAAACATTACTGGGACTCTTGGACCGGCGCTCGTAAGCGCGCGTGCGAATGCAATCGTTTTCTGCCTGGAATTTTTCCGCCTTGGAGGAGTGGCGGCTAGCCGGGAGTGGTTTCAAGCCCGTAGCGTAGGCCAGTACTTTCCTTGGGTTGGCCCCTCCAGAAGAATATAACTACAACCTCCTATGGTATGGACTCTGCGCGAGTTATTATGAATTACGCTCGTTCCTAACAACAATTGCTGAGGATCAGTTGTCAGACAGTGATGAGGTGTACGTACTCACAGGTCTATAAAACAGAAACGTGGGTGGCAACTTTCAAGATCAAACTGTAACGAATGAAGTAGTGTCAACTAGAATGAAATGGACTTATGAAACCACATTAAAAGTACCAAAAGAGAGAATGAACAAACTAATTCACTTCCAGAAACCAACTATCCGACCAGAACCACAGAGAATGCATGGCATCTATGACTTAAGTTGCATACATTTCTGGATTATTCATGTGTTCACAACAACAGCAAAGATATCGCCTTGATATTATTGCGACAAGTTCACCGACCAATTTTCAAGGAATTTAAGTTGATTCAGATTACCAGACAATACCATTTTGGACTGGCTTCAATACCTCTACCGGAACATTTAGTCAAACCCACAACGTAGCTCTATACTTGCCAGCGATTGATGCCAAACCAGCAGATTTCACAACTGTCAATACAACATTGAAACAAGGAGAGATGTTTGCAAAGAAATGTGGTCAACAGTTTCACGTGCACACGTTCGACCAACAACTGTACGCCCGTCGCGCAGCAGATCAAGATGAGCAATCCGGAGGAGTACTCCAACTTGATTGTTCGTTTTAGTGGCTTCCATAATATCTGCACGTTCATTGCTTGTATTGGCAAGATTTGGGGCGATGCTGGTTTGGCAGACATCTTGAGTGACTCTGGAAGTTACGCGACACACACAGTAAACGCCATGCTGTCAGGAAAGCAATTCTTCAGAGCTGTCCGAGGGTTAACACAAGTGTACGAAACCCTCATGAACATTCTGATCGTAAATTGCTTGAAGTGGATGGAGAGATTTTAGATTAGATTAGATTAGTTTGGTTTAACGGCGCGTCAAAGACGAGGTTATATTGCGCACATTAATTTTATATTTAACTTTGTTGAACATAATTGGAGGACTTGGGGAGGGGTCAACCTAATGGGCCCGATCCGGGGGAGTCCAGCACTGGTGGGAAGGCCAGGCCGGAATGGTGACAGACCGGGGGGGGGGGGGGGGGGGGGGGGAGACTTTAACTCGGGGGAGAATTTAACTCGGACAGCGAAACTAATATAGTGGGATAATGACCCATATATGAGCCCACTTCCTTGTTATTTAATTCTTCCACCCTTATATTACTTATCTATTACAACATGAAATCTTTCTTCTATCGCCATTGACAAAACTATGAACTAGCCATTACTAAAAGTAGCTTGATTCATAGATACTGGCTCTAATAGAAAAATAAAAATTTACTTACTTGTAATTTTCTTTCCACTTTTAGGATAGAAAGATGTCTTTAAAAAAACGATGCGCCAAGTCCTTTTGTAAAGTATTTCTCGGTGTTTATACTTTTATTTCAAAGATACGATTAAATATTTGGAAATGTCATTGACTTGGCTTCTTTTTTGATATCACTCCTTTTCGGTGCTGAATTTTTTTAAAGTAAAGAGACTTGGCTGCCTTTTTACACGGAGTGTTTTTTTCTGGTAAGTTTTACTGGCCAGCCCAAGGAATAAAACTCTCTATGGGTAGACAAAGTCGAACTGGCGAAAATTAAAACTGGGCAACTTAAAAAAATAACTCTATGGTTCTAGGCAGAATTAAAACTTGTAAAAATTTTAAATAAAAAAGGACGACCCCGGCCGAACTCGAACCGGCGACCCCTAACACCGTAAGCCAATGCACTGTCCATTGCGCCACCAGGACGGCGATACTGAATGCCGTTCGTAACCACTAAACTAGCAAATGGGCGAAGATTTCAACATGCAGTAATTCCTCTGTATCCTCCTGTTTACTTTTATGCTAGACCCAATGTCGCTCGTCATACCTGCAGCATTATCTACGAACCTGATACTATCTGTGATCGCGATGGCAATCGGCGAGCCGCGATGGCGATGTTTCGGGTTATTGATGATCTACACAGCATCCCTCGACCCCTCATTTGAATATATATACTGGAAGGTATCATCGCTTACACAAATTAAAAAAGAATGTGAAAAAAAAGTTTGTCTAGGATCGGGAATCGAACCCGTTATGCAGGAATACAAGCCAGCTGCCTTCGATAATTGAGCTATTCAGGCCGACAGGGTATGTGGAGTTGCCAAATTTCAAAACTCTCGATGGACCCGTTCGACTTTTAAAAAAATTTAAAATTAGAATAACTTCACTTCCGGTCAAAATTCTCCCGATTTTCTTTCAAAAGTAGGCGTGAGAAGGGGGACTCTATGTGTCTACCAAATTTCAACTCTCTATACCAAACTATGCAATCTCTACGGAGCGCTAGCTACATTTGTCCTTTTCCCTACCACGCATGTCTGTACAAAATTACAGATAGATGACAGCTCACTTTAAACTTCTAGTATTTGAAATATAATGCCAAACTGTTGTGTTTGGAGTGAATGTATTTGTTTTTAAATGTAACATACTACTTAAATGTATAGAAATAGTTTCAATTACTTACTTTTTATACTAGAAGATCACTTTATGTTAAACAACTTCTTTTGTTTTCAATTCAGAAAAATCTAGCAAAAGTCAAAAACATTTGATCTGTTGCCATAGCAACGGGGAACAATCGAACCTAGCTTCCTCTATTCTAAGCTTGGAGTTTAGAAGCCCATTAAATAAAAATACAATTTATCCTATAAAATTTTATTTCAAATAAAAAATTATTTTGTCAAATTATTTGCACAAAATAATAACTAAAGTAAAGACCATAATCGTTTTTATCAATATACATATTATATACAATGCCGAGAAATACAAAAAAAAAAAAAAATTATCTGCAACAGAATAAAAGATACGACGATTTCAGATGATGCGCATGCGCAATTGCACACATGGTAACAATAGGCGAGATTTCACCGCCATCTTTATGAATCCTGTTTCACGGCCTTTTTAGTAATTTTATCGACTGATCCAGCTCAACATTTGATCAAGTACACAAATCCACCAACAAAATACTCTGTGCGCTCTTAAATAAAATGTAAGGCCCCAAATTTGAAGTGTCGAAAAAATCGATACTTGAAATACAGTTTCAAGTAAAAAAAATCGACAGTGCCACTTGGAGGGTTAAAGTGATCCCAGCGCTCCAGCCATGGTGCTTAGAATTTGCTGTAATTACTAATTCATACAAATCTCTGATGATATATTACCGTATTAACTCGTGTATAAGACGCACTCGTGTATAAGACGCACCCATGTTTTGAGAAGTATATTTTAAGAAAACACTTAGCATGCGTGTATAAGACGCAGTAAATGATGAAAAACAGTGTGTGTTTGTATACATGATATCCATCTAAATGTTGGTTTTCCAGCTAACTGAACTCTTTGAATGAAAATCACTGCCAACTTGTTGTAAACAAACAGTAATTTCCTGCTTCTGAGAAAGGGGGGAGGGGAGTCTTTTCCCAGCAGCTGTTGTTTGCTCTAACAGACGCGCACCTGCCTTTCCTCTGCATTCCAAAACAAACCCAACTCCCCTCCTCCCCTTCCATTAAGATCGCCATTCAACAGTGTTTAGTCTATTTTATGCCTGTCAGAGCAATGTTTTTCAGCCTTAAACATATATTTTGTCTCCTGATCTAAATGCAAGGGAAAACATTTTATTGCACACATTTAATATGCTAATTATGTTGTGTCTACACAGTTTGAGTAGTCCAGACAGAGTGAGTGGGAAAGGCAGATAGACAACATGTGGCAGTCTACCACAGCTCTGTTTACAAACATCCACCTTGGATTTACTGGGAAAAAAGCTTGGTATGCATGTATAAGACGCAGGGCCGTTTTCAGAATCAAAATATTGACATATAATTGCGTCTTATACACGAGTTAATACGGTACCTCAAACAACAGCATAAAACCATTATACCTATCTTACCGTATGCTCCAATTTATTAATTGAAGTTCCAATTAAACTATCCCAAAAAAATTAATATTTGTAGTGCACCGTTGTCAGATTTATGGTAAATTTCACACATTTTCTTTCTTATTTTGCCCGTGACCCTATATTTCCAAATGGCATTCTTATTCTAAAAATTATTATTTTTGTATTTGGGACTATTTTCAGTATTTTGTCATTCCTCTTGCGATTTTAGGAGCAATGTAAGGCCAATATTACTGGACGATTTCAAGTCTCCCTGTGTTATCTTATGGGGGAAAACAGATCTTCAATCAAGAATATCTAATTATTAGAGCCAGTTTTAAATGGTGATTTTATTTCTTAAAATTCGTTTTTAAAATCATCAATTTCGTTTTTTGTGTTTTTTCTGGAAGAGGGATTTCGCGATTTTGTGGTGATATTAAATTGGTTATAAAACACATTGTAATAGCCCCCAGAAACCATAATTTGATGAAAAACATGTACCTATGCCACTTTGGAGGAGGGATTGGAATGGATGGGTCATGCACTATTAGCACTGAAATAGGCTTGTCTAGAATGGCGTCTTTAATGCTCTGTACTGTCTTTTCCCCAACCCACATTTTCTCTGTATAGATGGTACATAATATTTAAAATTTCATGACGCAAAATGTATAGTTTGACAAGATATTTTCTTTCCCAATCCAACAATTTTCAGTGCAGTAATTGTTCCAAAATATTCTTCTGTGTAAGTAGACTATTGATGAATAGTTGCGACTGGTTGAGGGTGGAAGGGGGGTTGGGAAAACCGGTCGACCTTGAACAGATGGGGGCGCAAAACAAAGCAGCCTGGAGGCATCATCAACTGGTTAGACTGGTCTGGTTCACTTTGAGGGTGGGTAGCAAAGTGTCTGGCGAGGGGGAGGGGGTTGAGATGAGTAGCACCTAGAAATAAACTGGTTTCGTTTGTTGTTGTGTGACCTGTTAGGAGGATAAAAGCAGTAATTTTAATAGAAAACCTTTATTTCATGGTCATTTCGCGGAAAATGTTGAATATCGCGATCAGGGTTGGATTTTTTTTTTTTCGCGATGAAAAAATGGTAGATTTGGGATCTATACACAATGAAATGGATTTTAGTAGAAGAAAATAGTGCAATCAGAACAATTCGCGAATTCACGCATCACCATTTAAAACTGGCTCTACTAATTATATCATACCGTAAGAGGCAAATATTTTTTGCTAGTTGTATAATATGGTTTCACTAATCTTTGGTATGAATTACAGCAAATTCTCATTCTTATGCCTTAACCCTGGAACCCCCTTAATCAAAACATTTCTGCTAAAGTAAATAAGCATTTAGCTAGGTACCTACTCCAAATTGTGAAAATTAATACATATACTTTTTAACATAAAATTAACATAAAATATAAAGAGCATAACGAAGTGATTGTATTCTTGACTCACCAGATATCTGTGTTGAAGATGATCGGGAGTTGATCCGGGTTGAAACGGCTCCTGAAGGTTCATTGGAGTCGATATCGGTCTTCCTCGACTCACTCGGCTGTCCGTGTCGTCATCCAAGTCTGCGGCACATTCACATGTTTAGATACTTTCATTACTGTCTGTTTAGGAACACTTCTAAGGTTCAGGTAACCAAGATAAAAGGAACCTTACAAATTTCAAGTTATCCAAAAAAATATAAACTTTTAAACTTCTACGTTCAACTTCTAATTTCACCCAATAAAGGAGTGAAAGAATACTTAAAGTTCTCAAAAAAGGAATGATCTCCTTCCACAACACTGCAGTCACAGCGCACAAATCTGAATGTGCGTTAATACTTGCGGAAACTTTGTGGAGTTACTAACTTGGTTTTTAAGGCTGCTATAGCTAAAAGCTGGAAAATAAATTGATCTGAACTGAATCCAAATCCAATTTTCACCATTCTAGAATGTAAACATGGGACAATATTTTCGGACTCGGGTAATGATTGTACCCGGGTACCCGCTTTAATTAACCGGGTAAAAAACTAAAAAAAAATTTATTGTTTTGAAATTTTTTGCACTGAGCCTACCGCCCTATCCGTGTCCTTGGGGAGAGATACACAACGTCCATACAATGGAAGGTTGAACACAAGGTATATCTTGCCTGTGCATCCCTTCCATCAATCCTCCACCCACCTCCCCATCAATAATCCATCCTCAACTCACCAGCCTTCTGATGAAATTACAAACAATGAAATTGGTTGGGATTTTTGAAATTTGGGAAATATGAATAAATATTAAATTCACTTTACATACTAACTATAAATAATGCAGCTGGCAATTAAGTGGCAGCTGGTGCAAAGCAGAAAAACCTAATACATACAAAAAAAATACAAAATTATACCCGATTATCAAAGGTTATTGAGGTAGGTACCCGGTTTGTACTCGGATACCCTAACTGACCTCTCGACATTATCAACTTCACTCTTTGCTTTTCGATCATGACCGAATAGCAGAGGGGCAAAGCTGACAGCCAATGAGAGATCTGCTCTTCACTCAGCTCTATGCTTTTGCCGTGTCCTGTATTTTAGGTATTTTAGCACATTTTACAATGATTATTAAAATTAGAGATGGGCCGATTCCGATTCCGATTCTCGCGATTCCACCGATTCCAGTGGAATCGGAAGAATCGCTATCTCCGATTCCTGTCCATATCTTAGCGATTCCGATTCTTTTTGAAAATCCCGCCCTTTTAGCTTGATATTTTAGGTTAAAAACATCGCCAAAGCACAATTCCTTGTATTACAACTTACTTTCCAACGCAATTAAAGATCTAACACATTAAAAATACATTAACTGTTGTTTTCTTACCACTTTTTTGATTTTTTAATTTACCTGAGGGCAAAATACAAAGGGTGATAAATACAGTGAGGTTTGTAGGTATTTGTGAAGAATCGGAATCGGAATCGCAAGAATCGGAGCTAAGAATCGGCATCGGAATCGGAATCGTGAAATTTTGTAATCGGCCCATCTCTAATTAAAATGAACTCAGTACCTAATAGGGATGTCGGCGGGTCCAAAAATCAGGAATCGGGTACCCGTCATAAATACTCGGGTCGGAATCGGGTAATTAAACCCCCCCCACCCCTAATTTTTACAACCTCAATCATAAGAAAACACGAATTGAATTGAATGTGTAGTGATGTGAGTCGGTAAATTTACGGTCAGGTAAATTTACCGGTCAGGTAAATTTACCGTAAATTTACCAAATAAATTTTACCATGGTAAAATTTTCAAAATTATCATCATTATATTCTATGGAATCAGCCAAGTGCATAGGTCAAAAAAACAGTGAAATTTACACTTTAAATGAGAAGTGGAGGGATCTAGTGAATATCATTAAAATGTTGCATTATACAATGTACCTATTTCGCTATTTATTGCACACATTCTCCGATGTGAAACCTAGGACGATTACTGGGGGGGATTGGCATCCCGTGTGACCTTGAAAACCATGTGTGCGATAACGGAAATGCCGCGCTTTTATAACAGTTGAAAATACCTGGAATCATTCAATAAAATGTCACACATTATATCTCTCACAATTCGTTAATCTTTAAGGAAGACAATGATGTTTCTCAGACATCAACACGTTGCCTATGTGAGATGTAGTGAATAAAGTGCTGAAGTGATATTTTTCCGTCGGCGCAGGTTTTAACATTTTGATCTAGTTCCTCGAGATATTAAACCTGTCAAAACAAGTATACTACACAACATAATGGATTTTAAAATACAATCACACAATGCTCTGCATTGTAATGAAGACAATGATGCTACACACATATCTCTCCAATATTTTTTGACGATGCAGCAAGAAAAGGCAACATTTCCCTTGTCAGTTACATACATGGCCAAATGCGTACTGCATCAGCTAACGTGGGTGACGTCATTAGGTTGCCAATCCCCCCCAAGCTATCATCCTAGGTGAATCCAAGGACAAAGTAGGGAAATACTTTCAGGGATATCAAGTAGACCTCACAGTTAAGTGAAATGTAGTCCATGTTGATTTGTAGGTATTCATACATAAGTTTTATGAATTTGAAATTGTTATGTTTTTTTTAATTACTTATACCAAAGTGAAATGTTGACCAATGTCGATTTTGTAGGTAGAAATATGCAGAAAATGTTCATTTTATTTCATGAATTTTAACTTTATTTTATCTATTATTTTATTTCATTTTATCTTCATTTTCTGTAGGTAGAGTACTTGTTAAATTGTACTTGATTTCCCTAGAAGTGTTTCTTCATATATTTTCTTTGGTTTCATAGCAGAGAAGTGTGCAAATATTCAAAGTATAAACAAAAAAACAAAATTTTTATGATTTGTTTTAAATGAAGGTATTATTTAAATTGCAACTTGGAAATGACTGTAAGAGACCTGGGGAAGATAAGGGGAAGCAATTGGTTCTTCAAAGTGTATTGTTGGATATGTCTACACCCATATAATTTATGTGGAAACAAAACTTGCAGATAATATTATAGCTTATGACTTGAGGTAGGTACATTGTACATCTTCAAAACGTTAAATTCGATAAATAAATATTGTTAATTATAATAATAAATAACGTTTTGAGAGTGTAACAGGGGCAGTAACGTTCTCCATTATGGAATTATTTAATTTATTGAGCTTTAATTATGTGCAAGTATTAAATTTTATTAAATTTTAGAGTGTGAAGACCAAACGATGCAAAAAGAAATCACTTGGAAGAACCACGGCATCCCCTTCATTTCCTGATCACTTAATACACATTTGGCACCCCCAAAACATTTTTAAAACAATTATTTCAAGAGCCAATAGCACGATTCCTGAATTAGACAAAAATAAAAAAATTTACAGCCTGCCGTAAAAAAATTTACGGTAAAATCCACATCACTACGAATTTGTGCACCTTTCTACCCAGGACTCAACTTTTTCACTGTGCTACAGTGTGATTGAAAAAAAAATACAGACGCATTTTTCACATGCTTCCTACTCCCGACACATGATTTCACCCCTCCTTCCCCATTCCTCTCTCACCACCCAGAGCAAGCAAGGTCGTTGAGCTTCCCCTTGAGACGCAGCTGATAACTGTGCGTAAACTAATGTCTTTCAACTACACTCTAAAAAAATAAAAAAAAAATAAAATTTTTTATTTTTTTTTGTTACCTACCTGCGATTATTATTTATTACCCGAGTAATTGATTACCCGGAACCGCCCAGGTACCTGGGTACCCGCCGACATCCCTAGTACCTAACTGATTAAGAAGTAGGATTTATTCTCAACTACCTTTTAAGGAGAGCTTGCTATATCTGCCGTCGTCATTATCTCCAATGGCACCATTAATCTTTTCACTGAAGTCAAGGTCAAAGTTGTCATCTTCACCATCATCGTCATCGTTGAGCACGGAATGCTCTTTGTCCATGCCATTGACTTTGGTCTTCACCTAGGAAAAACAAAAACTTCTTGTACTCGGTCAAATATCAAAACTCATGGGTTCTTACAGGTAGGTACTAGGTACCTACCTACTAACCTAGAGAATTTTAACAATTGTTACCAATCCATCTAGAATGGAACTTATTTAGATTGTTTTTTCTGATAAGAATAATTGAGCGAGCGAAGCGAGCGTCTCCTTTTGACTCTTTTGACACGGACCTGTTTTTTATTTTTTTTATTCTTTTTTTCTGTTAATAGCCGATACACAAGTCACAATGTTCACCCATCGATCTGAAATTTTGCACACATGTACAACCAACCTTCTCTGTTTGCAGACCCTAATTTTTTTGAAATCCATTGATTGGTTAAAATTTAAATAAACATCTCCTGATGGTAGGTTGAAAAAAGACAATGGCCTTCGATAAATCTGATCAAACTCATATTTTGGCTACAGGTCAGAGTTTTTCTTCGATCGAGCTCAAATTTTGCACATATGTAGAGACAATCTTCTCTGTTTGCAGACCCTAATGTTTTTGACATCCATTTATTGGTTAAAATTTAAATAAATATCTCCTGATAGGTTGAAAAATGAAAATGGTCTTCGATAAATGTGATCAACCTTATATTTTGCATGGTGATTAGGACCAACATTGTCTCTTATTTTGCAAATTTTCAGACAAATCCTTCCATTGGTTAAAATGTAACTAGGAAAACGCTCTGAGTAACGCGTTGATGAGCGAGCACGGATACGCGCAACACCTCAAACCGAAATTATGTTTATCGAAAATATCCTTAAAAGCCAATAATTCTTGAATTTCGTCACAGACTTCTATGAAAATCTCCAACAATTCCTAAAATATTGGTCCCAATAACCACGCAAAGTTTTAAGTTGATCGTTTGAACCTTTATGATTGAACGATTCCTTGTTAATTTCCAAAAATCACAGGATATCGTCCAAAAAAGTGTTAAACGGTCATATCAGTTTCATAATACGTTTGAAAGTTTCTGCTCTAACAACCTTGAAGTGAAGATTCGAAGATTCCGTTAAATATGAAATTCGAGAAATATGATAGCCATATGCAAAATATACGTAAACTGTCGATAACTTTTGAATTAAAACACAGTTTAGTCTGAAAATTGTCAAAAATACAGATAATGTTGGACCCGATGACCATACAAAATTTTAAGTTGATCGGTCAAACGGTTCTGGATTAAATTTCAAAAATCACATAAAATATTTTTTTAAATTTTAACCAATGGGAGGATTTGGCTGAAAATTTGTAAAATAAGAGACAATATTGGTCCTAATGACCATGCAAAATATAAGGTCGATCACATTTGTCAAAGTCCATTTTCATTTTTCAGCCTATCAGGAGATATTTATTTAAATTTCAACCAATCTCGCTCAAAAAAATATTTAATTTGATTATTGAAATTTAAACTAGAACCGTTTGACCGATCAACTTAAAACTTTGCATGGTAATTGGGACCAACATAATCTGTACTTTTAACAATTTTCAGACTAAACTGTGTTTAAATCCCAAAGTTATTGACAGTTTAGGGACAATTTGCGTTTGGCTGTCAAATTTCGCGAATTTCATATTTCACGGCATCTTCGAATCTTCAGTCCAAGGTAGTTAGAGCAGAAACTTTCAAAAACTGATATGACCGTTCAACAGATCGATCTAATATTGTGTTCACACACTTTTATCATATGAGTGGTCCCAGGTATATTTTTGGACGAGATCCTGTGATTTTTGAAATTTAACAAGGAATCGTTCAATCATAAAGGTTCAATCGATCAACTTAGAACTTTGCATGGTTATTGGGACCAATATTTTAGGAATTGTTGGAGATTTTCATACAAGTCTGTGACGAAATTCAAGAATTGGCTTTTAAAGGACATTTTCGATAGACAAAATTTCTGGTTCGCGGTGTTACGCGTATCCGTTTTCCTAGTATTTTTGGTAATAGTATGCAACAGAATGATGCATCATAGACATGTATACTACATGTTTATGGATGTATCTTCTAGCAATGCAGTTGCAATGTCTGTGAGATTATGTTCCACTTGGATCTTTGAAATCACTCAGTTGTAAAAATTACGACGATTCTACTCATAAAAAAATCAACTGTAAGTGTCAATGTCATGCGAAAATCACCGTTTCTTGAAGTAGATTTCCCTCTTAGGACCTTGGAAACAGAGATAGACTTCGGTAGGCCATGTGATGGAAAGATCAAAATGGTCGCTCCACATTACATCAGTTACAGCTGCCTCGCCAATATGGAGATGCATGTCTCTTGTATATATGTCTATGGTAGAACACAGAAAATTAGCCTAGCACTCAAAAGGTTAATTGTTCCCTTTAACATAAATGCTTGTAAGTTATTTTAAATGAAAAAAGTACTTTATTTCAATCATTTCCTCGTCATTTGTTGCCGCGAGGGGGGTGTGAAAGGGACATCTCTCGCGCTAGGAACATGGCCTTGGACAGGCGCAACTGCAGTGTTGACAAAATTCGCCGTAATTTATTTGATGTTGCCCATTGGTACGATGTAAAAATATTTCAATTTGATGTCGAAATTTTCACTTTGACATTGATCAATTCAAATCGAATCCCAGCCCTAATAATTAACTTAGTCATTACCATCTTTGTTAACCTATTGTAGACTATAAGCAGAGGTGCAGTGCATCTTATATTCATGATTAAAGTTGAAAATCTCTGCTTTTGTTTACAAGTTCGAACTTTCCAACCTTCAGTTTCTATTGTTTAATATATTATCATCTGAGTTAAACACGGGACACACTGTCAAGTTACTCTCTGCTTTTTGATCACAAGTAAGATCATATATATGACAGCTGTCATCCAATGAGTGAGTATTATTCACTCTGCTCTCTTGCTTTTAAGAAAAGACATGAAATTACCAGCAGGAGTTCCTGGGCTGAATCGGGAGTCGAAATGCATTTCTCCACAGTTCCAAGCTGTCCCGTGAAGTCACAGAACGCAATCTGTCCGATCCCCATGGGATTCCATGCGAGGCCGCTAATGTTCGTTCCCCTGTCGTGTGTCGTGTAGCTCAAAATAGCCTGATTCCTGAGATTCCACACGCAAATGTCTCCGCGGATCGTGGAAGCGGCCAGATAGTTTCCGCACGGGGAAACTGCAGTGATAGAGAAGGGATTCGTGATTCTATGGTCGGAGAGAACGAAGACTCTCTCCCACGTGTCACGAGCGTATGTGACGATATTGGTCGCATCTGGGATCGCGATGAAGCGACCGGAGATGGGATGCCAAGAGACACGAGCCAGGCATTTGGCAGAGAAGAACGAGTTGCAGACCGGAACGCAGGTCCAAGTCTTGACAGTGCGGTGTTCGGTCTCAATGGTCCAGATCCTGATGGTTCCGTCACAGCTCGATGAAGCCTGGAGAAAATGTTTCATTCTTAAATGAAATTCACATTGTGAAATCTAAAATAGGGAATGCATGATTTTATTAAAAACTGCATTCAAACTAACAACATCTTTCACACTTCAAAGTATATAAATTTCATTCATAGGTAGTTAGGTAGGGGAAGAGAGGGCACCATTGGACAATTTTCACATACAAGTCCATAACACCAAACCAAACTTCATTGTGACACATCTGAAGTTATTATCTACTTTTGTACACATTATTTATTGCACTTGTAAGTGAAAAAAAATATAAAAAATTACTTTGCAACATGTTTGTATTAATTAAAATGTAGGCTTACTTTTTTGTCCAATGAGGGTGGGGCACCATTGGACACAGCGTGGGGCACGATTGGACACAGTAGTTTTTGCTCACAATACATACATTTTGGTTAATAATATATTTTTTTGTCGTGAATTGATGATTACTGATGACAAATGATAATGAATAAATATGATTATATGATTAATATAATTAATAATATGACTTAATTATATTAATCAATATATTTAAATGGTATTATGATAAAAATAAGGGAACACTTCAACTGGACCAGCATTTAAGTGTTCCAGGCGTCAAGTCTTCCAAACGTTAACTGTTCCAGGCGGCAACTGTTCTAAACTAATTATTATTTTAAATTAATTAATAAATTCATTTAAAAACTCTTCCAAACGTTAACTCTTCCAGGCGGCAAGTGTTCCAAACATTTAATATATTTAATAAATTAAATATGTACATTTAAAAACTCTTCCAAACGTTAACTCTTCCAGGCGGCAAGTGTTCCGAACTAACTATTATTTTAAATATTAAATAATAAAATGGCAAAGACCGTCAACTGTTCCAGCCGCTAAGTCTTCCAGCCGGCAAGTCTTCCAAATTATACCTGCGCCGCTCAAGGGACTGGCAAGCACGCGCGGGTGAACAAGGGTCGCCCACCGGTCTATTGTTAATATGAATAATAATTTATAAAAAAGTAACTTGATTAAAACGGTTAATAATCAATTTATTAACGAAATATAACAAACGACGGCCGAACACTGAGAACATTGCTTTTTTATTTTTGAAAATCAACTAATATTTGACGGATGTAGGTAGATCTTGTTTCTGTCCATTGTATCGGAACATTCCGTTGTTGATTGTTTCAATTTCTGAGGATTTTTAGTTGATTAATCGATACCGACATACGAATAATATTATTGTTGAAACTGATCTCAAATTCAATAAGATATAAAATAGGTATGATTATTTTAATAGTGTTGGAATTTAATGAGTCAAACCTTTACATATATATTTTTTGTCTGGGGTTTAACGTCGCACTGTTCTGTAGCGAGGCTAATGGCGACGGATGAATGATTATGATGATGATTGGGAGATGATGGTGAAGAGTAGGTAAGGATGGAAGGTGGGAAGGAGGGTGCCGTGGCCTATTTGTAGGTTACCTTCCCAGCATTTGCCTGTCGACTGAGGGAAAACCACGATAAACCCCAGTCAGGAAGGACGGCCGCGGGAATCGAACCCGGGCTCTGGAATACAAGTTCAGAGCGTTAACCACTCATCCAACCTGAAGGTACCTAAATGTTAATTCAACAAATGATAATTTACACATTTTCTTACAAATTTTACGTCAGATAACTTAGATATCAGTAAGCGCGTAGCTTATGGTCGAACGGTCAAACAGTTTAACCATTCGATCTGAAATGTGGAACACACACACTATTGTGATAAGAGCGGTCACGTGTACCTATAGTTTTGGGCAAGATCCTGTGATTGGTTAAACTTTAAAATGGAACCGCATTGGATCAAACATTTGAGGTGTTTTGTCCAAATTACTTGATCGAAAAGGAATTATGACTTTTACCATGCAATTTTTTTTCTTCGTAATAGTTTCCAAAGTTTATAAAGCAGAAAGTTCACACAGTCATCTATATCTGATTTTTTCAACCCTGTTTTCAAACTCAAAATGACCTTGTCCAATGGTGCCCCTGTCCAATGGTGCCACCTCCTCCCCCTACATATGATATTTAAATTCAGCGGACATTTTGGCAAAAATCAGTACCTATTTGGTATTCCCGTCAAGTGTTGTCATATTTTATCGTAACCATGGCAACATCATTGTTGGTTGATAAAATTTACATCAATCCATGATCAATCACTCTTAATATCGTTTTCCTGCCAAAATGTCAACTGAATTATAACTTCTAAAATTTCACAATCAATCTAGGTATTAATTTGTACATACTAATGTTTATTAGTTAAAAAATCATGAAAAAGTATCCAGGTTTAGGAAAGTGATTGTACTAGTGTCTATTTGTGATTCTTTGTGAGTTCCATATAGTAGGGGGCCAAAAGGTCGATTTAAAGCTCCCGTAGGATCATCGTGAAGGGAAGGTGCCACCTATCTCACAAAATGCATATATATAGGTCCAAAACCTAAAAACATTTGGTGCGGGGGCTGGGGGCTAAAGTTATTCATTCCTGTACCCTACACGAAAAGAAATAGGGAGGATTAATTTCTTTTATTTAAGATCTAAACTAAATGCCCTATTGTGAAAAAAATTTATTTTAAAAAATTTTGGCCGCCATCTTGGAAAAAAACATTTGAAACATTAAGAATTTATATACACTTTAAATCGGTAATTGGACGAAAAAATGTCTCAAACAAAAGTTACAGTACTCAAAAAATGCAAGAACTTTGTAATTTAACATTTTTTCTATCACCAATACTTTATAAGTAAGAGCCGATTTAGTGCCGTTTTTCGGAGCGGGATAGGGACTACACAATGTTAATTGATCTCGGGGGGCCTTGAACGGAGTGAATTTTACCGCTTTTTTATGACATCGTAGCGCCGAAACCGGTCATCCGATCTAAAAAATCTTTGCGGCATATGAAAGGTACATTCTTTGGGTCAACTTTCCCGAATTCGCAACAATCTTTTGTTTTCCATTGTTGAGAAAAAGCAATATTTCTTTAATAGAAATCGAACTTATTTTCAATTCGTTTTTATGGAGGTAGTACAGGCACAAGTGAATTATACCGTAGGATTTTTGTGTAGGGGACTGGCACCAAATGCCATTTGATACAGCATGCTTATAGATGTATGAAAAGTCATGGTGCCAACCTCGCAACCCTAGCCGGGGGCGGGGGCATTTTCCAAAAAATCGACGGATTTAAAAAAATCTGAAAAAATTGGCACACACAAATTGGATTATGTAATTTAAAAAAAGAAATCAAAAAATTTCCAACGCCGCCATCTTGGGGAAAAAAGGTTACAAACTGAGCTTTTTATAATACTGAACAACGTGGGCCGATTATTAAATTCCGGTTGGCGCAAGAAAAGGTCCAGTGGGCGAGATATCGCTGTGATGAAACTTCTTCAGTAATTTGGCTGAACATCTCACATATTATAACAAACATACCTAGGTTTGATGTGTGAAAGTTTCAAAAACATTACTAATGTAGAAAAAAAGTAACATCTGTTCAAATTTGGTTATCAAAAAGTCAATTAAACGGATTAAATTAATCGACTTTTCGATAATTAAATTCGAACAGCTGTAACTTTTTTCTACATTAGTAATGTTTTTGAAACTTTCACACATCAAACCTTGGTATGTTTGTTATAATATGTGAGATGTTCAGCCAAATTACTGAAGAAGTTTCATCACAGCGATATCTCGCCCACTGGACCTTTTCTTGCGCCAACCGGAATTTAATAATCGGCCCACGTTGTTCAGTATGTCTAAAAAGCTCTGTTTGTAACCTTTTTCCCCAAGATGGCGGCGCTGGACATTTTTGTTTTCATTTTTTCAAATGACATAATCCAATTTATGTGTGTCAATTTTTTAAGATTTTTTTTTTGAATCCGTCGATTTTTTGGAAAATGCCCCCCGCCCCCGGCCAGGGTTGCGAGGTTGGCACCATGACTTTTCATACATCTAAAAGCATGCTTTATCAAATGGCATTTGGTGCCAGTCCCCTTCACAAAAATCCTACGGTATATTTCACTTGTGCCTGTACTACCTCCATAAAAACGAATTGAAAATAAGTTCGATTTCTATTAAAGAAATATTGCTTTTTCTCAACAATGGAAAACAGAAGATTGTTGCGAATTCGGGAAAGTTGACCCAAAGAAGGTACCTTTCATATGCCGCAAAGATTTTTTAGATCGGATGAACGGTTTTGGCGCTACGATGTCATAAAAAAGCGGTAAAATTCACTCCGTTCAAGGCCCCCCGAGATCAATTAACATTGTGTAGTCCCTATCCCGCTCCGAAAAACGGCACTAAATCGGCTCTTACTTATAAAGTATTGGTGATAGAAAAAATGTTAAATTACAAAGTTCTTGCATTTTTTGAGTACTGTACCTAACTTTTGTTTGAGACATTTTTTCGTCCAATGACCGATTTAAAGTGTATATAAATTCTTAATGTTTCAAATGTTTTTTTCCAAGATGGCGGCCAAAATTTTTTAAAATAAATTTTTTTCACAATAGGGCATTTAGTTTAGATCTTAAATAAAAAAAATTAATCCTCCCTATTTCTTTTCCTGTAGGGTACAGGAATGAATAACTTTAGCCCCCAGCCCCCGCCAGGGGTCTGGGGGTGGCACCAAAATTTTTTAGGTTTTGGACCTATAAATGCATTTAGTGAGATAGGTGGCACCTTCCCTTCACGACGATCCTACGGGATACCACTTGGCCCTCTACTAATAAGACATTGAAATTAAATCCCATTTTAACCCATTTCTTTTCTTGAAAAATCAGAAATGGGTTAATTAGTTTTAGCTTTTCCCTGTTGAAGAGCAGGGAGCTGGAGATATGGCATTGTTTTAAATTTAAAATAGTGGCTGTCTGTGCAAAAAGGACGTCTCGTAACGCTTCATGGGGGGGGGGGGGGGGGGGGGGGGGGGGGGGCTGAGCCAAATTTGTGATGGTACATTTTGATACAGACATTTAAAGCCAATTTTAAATTTCATGTGTTAAGGTGGCTGTATATCACGTGACTTTTCAACCAAAAAGCTACACATTTTCATTTGGAAGGGTTCAGTTCAGCAAATACTTCTCACTCATCAGATAAGTTAGGACACATCAGTTGGACCTAATCTACGCAGAAAAGAACTGCGAAAATAACATATTCGATGATTTTACTTCCTTGCACCTAAATATTCTCAAATCAAGACCTGAAGTTGAAGGAAATTCTATGAGTTGCCAAGAACAGCAAACATTACTCTAATAAAAAGGCATGTATGCATCACAAACCTGACGCAATATATCAGAATGTATAACATGCGCTCATTCTTCGTCTTTCCAGTGAAATGTTGAGACATTATTTATATCCACTATTATGAATGTAATGATTGAACGAACAGCATTTGGTTTTGACAGTCTTCACACGCGTACGTATACACGAAATTTGTGTTGTTTTTATTATAAAATCACTGCAAAATTAAATAATATTGACTGCAAATATTGATAAGCTCAAGTATGCAGTGAATTTCCTACATAAATACCCTTGGATTACTCAACATGAACGATGTAAGGTATGTACTCATAGGTAACTATTTCTTTTGATCGGATGTAGAGAAATAAAGTCACGTGATATACAGCCACCTTAAGTAGGGACCTGAAATTTTTCTAACCAAATTGATACAATTTGCAGTCAGACAAATTCTATTTACCTAGGGCTAGAGTGATATTTAGTAGAGATAGTTTAAAGTCATTCTATGGGGAGAGGGGGGGGGGAAGGGTTTGGAGAAAAGTGTGACACAGTTTGACAAGGGGGGCGGGGGGAAGTTCTTGTAGGTAATTAGGTAGTTGTCAAATCTGATTATTATATCTGAAAACTCAAAATAACAATACCAAATATTTTTCTTGTGGATCCAGAGCAACACCGAGGATTGGAGATTTATGACCAGAAAACACGATAGTTTCATTCGTCCCGACATTCTTCAACTGTATTTCCATATCACTGAAAATAAACATTTATGAATAATATAGTTTTTACTGATAACCTCAGATAGGTGGAAGTAAATTCACAGTCTTCTGACCCTATCTTCAAAATCTGTAAGTTGCTAACGCAGCTTATATTGGAACACAGCCGCTGCAATATGAACTGCCTCGGTAGCTCATACTACGTATACCACGGCAGTTCAAACCGCTTTAGTCAATTCGGTTTGAGTTGAAATCGGTTTGAAACCTGTGATACACATCGGATTGAACTTAATTCGGTTTCGTTCAAGTCGCTTCTCAAAGTGAACTGGAGGTTGCAAACCGATTTGAAATAACCTGATATACTGTTCAATGCGCATTGACGGTGCGCGCGCATCTCATCATAATACTTTTTCCGGTAAAAGTAGTTGCGATTTGAGACATGTGTTTGTGATTTTGTAACGTGTTTGCTTGACGAGTTGATTCTATTTTGTAAAGTATAGAATAAAGTTATTATGAATGATTTACAGAAAGAAGATTCTAATTTTCTAACGTCAAAGCCTAATTCCTCAAATGAGTGGCCTTCAACACAGGTTTGACGTTTAGTTACCTATTTCTATTTCCGGTAGGCCACAGGAGGGAAATTTAATTTCAAATCGGTTTGCTTCAATACGCATGTGATGCAGCTTGGTATACGGTCACGCCCCAAACCGATTTCAACTCAAACCGAATTGACTAAAGCGGTTTGAACTTGCCTGGTATACGTAGTATCAGTTGGTAGAGCATCTGACTGGATATCGGAAGGTCGTGGGTTCGAGTCCCACTCGAGGAAAATCTTTTCATTATAAATAATATTAAAAATAATAAACTACTTACATAACAATAACCCAACTGTTTTGTAAGATGCAACGTACCAAGAGCCAGATGCAATGAGGTTTCCGTCTTTGCTGACAGCAATGTGCGTGACAGGTGAAGTAAACCGAGAAATGATTCCGTCTCGCTCCAAGGTCGGATCACCCGGAAATGTGTACGATTGCACATTGTTGTTGTCAGTTCCAACATACAAATGATCTTTCTAAAGAAGACAAAAATTATCTCTAAGTGGCAGTTTAGGCATCGATCACTCGAGATTATAATCATGACAAAGATAACAGGCGATGGTGGCGTGGCCGTGTCTAGGTGGGGTTGGGGAAATTGTCACAGAAACAATAATATATTAAACAAAACATAACATACATGCATTGCCACGGCCAATGCCTGTTCTCCCACACATTGGCTAGTTGGGTCATCATCTTCCAAGCCTTCCCATAACCTCACGTCGCCGTCACTTCCACATGTGGCGATGGTTCTATTAAAGAAATTGCATACATGTATTTATTTATTCTCTACATAATATAAAAAGAAGTACCTAGGTAGGTACCTACAGTAGCAGGAAAACTAACATACTTTCCATCTGATGAGAAACATACATCAGTGTGGCCATCATTATGAGCATATCGCATTGGTCTTCTATAAGAACCCATGGTAAATAATGTTGAACTACGAAAACGGTTTAAATCCCTCGGTATATAAACAAACTAATTAAAATAATACAAATCTAATATAAATTAGTGCAACAGTTTAACTTAATGTTTAACAATATTTACTTGCGTCCAACTCGCGTCTTAAACAGAGTGAGAGAATGTCTTATTGGCGGGAAGAAAATAGAAATTGACAGATTGTAAGCAATCGATTTTAACAATCGATTATTTGCGATTATTCTCGGACAGTCGAAAGAGGGAACGCCCATTCGATACCCCATGTGGCCATGGAAACGCAATCGACTTATTTTGGTCGGTCTGTTGTTATCCGGAGAATGGCGGATTAGTTTGCAAACCGAGAGTGAAAGATATAAAGTCTATACCTACATTTAATAAGCAACATTAGTATAAGATGACAATGGTTTCGAAAACAGCAATAGGCATTGCAGCAGGAATCTGTGGAAGTATACTTGTTGGCTATTGTATTTATTTCGATCAACAGAGAAGAAGTGACCCGAACTACAAGAGGAAACTGCGAGAGAGTAAGTTTACGTAACCTTGAACCCGGCCCTTTTCTCTTATTTTCCCTTCAAAGGGACCACTTTTATTATACAAAACGTAGACACTCTTACCTATTTGCTTCTACAAATGATTTTTATTCAATAACACTGTACAAAACTTCAAATTTTGAAACAACGGTCATTCTAATACAACCTACCTACCTAGTAGGTAGCTAGCTATGCCTTCGAGACTTTTGCATGTGCGCGGAAGCTGCCTCCTTCAAATTTTGAAACAACGGTCATTCTAATACAACCTACCTAGTAGGTAGCTAGCTATGCCTTCGAGACTTTTGCATGTGCGCGGAAGCTGCCTCCTACCCTCACCTGTAGTAGGACCTACCTAGGTAGGTACCTACTAGTAGGTAGAAGGTAGCATAGGTAGATATTATGGTACTAGGTACCTACTACCTACCTTCCTGACCTGCCCCTACCTTTGCTCGGCTTGTAGTCATTTCAAACTGGCTTTCCCCGGCATTCTAAATGACACTATTCACCCAGAGGCAGGGCTGGTTTTGCTGCTAGATGCAGAGTGGATAGAACTAAATGGCAAAACGTGTAACACCAACTACCTACCTACCTACCTACCTAATACCTTACCTACTTTTCTAGACGATGCGACCGTACTGGCAGAATATAACTACCTAGAGGTACTAATATTCACCTAACTTTTTGTTTGTTGTGTTGGAGTTCGAAACGTCTTTTTCTAGTTCGAACAGCTATTTGCCACATCACATGAAGAAGGTCGCGTCAATCTATTTGAGTCTCACCTCCAATCACAAAATCGTATGACTGGCCGGGTAACATGGCAACTGCATGGAGTGTACTACTCACTATTCTTCTTTTGCCTATATCTATGATTTCCATTAGCTTGACTAGGTCGGCCAAACATAAATTGATTGTGATGAAAAGTTAGAGTATCATCTCTTGTCTATTAATTTTCCGATTGCCTGTACAAACCGGTCAGACCTCTCACTAGTGCTCTCTCTCTCTCTCTGTGCTCGAGTAAAACAAGGGATGGGGGAGATATCTACTGATGTCAGGGAAACTGGTATTTTCTCTAACTGTCGAATCAACCCTGTAGACCTTCGTTCGAATCTCGCTCAGGCTAAGGTGACCGAGTTCTAGCGAGATTTCGACTCATTTTCTCAATATGTTCAATCTATACCTATTGTGTTACAGATTCATAATGTGAAAAGAATGAATTTGATAATATATACTTTTGTTAAAGTGGTACCTACTGTCATCTTCAGGAAACTTGGCTAATTAGTTTATTGCATTATTAGAACATATTCTAAGAAGAAGAAAAAATCCAAAAAAAATCGGAAGGGTCCTAAAACAACATTCGCGCTCGCCCCCCATCCTACGTCACAACTGGTATGGCGCTACCTGCTCCGTCCGGTCTATTCAAAGCCTTCCCAGTTTCCTGGACCTTCCCTCAAAATCAGCTCAGTCCTGACTCTTAGCCCGCTTTGTTCACAAGTCAATAAAGTGTGAATATTCAGTGTGTGCTTTTCAGTAATCACTAATCAGTATGTTTTATGTGTTTATTCATTATTTTATACATGCATACTGAGTTTGAGAAAGTTCAATTTTTTTTCGTTTTATATATTATATTGAGTTGTTTTATTGTGTGTTATTCGTGTGTAAAAACAATATAGTATGTCAATCGTACGATTTCTTTCTTATTAGTTGTGTGGGAAGACAATTAGGTATAATAAAACACTTATAATTCTATGACGGGCACCTGAACGTGTGTAGCAAATAGTTACCTATTTATTTTAGTGTGACAGTGATTTAAAATGGTTCAACATTGTTGTGTGTATAAATGCCATAACAACAATATAAAAAGTGCAAAAGTATCGTTTCACAAATTTCCAAATAAAATTAAGAACCCTGAATTATATAAACAATGGCTACATAAAATCAATCGAGACAAGTTTATACAGAGCGACTATACTACTGTTTGTTCAATTCATTTCTTGGAGATTGATTTTGAACCAAAGAGTAAACTGAACATCGGTCCTGTGTATAAACAATACTTGAAGTCATCGGCTGTACCATCCCTAAATTTGACCAATCAGCATAGTGTAACACCACCAAAGCGACGTAAATCCGAGTTCCTAAAAAACAAAGAGAAATCACAACTATTAGAAGAAATCCCCCGCGTACGCGATCATCCTGTCCGTCGAAAGAGAAAGATCAATTCTGATTATCAAGCCATCGACAATATCAATAAGCCATCGACAAGCAAGATTGCTGTGGAGGTAACTGACAGCACACATGTGAGTAACAACGCTGACAATGGACCGCTTTATGTAGACAATGGCACTCAATGTGAGCTCGGAACAGAGACTTTGTATCAATTTTCAACGCCGTACAACAATAGAAACATCGACCCAACACCCAGGCGAACGAGGAACATCGTGGATTACGTGGAAGACTTTGAAACTGAAGACGAATTAGATGATTCGTTCATTGCTGATAGCGTCGATGATTCAGACTCGGACACTGCCTGTGAGAGTGATGCTGACGAGAATGAAATCGAAGACAAAGCAACATCTAATGTGTTCCTTGTGTTCTGGCAATGCTTGGCACTATTGTTTCATGTATGCCAAATTTGTGGCAAAAAAGTTATTTCTGTTGAAAAAAGCATGAGGGGCGCAATGTTGACTGTAACAACAAAATGTATTGACAATCACGAATACAACTGGAGGTCACAAGAAAAGAGTCGACAAAAAATTTCTGGGATCAATCAACATCGCGGCTGCAATTTACACATGTGGTGTCAGCTTTCAAGCGTTCAACTCTTTCGCAAATGCACTCAAGTTACATTTCATGTCGGAGGTGACTTACTACAGGATAGTCAGAACATTCATTCAACCTGCAATTATAAACACATGGAACACCCAGCGAGAGATAGAGATTTTCAACATGTCACACGAAATGAGCAATATTAGGCTGTCTGGTGACGGACAATACGATTCACCCGGATATTGCGCGAAATATGTCACATACTCCGTCATGAACGTTGCCAACAATAAAGTCATCGACTTCATGGTTCTGCAAAGAAAACAGACGATTGGTGACCTCGAGAAAGCCGCGGGTGAGATGCTCTTACAAAATTTGACTTCAATGATAAAAATTGAACTGTTTATTTCCGATCGCCACCGGGGTATAGGACTCGTGATGAAACAACAACACAAAGAAATTCGCCACGAGTTCGACGTTTGGCATATGGCAAAAAGCTTGGCCAAACGTATAAAAGCCATCGAAAAATTTTCCCCAGCAATTTCATCCTGGAAATCAAGTCTAAACAATCATCTGTGGTGGTCAGCGCAGTCCTGCGGCGGCGATGATGACATGCTGGTGGAAAAATTTACAAGTTCCCTGAAGCACATCCATACTTGGGAAGGGAAATCTAAGTTCCACAAGTGTGAACATCCCGAGATATCAGCTGAGGCCACCGCTGCAACGAGATGGATTGTTCCCAACTCCAGAGACTACCAAACGATATCGAAAGTCATCATGGATGCGACCTTCCTGAACGATTTACGACGCACAAGCAACTTCTGTCACACAGGTAATAAGAACATTATATTATGCGAATTGCTATTGCCCAATGACATTACAAGTTTTCAATCAAATCATATTACCGACTCATTCTGACAAAAATGTATTTGACAAGTGGAACATAGATGATTTTGATCGAGTTTTCAATTTCACTTTATAGGTAAGAATAGCAGTATGTACATGTTTGTAAACAAACTGAAACAAGTAGTTTGTTTCTTAGCTAAAAAAATCTTTCTTGATAACCTTATAAATATGAAATTATGAAATAAAACATGAAAAAAAATACTTACAAAAACAATAAAATTAAATCTCAGAAAAACAGATACCTACCTACTGGCAGTAAAATGGTTTATGACGGCTAGACAGGTAGTTTTTGGGATCTTTCGTTGTTTCATGAGTATACTCATACAATTCATTCATACAATCCCTGCGTACAGCCCCAGAAGGTTAAACTTGATCTGAAATTACATGTTGCCATGTTGCCCCATAGGTGCAATCGAGTCTTATCACAACGAGAGATTGAAGTATCTGCCGAAGAGACTGCACTTCTCCTATGACGGAATGGTGACGCGTGGAATTCTCGCGATTCTGGACCACAATGCAAACGTCAGTCGAGAGTGTGTAGGAAAATCGCTACCTAGTGTATTCAAAATCGCAAAAGGACTGGATTTGCAAGAAGAAATATGCCACGAAGTCAACATTGTGGCGTGATGAACTAATCGACAAGATAATGTCAATGGAAACATACGATCCACCGAACACAGACAACACAATCATCATTCCTGATAACATCGCACCTCTACCTAGACCTTCCATGGAGGAAGTCGAGCAGCGACCACGATACGCCTGGTTTGAAAAGATGTGACTTTGGATCGCTGAACCCCGTGAGTGACGACCTGCATGCATTGTCCTAATTCACAGTTAGTGCAATAAAACTTTACCTAGTCGAAGTAATCGGGTTCTTCACCCTCAGCAGCTTTGAATCCAACGTAGACTCCGTCTTTCTCGGGGAACTCGTCTCTGATGGAATTGATCACCCACGCTGGGATAACAATGCGTCTATTTTTCCAAGAGATTCCCAAGCGTTTATCCAGCAAACAAATTCCTTGTATGCAATGTGCCTCCATACTCTATTTGAGCCTGATTGAAATTTTAGTTTTGTTTCTTTACACTTTGTTTCAGCAATGAATTTGTGTTTAGCCATAATTAAAATATCTATGTTGTGCGCAACACTTGCGAATGAAGTGTGTTGAGTAATGCAGTCATCTTGTATCAGATTTTGCATGGTCTGTGAATGATGACAACAAATAGATTCTGTGGCAGACGTCATAGCACAGCATAATCCACATTTTCACCAAAGAGTGTTTCCAACTCTACCCTCTAGTTCATCAGCTCTTTTCCTATTTGCAACACGTTTGTCTTCAATTGTCTGCTGCTGTTGAACAGACAGCTTAGGTTCGAACAAGTAAGGTCTTATTTCTGACATTTTACAATAATTTAACAAAACAAAACACACAAAACAAATCAAATAAAAATCACTGTTTACATTGACGCGGGTAAATGTGACAGGCAGACTGGAAGGCGCGCGCCAACAATAGCAACGGGCGGGCGGGCGGGCGGTCAGCTGGCCAGAGGGAGAAGAAGTGAGTCCTGAGGACTAGGGGTGTTTTGTTTCTATACCAGTTTCTACGTCATTCAGTTTGCGCGGCAATTCAAATATCGCATAATTGAACCACGTATAAATCCGTCATCTATGGTTGAAAATTTTTATTTTTTTTTTGTAAATGTTTTTGATATAGTAGAACACAAAAAGTGGGTTTTTACCAAGATGTAAGGTCTCCTTTAATGTACCTAGGTATTATTTCATTTGCAAACAATCCGGTTTACGTGCAGTTAATCAATTCATAGCACAAAGAATACGTCTATATAAATGATTGATCTTACATCTTACATTGACTTTAAATTAATTTGATGAGAGAACCTAAATTTCATAATAACACTTACATTATATAGTTTTTCTTTTGGTCTATACAAAAAAAACCTACTGCCAATATTAGGACAGTTACGTCTTTTCATTGGAATTGATTTCAAAACCGACTATAATAAATTACTTTACTCATAACTCAAAAAATAAAAATTTTCAAGAATAACTATCAATTTTAAATTACGTAAATATCTTTGAGGGACTTTAACAGTATGTTGGATATCATTGTGATGTAATATTTATCAAACAACAAAGAAGTTGCCATAGCAACAATAAAATAATGACAGAACATGACGTTCATGTCTTTGTCCCGTAAAATGTCATATTTAAAGGAAATTTTTTTCTGTTAAAGATCCTGATAAAATTCATCTTGTGGTTTTGAATAATTATATTCCAACTTATGCATTTTAAGAGCCAAGCCTAATTTATGCATCAAGTTTAATATTACTGGAGCAAGTTGTCTCAGGCAGTAACGCCCTAAGCTTGTATCCCGGAAGTCCTGACTTCGATTCCCGCGACCGGCAACTTGACTGAGTTCGTCGTGGGTGTTCCTCAGTCGAGAGTCAATGCTATGATTTTCACTAATAACTAGGAAAACGCCCAGTGTAACGCGTTGATGATCGAGCACCGAAACGGGCAACACCTCGAAGTCGAACTGAAATTCCCTTTACAGAAAATATAAGACAGATTATAAAAAGCATAACACGAACGACAAATGAACGTTATCCTATATTCAGATTGTTATGAAGGGATGTGCGTTGTAAAAATATCCTATCGGACCGGGACCTCTCAATAGCCGGGCGAGAGCTCTACCAACTGAGCTACCCGGTCGGACGGACGGACATTAAACACAATGCGCTAATGAGAGTTAGAGATCTCCGAGGAGAATGGAATGAAGGTAGAGAATGCTCACTACGAACTGTCATACCACCGGTGACGATGCTGTCACCATGTATCTTTGCACCTGCGTGCGCAACCCTCTTTTACTCGCCTGAACGAGTTGCTTGAGTCAGAATGACTGCATGGAAATGCATTTTGACTTTAAACGATAAACACTCAAGAGGTAAATTTAAAACTAATACTTATCTTCTAGAAATCATTAAAGCCTCAATCAGAATAGTAAAAAATGTGTTGTGAATAAATTGGCCAAATCCGTTATTCCGTTTGACCTTAAGGAACAACAAATAGACAAAAAATCATAGATTCGAGCCATACGTTTCAGATAAAGATGCTTGCTTTATTCGCTTTGATAAGCCGCGAGCGCCTCCTTCCCACCTTCCACCGGCAACCCTTTATCATTCATCAAGTGGACTCAAACTGCAACATCCCCTATGTACAGAAACTTCCACTATCCAATACCAATTAGTGGAGATGCATTAGAACGGTTATAATATCAGAAAAATGTTACCTATCCATTCAATTACCTACTCAATGAATATTTATTCACTAAAAGAAGTATTTAATAAAACGAGCTAAATCTTATGTCCAAAACTAAATTTTCTACTCTCACTGAATAAATACACATAATGTATCACGCTTTGACTGAATATTAATGACGCACACACGGCAACAAGGCTGGCGAGTTTCTTTAACGACGCACACTTAGCAATGAAAAGATCATTGTTACATACATTGATTTCTACGATTAATAGTTTTCCATAGTTTCTTATTTACATTTAAAATGCAATGCATGCAGTTTATGGTAACAATGTCACTTTTATATTAACGGCGCACACTTTTCAACTAAAAATTTCATTTGATTCGCATACTCACGAATACCATAAATAGTGGGCGTAGAATAATTTTGTCAGGATAATCAATAGCCAAAATTTTCCTCCGTCAATATGAATATTATTTCAGTGCACATTATGGCGGGACAAAGAATTAACGTCATGTGCTGTCCTAGTTTTATTGTTGCCATAGCAACATCATTGTTGGTTAATAAATATAACATCACACTGATTTTCCACATACTGAAAAATATTTACGGAATTTCAAATTGATATTTATTAATGAAAATTGTATAATTTTTGTTATGAATAAAGGAATATTATTGTCGGGTTTGAAATAAATTCAAAAGTAAATAGTAACTGTCCTATTATTAGCAATTTGTAACATTTTTTGTATATACTAAAAGTATAAATCAAAATGTTAGGGTTAATTTGAAATTTACGTTTTCTTCCTAAAATTAATTTAAAGGGTATGTTATGTTAGCCCAATCTATAGACGTGTATATTTTGTTCCATTGATTAACTGCACTTAAATCGGATTGTTTGAAAATGAAATAATTTATACTTAGCATAAGCATTAGATCATAAACATACTTTTAAAATTATGAATCTGAAACAAAATATAGATTGCACTTATTGAGAAAATTTGAGCCGAAATCTAGGTAGACCACGATCGGGTTAGCCAGGAGCAATATTCGAATGAAGATTCGACCTGCTAGGCTGATGCGATTGAGAAATTACCTGTTTCTATATGACGTCAATATCTCCTCCATCCCTTGTTATTACTCGAGCACAGAGAGAGAGAGAGAGCACTAGTGAGAGGTCTGACCGGTTTGTACAGGCAATCGGAAAATTCATAGACAAGAGATGATACTCTAACTTTTCATCACGATCAATTTATGTTTGGCCGAGTGTACCTATCCATTCTACTGCAATAGGATGACTATAGGTAGTTTAAGGATGGATCAGGTTCCTCGTGTTGATAAAAAGACACAATGAGTGACACAATTTGCACAAAACGAAACCTACCCTGCTAAAAAATCTTGCTAAGATCTTGTCAAGATCTTGCCAAGATCTTAGCCAGATATCGCAAACAAGATCTTGCAAGATCTTAGCAAGATCTTAGGAAGATATGAACTGCAAATTTAAAAGATTTGACCTCCGATGGGATTTGAGCCCACGACCTATAGATTGCCTGTCTAATGCTCTACCAACTAACATCTTGCACCTTGCATCTTGCAAGATCTTAGGAAGATCTTGGCAAGATCTTAGCAAGATATTTGTACATTTTGCCGCCAAAAAAATGTTAAAATGTCATAATTTTTATTTTATTTTTATATTTATGAGTATTCATTTGCATTTGGGAAACCTCTTCTGTAGTAATGGACAAGGTTTGATTACACATTTCAATTATAAAATCCCATGGAACCGCTGTGTCTTGAACCTGCGATCTCAGGGTCCGTAGTCGAGCGTCTTACCGTGTAGGCCACCGGTGCAGACAAGACTTAGCCGCACTAATAGTGATCATATTGAGCTTTCATATTTAAGTGAACATATTAATGTAATTTAGTGGATTATTAAATTGTTATTAACATAATAAAATAGGAGAAACAATAAATATTAAGATTTATTTATAAAGTAAATTGATCTGTGATATTTCCCCCATAAAATATATCAGCTCACGCTCTGTAGTATAATTACTATAGTTTGTTTTACTAGGTGATGTAGTGCAAATTTTCTAAGTCAATGAAGTAAAAATTCTGTAGTTTATATACCTACCTTACTTTACTACAAATACTGTAGTAAAAAGTCAATGAAGTACTACATATATAAACTATATTATAAATCGGGAATACTTCAAATTTCTATATAGAAATTTTTTTGAAGGGCCTTAGCAAGATCTTGAAAAAATCTTGGCAAGATCTTGGTAAAATCTTGGCAAGATCTTGATTAAAGACAAGATTAAAGATTAAAGACAATACATCTTGTTAAAGACAAGATTTATTTATTTATTTTTTATTTATTTATTTCGACAAAGGACATTGTAAAATTACATAAATGTACTAGAAACAATGTATATGTCAAGTCAATGTTTACATAAAATAGGTAGGTAGTAAGTATTATACAGAAATACCCGTCATACATTCTACAAATTCAAAATAAAAATAATTTAATAATATGATATAAACAAAGATGTCTGCATTTAAATAATACAAGTACACAATAAAATCATTTTTCAACGTCTGGCTGCTGGTCACACACATGGGTTTTACATGCATTTAAATATTCGTCACTAGAATAAAAACCTCCGCTAACAAGAAATAATTTTAATTTTGATTTGAACATTAACTCACTTTCTAAATTTTTGATACAGTTTGGTAAGTGATTATATAGATTGACTCCTTTATATGATAGATCCTGCTCATACAGGGTTGTTTTATGTTGAAGGCTGCGAAGTTTGTTTTGGTTTCTTACATTATAACGATGTACGTCCACCGGCGTATCAAACAGGTGGACGTGTTTCCTGGTTTGGATTAAAATTTCATAGATATATAAGCTTGGCATTGTTAGTATTTTAAAATCTTTAAATAGTTCTCGGCATGAAAATCGCCTCCACTTTTTATGAATAATGCGTATTGCTGATTTTTGGACCGCAAACACTTTATTAGCATAGTATACTCCCCCCCAGAATGAAATACCGTACCTGATTAGAGGTTCAAAAAATCCAAGATATATAGTTTTCATAATGTGTATATCAAAATTGCTTCTTAATATTCTTAATGCATAACATGCTCTCGTCAGTTTCGGCTTCAGGTTGTTGATATGGTCATGCCAATTTAGATTCTTGTCTATTTGAACGCCTAGGAATCGAGTTGAATTTATAACATTAATATCTACAGAGCCATTTGAAATTTTTGGAACATCCGCATTTATTCTCGTGTTGTGTGCATTCCGAAACGATATTAGTTGAGTTTTTGAGTTATTCAGAGCTAACTTATTTATTTCAAACCATTTATTTACATTTCTTAGAGTCATATTCAAATTTAGTTCTGCTTCCAGAATATCATTTCCCACAGCTACTATTGTAGTGTCATCCGCGAACTTAGTTATTTTGACGTTTGAGTGTTCACTCCCTAAATCGTTAATATAAAGATTGAAAATTAATGGTCCCAGGACCGAACCTTGTGGAATTCCTGATGTTATTGTACCCTTATTGGACTGGAACTTACGCCTTGTGCCATCTTCTGATGCATGTGTAATTTCAACTATCTGGTTTCTATTCTCTAGGTAAGACATAATTAACTTAAATGCAGTGTTTCTTATTCCCATTCGATCTAGCTTTTTTGCAAGCAGATGGTGGTCAAGGCAATCAAAAGCTTTCTGAAGATCACAATACAGCCCAAGTGTGCACTTACTTTTGTCCATGGACTGCAATATGTAAGAAATACTGTCATTAATCGCATCCGTTGTTGACATGTGGGGCCTAAATCCGAATTGGTTATTGGCTAAAATGTTATTTGAATCTATAAATGTTATGAGTCTGTCTTTAATCAGATTTTCATAGATCTTGGAAAATATAGTTAGCAAAGAAATAGGTCGGTGATTGGCCACGTCAGTCCTATCGCCCTTGTTTTTAAATATTGGTTTTACTATAGCTGTCTTGAGATAATTTGGGAAAATACCATCTTTAAAACATTGATTAATCAGTGCTGTCAGTACGTGAGCTATCACATGAATAGTTTGCTTAATTACTCGCACTGTAATTCCATCTATCCCTACAGTATTTGAATTCTTAAGTTTCATTGTAATGTCTATCACTTCTTTACTCGTTGTAGGTGAGAGTTCTATGCAATCTGGTATGAATTCTATATTCTCAATAAGTTCTGATTGCTCCAATTCATTTACATTGTTATTCATGTTTATTTCTTTAGCGACATTTAAATAAAAATTATTGAAAATATTAGCAATCGTCACTGGGTTTTGTATCAGATTCTTATTGATAATAATCTCTAGATTTTCTTTTTTTAGTTCCTGGTTTTTAGTGCCAGCTTCTCGTTTAACAATGTCCCAAATCATCTTTGGTTTATTAGCTGCATGTTCTACGGTCTTTTTATTATACAGTATCTTAGCGTCTTTAATGTTTTTGCGGTGCAGTCGTTTCATTGCTTTATATTTATCCATTTTTAGTTTACATTTATAATCTCTTGCTTCATTAAACATAAGCTTTAGGAGGCGACTTTCTACTCGAATATTTTCTGTTACCCAACCATTGTTATGTAGTCGTTGATTTATTTGTTGCTTCTTTTTTACTAAAGGGAATGCTATGTTATAGTGTTCAAGGTAAATATTCATGAAAAGCTGAAAGTTTTGATTTACACTATTTTCTTCATTGATATTTTCCCACAATTCCATTTGTAGCCTACTTCTAAATAAATCAATATTGCTTTTGTTTATTGGTCTATACCATACTATTGGTGAGGCGACTCTTTTTTGTTTGAAGGATTTGAGAAATGTAAGGATTTCAATCTTCGCAATCTGTTGAGTATGGTCCGAAATACCATTTTCAGTCACGTGAGTTGTTATTATACGCTTGTCTATAGTTGTCAGAATGTTATCAATGACCGATGCCGTAGTATTCGTCACTCGGGTTGGGGCGGTTATCAGTGCTTCAATGTTATATGAATTAATTACAGTGGCAAGGTCATTCAGTTCTTTTGACTCTTTAACAAAATCTATATTAAAGATTTTGTTAAGATGGCGAACACGGTTGGTTCCCATCAAGATCGGGTGTGAATTATTTTGAAGTTGTTGAGTAAAGATTGAATTTGGAAAAGTTATCACTAGGTATCTAAATACATACTTGAGTTTGTGACGAATTTGTGGGCCTATACAGGAGTGAGTAAAGTGTTTGCGAAAGTATAAACTTATTTGTGGGGAACTTTGTTTGAGTGTATCCTAACCTATAAAATACCATCATGGTCTCAGCTAGCAAGCGCAAGGGAAGGGACTCTGCATCCAGAAAAATGAATTCCCGTCACAGTGCGAGCAGAACTCCAAGTCCGGACCCAGAACAAAGCGATGAAGAGTGTGGTGGTGATTGTGCACTAATGATTATATCAACGGACAAGGCCGTCATGTGCGAGGCAGCAGAAGGGGGGTGCGACCGTTGGTTCCACATTGCATGTGCTGGCATCCTTCCCTGCCACTACAAAACGTTCCAGGAAGTAAAAGGTATAAAATGGAGATGTGATGCATGCAGGAAGAAGGAATTGAGGAAGAGAAAGGAAGAAGAGAAAGAGAAGAAGAAGGCAGAAAAGGCACAGAAAAAGAGACCGTCCAAAGAGAATGCAGAAGCAGAATCAGAATCAATAGAGAACGGGGGAGAAGTGGCAGAAGTGGAAGGGGTAGTGGTTCTTTCCGAAGAGAATGCAGAAGCAGAATCAGAATCAATAGAGAACGGGGGGGAAGTGGCAGAAGTGGAAGTGGTAGTGGTCAATGGAGTGGCGGATGGTGCTCTTACAGACTGTGTGGAGGAAGAGGAGGAGGTGGAGAAGGTTATGAAGAGGGTGATGCTGCTTGGCAGCTCACTGGTGAGAGGAACTTGGGAAAGCGCGGGTCCTCACGTAGAGGTAGACGTGCGGCCAGGCATCGGAGTCGGAAGGATGCGTAAAGTGGTGGAGGGCATGAAAGACATAGAAGTGGACGGTAAAGGTGTTATACTATTTGTCGGGGGAAACGACCTACAAGATGATGAAGAGAGTTGATGGGGAAGATCTGATGATAAAAGGAAAGAGTGAGCTGATTTTGGCAGCCAGGGGCAAGTTCGGGGAGGGAAGAGTGACAATAAGTGGGCTAATCGCCAGAAGAGGAGTGGGATGGGGGTGATTGATCGCATAAACCAGAGACTGGGAGAGATTTGTGAGTGGGAGGGGGTGATGTTTATCGAAACAAAATGCTGGCTAAATAATCTGGAAGGGAACCTGGAAAGGGATGGGGTGCATTTAAACGCTCAAGGAACATATAAACTGGGGGGGCTGATGGGACGAGTGGCAGGATCAATAATTAGGAAGTGACTAGAGAAGGGAGGAAGTGATAATAAAAAGAGAGTATCGGGGTCTCGCATATTGGGGGACTCTTTCTGCCAGAAAGAGTGTTCTGGCAGAGAATTAGGGAAAAATAATATGTTAATAAAAGAAAAAATAGAGTCAAGTAATAACACTCTTAAGGTAACAGTTGTAAATTGTAGAGGTATATGTTACAAACTAGATAAATTCAGATCGGTTATAGAAATCATTAATCCAGATGTTTTTATAGCAGTGGAGACCTGGTTAGAAGATGGGTACACAGACAGGGAAATTAAAATTAGGGGGTATAACTTATTCAGAAGGGACAGAAACAAACATGGGGGAGGAGTGATGGTGGGATCCAAGATTGAATCGGCGGGAAGACTAATCTGGACAGGGGCAAAACTAGAAATAATGGAGGTGGAGATACGGCAAGGAAAGGGGGAAAAAACATCTGTAATTGCAGCTTATAGACCTCCAAATGCGGACATAGAATTATTAGAGAAAATAAAAGAGAGGATTACAAGGAAAACAAATATTAATAACAACATAATAGTGGCAGGAGACCTAAATCTACCAGATGTAAAGTGGGAAGAAGGTACGATAGGTAGCACAAGGAAACAAGAGCTTGTACATGATATTATGAATGAGGGTTTTGTTCAAGTGGTGAAAGAAGGGACGAGAGTTACCACAGAAGGGATCTCAAATGTACTGGACGTCATCCTCATCAGACCACCAGAAAGGTGGCTCAAAACAACAATAGGCGAAGGTATTAGCGATCATTTGATCCCGACAGTAGAGTTAGCAGGGGACAACATAAAGAAAGAGAAGATAGAGGGGAAGGTAGTACAGCAACTTAATAAAGCAAATGTCGAAAATATAAAAGAATTTCTGAGAAACAGGCAGAATGATTGGGCTGCAGAGTTCTCGGAGAGAGATGTTGATCAGCAATGGGAGAGTTTTAAAACATTAATATATGACTATATTCAAAAGTTTGTACCACTTAAAACTATTAAAGTAAATTCCAATCCTATTTATTATAACAAGAAAATCAGGTCAATGAAAAGAAGAGGAAGGAAAATGTATAAGAGGAGAGGAATTATAGGTGAGAAAGAAAAGATCAGGAAAATACAAACGGAATTAGATCAAGAAAAAAAGAAAGTAAGTTCTTAGAGTAAAGTAAATTCTGAAAGTAAATTCTTAGAGGGTATGTTTGATGAAAATGATGTAAATAAAAGTTGGAGGAGCATGTACCACTACATCAATACGCAAAAGAAGGGGGGGAACGACTTACCAACACTAATCAGTGAAAACGGAACACTCCATAGCGTAAGTGCAGAAAAGGCTGGGGCCTAGGGGTGTGCGAGTACTCGAAATTTCGAGTTCGAGTCGAGTTTGGGGGGTGAATCAAGTCAAAAAGGGTTAAACTCGACTTTTTTTTTGAAGACAATATCTATCCTGCCTACATCCTTAACAGACCCCTACATACTTCTTCCATCAATAATCCACTCCTCAACTCACAAGAACACATGAATTTCTGTTAAAATGTTTCACAATGAAATAATAACGAAGCATTGTTGGATGAAATTGTTGAGATTTGGGAATCTAGTGGAGCGGTCGCTCCACCCAGCCAAGTCGTACCGTACACTCACACTCACTCAACATACCGTATATGCATAATAAACTGAGGAGCAGACCAACCACTTTTACTGTAAGCAACAACACGGCATTTTCGGCCTACTGGATCTTAAAATTAGAAAATCTCACATTGCTGCGATATATCTTAATTTCGAGCTATGGCCCACCCCACTACATATACCAAATTAGGGAACAATATGTTATGCCGTTTGCGAGCTAGAGGGCCGTGAAAAACGTGAAATTACACCCCTTTTAAAACCTATCTTGATCTGATGATGATGATGATATCAGGAAACACCGCAATCACCGCCACAGCCTAAACGGCTGAGCCGATCGATCTGAAATTTTCACCACATGTGCACTTTTGGCTTCTGAGGTGCCTTTTTATAAAACCAACAGGAAGCCGCCATTTTGAAACCGGAAGTGACGTATTATCTCGAAAACAGCTAGACCGTTAGGAATTAAACCAGCGCCAAATGATTCAGACGGTCATCTATATGGAATATCAATAGTTAAAGTAGAGATGTACTATTACCGAAACCGGAAATGACGTCATGAAAATGAAGAACTAGATTTAAATGACCTCTTACTACAATAACTACATATTCAGAAGGCTTATAATGATACATAACATTTATAGAAATAAATTCTATGTGGCAGTAATTTTAGTCGCCATTTTGAAAACCGGAAGTGATACCATATCTCGAAAACGGCTGGACTGATTGTAACGAAGCTTGCGCAATTCTTCATGGAATATCACTTTAAGCTTAGGTATATTGAGCACCAAACACAATTTTTCGTATTAACCAATTCGGAAATGGCGTATTTTTTAAAAGTAATTGGTCATTGTTGCTCCGATGTGTGTTACAAGTTGTGTAAATAAACTAAAAAAATAAGTGATATCCCCATAAAAAACACTCCGTGTAAAAATACCCGCCAAGTCTCTTCAACTATAAAAAAATAGAAGAAATCTAAAAATTCAACACTGAAAAGAAGTGATATCAAAAAATGAGCCAAGTCAAAACTTAATTTTAAAAACCAAAATATACTTGGCGCATCGTTTTTAAGGGCATTATAGGTATATTATATATATTTAGGTACATTTAATTTTTGGCATATGCTTCTATACTATTTATATACACGATGCGCCAAGTATATTTTGGTTTTTAAAATTAAGTTTTGACTTGGCTCATTTTTTGATATCACTTCTTTTCAGTGTTGAATTTTTAGATTTCTTCTATTTTTTTATAGTTGAAGAGACTTGGCGGGTATTTTTACACGGAGTGTTTTTTATGGGTATGATATTCCTGCTGATAAAGTGACATAACTCAACTGCAGGTCTAAGTGCTTCTGACAATACTTCTAGGAATGCAAAAACCCAGAATTCTTGGCCTAAGGATGTTCTCGGGTCTTTAGCCTTTACATTCTATGTAGTGCCTAGAACCTAGTAGTATTTCTAGTTGCAGATTGCATGGATTTTTTCCCCCAAAATACAGTAGCTGTTAAAGCTTAGATCTTTACTTGTCATTCCAAGCTACAAATCTCTAGTAGCAGCACTTCAAACCCCAGTAGTATGAGTAGTGTTGCAAATTTTCATGAAAATTTGTTTTTTGAAAATTTTCATGAAAATTTTCATGAAAATTTTCAAAATATTGAAAATTTTCAAAAACTGCAAATATTTTACTTTTGAACTTAATGCGTATTTATTTATATATGTAAATCATTGTATTTAAGTATTCAGCCTGTATTTGACTTCCAAAAATGTATGGGTACTTATACAGCGTGTAGAGCTACCCATGCATCCTATCCATGATCTATTGATTGATAGGATATTTCACTATGGATATTCCATAAAGCTACCCTTTTAAATCGTTTGACGTACATTTCGTTTCGATCGGCCTAGCCGTTTTTGAGATATGACGTCACTTCCGGGTCCAAAATGGCGGCATCAAACCAGTCATAACAAAAGGCACATCAGACGCCAAAAGTGCACATGTGGTAACAATTTCAGATTGATCGGTTCAGCCGGTTAGGCTGTGGCCGTGACGCAACGTTTACTGACCTAGTCCGAGGAAGATGAAAGGGTGTAATTTCATTGTTTTCACGGCCCTCTAGCTCGCAAAGGGCATAATCTAATATTCCCCAATTTCGAGCATGTGGTGGGGTGGGCCATAGCTCGAAATTAAATTTCGCAACAATATGAGATTTTCCAATTTCAAGATCCAGTAGGCCGAAAATGCCATGTTATTTTGCTTTGGTAGGTACAGTAAAAGTGTTCGTCAGCTTCTCAGTCTTATTACCTATATTTGAGTTATGTATTTTAACGGTATGTTGTGTGGGAGTGTGCGCACTGTTGTATACGACTTGGCGTATACTTGGCTGTATACGACACCTAATATAAAACCAATTTAAAACCATTGATATTTCCTATCCATGATGTTGATCTCTATTCTCTACCCATGCAGTAGTAACAACACTAATGACTGAAATTCTATAGTCACTTGCATTACCAATGAGTGGGAAAATTTTAAATTTTTTTTTGAAAATTTTCAAGAGTCGTTGAAAATTTTCAGAAAATTTTCAATGAATTGAAAATTTTCAATTGAAAATTTTCAACGTCCCAACACTAAGTATGAGAATCAAAATTATTTACCTATACACATCTTATCTTATAATAAGAAATTACATGAATTAGCAGCCCTACAATGTATAGATGATGTATGATTAATGTAAATATTTCTATTCATTTTGTGATGGTTGAATAATAATTTTATGACATAATAAATAGTACATAGGTGAACATTTGCTGAACATGACTCGAAAAACTCGATTCATCTCACTGACTCGACTCGAACTCGACTCGACCTTAAAATATCAAACTCGCACAGCCCTACTGGGGCCCTTAATACATTTTATGAGAGAGTGTTTCAAAAGGATGAAGAGAATGGGGAGGGGGAAGGGGGGGAAGGCGAAGAAGATAATTAACAAGTTAACGAAGGGAAAGAAAAAATTTATATATCGAACGTAGCTATTCAGGATTGTATTAGAAAGTTAAAAAATAACAAAGCACCTGGCATGGACGGAATTTCAAACAACTTCATAAAAATTGCACCAAAGGAAATTTCATTTTATCTAACTATTATTTTTCAAAATTCAATCGATACAGGCATAGTTCCATTGGAATGGAAGAAAGCAATCATTATACCAATTCATAAGGGTGGGGAAAGGGCAAAATTATCCAACTATAGACCAGATAGCCTAACATCAGCTGTCTGCAAGATATTAGAAAGATTAATTGATACCGAAATTAAAATCATAATTGAAAAAAGGGGGGGTTTATTTAGAGGACAGCATGGATTTCGAAAGGGACACTCATGCACTACACAATTACAGGGGTTTGTGCAGAAGTTGTCGGACACTTTGGACAGGGGGTGAAAATAGCTGCAATTTTTCTGGATTTCGAAAAAGGTTCATTCCAAAACAAACCACCCAACGCGTTGTTTCTGACTTTCTTCGATTTCCATGAAATTTGGCACATTCAATCATACCATAGACAGTGGCAACCATGATTTTTTTTATAATTTTGGGGCTCTTGGTTACAAAGTTATGGCGGGGTCAAATTTTGACCTGTCGGTGACCTTTTCGCGAGTTACTTTGGTTTTCTTGGAATTACTCGGCTCCTATCAGAGCTACAGAACTGGGAATGGTCTCATTGGAAAGGCAATGACATTTTCTATCTAAATAAGTGACTTTCATATCAAGGACATCTCAAATGGCACCACTAAATTGAACTACATCTAGATATGGTCATTAGGTCAAAAACACCATCTTCGATTTTTTTTAAACTTGGTAATATTATTCTTCATATATGTAGGTACAATCACACAAAATTTGGAGATGGCTAAAAATTTCGTTTTCGCGAAATTAATTATTGAACATTATATTGCCTCTAAATGTACGCAATCCACTGTATTAGTATACCATTGTAGCCGTATAATTGCAGTATTACCTGCAGTTTTATGAAATGGAACTCTGTTTATATTGTCACATTCATATTTTCCACACTTAGAACTGACTCTTCTGTAATCTTACATCGATATTATTTACTTGCCAGCAGTCTAGTCTAGTGGCTGCGCTACCCTCCTCCTCAATCTTGTACGTGCGTACGATCTACCTCAAAGGTGGACATGCACTGTGGTCAGTACATGCAGGCGCGAATGAAGGGGGGGGGGGGGGGGGGGGTAGTGAGGGCCATTTACCCCCCCCCCCCCCCCCCCCACACACATTTCATCTTGACAACCCCAGAGATGCAAAAGTGCACAAATTTGCTCCATTATGAGGTTGAATTCTTATAATTTTCTCAAGTTTTGCTAAACTAATTGAACAGAGTTTTTAATCCAACAATGAGACAATAACTCATTTCACCAACTTGATAATCCTCACAATAATTAGTTATTACACGTTAAACTGACACATACAGTGAGATTTGTCATATTGTTTATTGCTTATAGCTGTTGCTTAATGCAACCTTTTTCAAAGAAATTCCAAAATAGAGTAATGAACTAAATAAATAATTGATTCTCTTTTACTAGAAATTCAAAAATTTCCCTGTGGGACCAATGGGGATGTTATCAAATAATAAATAGTTACAGATTATATTGCAGTTTGTCTTAGTTACAGCAAGAATATTAAATATCCCACATTTTAAATTCTTTGAAAAAAATGCCAAAATTCAAGCACAAGCTTAAAAATCGATTATTTTGTATCAAAAATTAAAAAAATATACCTGCAGGGCTGATGGGGATTCTATAAAAAAAAGGAGTGATTTTATTATATTTGACTAAAGTTTCTAAAGGATATTGCATGTCACACACTCTAAATTTCTTTGAAAGGATGCCTAGGTAAATATAGCCTCAAATTCAATTCTTTTGTATGAAAATATTCAAAAAGGGCCCTGCGGGGCGAACTGGGGGCTGGCCCCCCAGACCCCCTTATGTCGGCGCACTACCTACCTTTCCTCACATTCATCAAACACTGAAAATTTGACCCCTATTTGAAAATAAAGTTCCTACGCGCCTGAGTAAATAGCTTAGACGAAGCGCAAGTTCGTCATCCTTTGAGGGATATGTGAAGTATAGAGATGACCCGTGCGGATAAAGAAACGGACTTTAAGCTCTTCGGGCATAATCTTCTTTAAAACGAATGCAAGCCACCAGTGGCCGTCGTATTGCACTGTGATATATTCTTCAATGCCCCCCATAGTTAGACCAGGTTCAGTTCCATCTTCATCCCCATCTGACTCAAAATCATCCTGATCAGACATCCAAGATTATACGGGTCATTCTCCCGAAACGTGCAAAAATGAAAATGAAAATAATTCAGAAATTTTTCGTCCGAATTTAAAAATGTAAAAACTTAAATTGTATTTGAAGTCATGTGCAAAAAGGTAAAAATATCAGCCGAGATCGTTTCCCCAAATTTATATTTTTGTATACATTGTGCATTGTGTGTGTTGTGGTAATGATGAGTTGTGGTAATGACGATTTCATGCCTTTTTTTTAAATCACAAGCACATTTTAGATATCAGCAATTTGAGGTTCGGTATTTGTTATGATGTTTATTGAAGCTATTACATTGCAGGCGATTTTTTTTTTATTACATGCAGAACCCTAAAATTCTTGCGCCTTGGTAATGATTTGAATTAAAGTATTTCCGAAAATTTGCTTGCTTTTTGTATGTTTTAGTCAACATGATTGTCAAAAAGCTGCCATGTTGATTTTCACTGAGTAGATTGGTGCCTTCTAAACATTGCTACACCAAGGTCATTTACAATAATGCCAACCTACCCCCTGAAAAATCCCTATTTAATTGACGCCTTGGTAATGATGCCAACTCCATGTGACAGCCCTTAACGGCCCTATATGTCCCTCTTCGTTTCAATTATAAATTATGTCAATATTATATTCTTATTCTCTTATGAATTTGCATCAATACACTTACATCTCAGAATTAAAAAAAGGCATAGATTTGGTAAATAAATTATAGTAAAGTCCTAAAAACCTGTGAATGGAATTATTTAGGAATGGACCAAATACATTTTTTGAATATATTGATGATGAGAAAGATAAACAAAGTAAATAACTATCATATGCCAAAAAATGGGGGAAAGAAACAAAACATTGAGCCATTTTTTTGGCATTGTGACAAGGATTTGCACGTTTCGGGAGAATCACCCATACAGAAGAGTCCGTTCTTAGCGTGGAAAATATGAAAGTGACAATATAAACAGAGTACCACTTCTTTCAATTGGAGGTTATACTGCAATTATACGCCTACAATGGTATCCTACATACAGTGGATTGCTACATTTAGAAGCAATATAATGTTCAATAATTAATTTCTCGAAAACGAAATTTTTAGCCATCTCCAAATTTTGTGTGATTGTACCTACATATATGTAGAATAATATTACCAAGTTTTAAAAAAATCGAAGATGGTGTTTTTGACCTAATGACCTTTGACCTTATCTAGATGAAGGTCAATTTTGTGGTTCAATTTAAGATGTCCTTGATATGAAAGTCACTTATTTAGATAGAAAATTTCATTGTCTTTCCAATGAGACCATTCCCAGCTCTGATAGGAGCCGAGTAATTCCAAGGAAACCAAAGTAACCCGCGAAAAGGTCACCGACGGGTCAAAATTTGACCCCGCCATAACTTTGTAACCAAGAGCCCCAAAATTATAAAAAAAATCATGGTTGCTACTGTCTATGGTATGATTGAATGTGCCAAATTTCATGGAAATCGAAGAAAGTCAGAAACAAAAATGTTTTTATTTTGGGTGGTTTCTTTTGGAATGACCCAAAAGCATTTGATAAAATTCCACATAAACAATTAATAGTCAAATTACAGAATGTTATTCAAAATACAACTATCACAAAATGGGTTCAACATTTCTTAAGCAATAGAATACAAAAAGTAAAGGTCGGAAGTGAGTACTCAGACTACATAAGAGTTACATCTGGGGTACCACAAGGAAGTGTACTGGGACCACTGTTATTTAACATTTTCATCAACAACCTGGCACAAGGCATCACATCAAAAATCCGTCTATTTGCCGATGATTGTGTAGTATACAAAACTATAAATGGCAAAGACGATGAGGAGACGCTACAACAGGATCTAAATTTAATAAATACATGGGGTTGAAACAAATTTAATGGGGCTGAATGTGAATAAATGTAAAGTAGTAAATTTCCCCAGGAAAAATAGAAGAGAAGACCTTAATACAGAATTTAACTTGGGAGGAAACATACTAGAGGAGGTAGATGCCTACAAATATCTTGGAATACACATACACAAGAATCTAGGGTGGGGAGAACATATTAAAAAACTTACTAACAAGGGAATAAAAGCACTAAATTTTGTAATGAGACAACTAAATGGTACTGGGGTTCACATTAAAGAAAAAGCAAACAAAAGTTTAATACGTCCGATGATTGAGTACGCTGGTTCAGTCTGGGATCCATACAATGAGAATTTAATCAAAGAAGTAGAGGGGGTGCAGAGATTAAGGCGAGACGGGTTCTTGGTAGAGTTAAAAGTTTCAGAGTTGAAAGAAATGAGCAGGGGATAGTTGAAAAATTAAGAGAACGGCCCAGCGAGATGGTAGAGGAATTAGGATGGGAAAATTTAGGGGAGAGAAGGAAAAATGAAAGACTGATAAACTTCTTTAGGGTAAGGAATGGGTGGACAGGATGGGAGGAACTGGGGGAAAGGGTGGGGAGAGGTGTTCGAAGAGGGTTAGAAATAACTGTAGAAGGATCAAATACCGACATAGGAAAATACAGCTTCATAAGAAGAACAATTAAAGACTGGAACAGTTTAAGTGAGGAAGCGAAAAGAGCTGAAGAACTTTTGGAATATAAAAGGATGATAGTGAAAAAGTGAAGAAAGAAGTAGAAGAAAGAAAAGACTGCCACCGTGCCAAAGCACATTTGCAGGATATATTACAAATACAAAAATACAAATTGATTAGGTCTTGTCATGATCTTGATAAGATCTTATTAAGATATTACCAAGATCTTGGTAAGATCTTGGGAAGATCTTGATTAGGTCTTGTCAAGATCTTGATCAGATCTTATCAAGATATTATCAAGATCTTGGTAAGATCTTAGCAAGATCTTGTTTAATACCTACAAGATCTTGCAAAGACCTTACCAAGATCGTGTCAAGATCTTGGTAAATCCAAGATCTTGATAAGATCTTAGCAAGATCTTGGCAAGAATTTACAGCAGGGTACCTAGCTGTAACTATGAATATGATTAGAGATGGGCCGATTCCGAAATTTCACGATTCCGATACCGATTCTTAGCTCCGATTCTTGTGATTCCGATTCTTCACAACTTACAAACCTCACTGTATGTATCACCCTTTGTATTTTGCCCTCAGGTAAGTAATTAAAAAATCAAAAAAGTGGTAAGAAAACAACATTTAAATGTATTTTTTATGTGTTAGATCTTTAATTGTGTTGAAAAGTAAGTAGTTATACTAGGAATTGTGCTTTGGCGATGTTTTTAACCTCAAATATCAAGCTAAAAGGGCGGGATTTTCAAAAAAAATCGGAATCGCTAAAATATGGACAGGAATCGGAGAATCGCGATTCTTCCGATTCCACTGGAATCGGTGGAATCGCGAGAATCGGAATTGGCCCATCTCTAAATATGATTGACCAAGATAAGGCAATGAAACAAAATGTCAAAGTGTGTTTATGCGCGTAAACAGCATTAAGGGGAGGTATGCACGAAGGATTTGCCATGTTAAATTAGACAATTTTGGGACAATTTTTCTTGGAAACGGTTTGAGGTAGAGATTTGAAATTTTCATATGATATAGCAACAGATATAAATATTAAAATAGACTAGATTCAAACATGACACTTTTTAAAAAAAAAATTATGAATGTATTAGTAATCATATATTTTTTGTCAAATTTTTTTACCCTATTTTTTTTTTATTAAAGACAAAATATAGCACCCAGAAAGTTCATTCTAGTCTATCTTGCTGTTTATGCTATCATGTATTAACACAAAAAATTTCAATACTCTAGCTATAATAGTTTAGAAAATATCTTGTCCCAAAGCTAAAAATGTATCGTTCTGAGATACGCACCATTGAAATTCCACAATAATAATTTTACATGATAAGATTCATGAAGAGAGCTGGGCAGACAATTTCAAAATATTTTTTTAGAGAGTATATAACAATGATTTTGCATTTAAGTTGTATTATTCATATAGAAAAAATATCAAAGAAAAATAATATAAAATAAAAAAAAATCATAAAAAAAATAATTCTTCGTGCATACCTCCCCTTAAACTGTACTACCTACTCATACTCTAAATTACATGATAAGATTTAGAACAGTAAGATCTAAGTTTATAAAGCATCGTACAATAAGTTCAATTAATTGTATTTTCATGTTAAACAATACCTACTGAACAAATGTCCCAATTCGAAGTAGGTATCTTAGATTCGAAGTAAGAAGATAAGAAGTGAGCTGGGGGTAGAGAGATTGAGGTTCAAGCTGGGAAGAGAGAGGCTTAGGTGGTTTGGCCACATGAAGAGGATGGGAACAGGGCGAGTGCCACGGCGGATGTTTGAGTCGGCTACTTTAGGACCACGAAGAGTAGGAAGACCAAGAGAGAGGTGGATTGGAGTTATTAAGTAGGATGTGTTGGAGAGAGGAGGAAGTTGGAGTGAGTTGGAGGCTGAGAGTCAGTGGGAGGACAGAACAAGGTGGAGGCAACTTGTGGATCAATTGGAAGTGGAGGAAGAAGAAGAAGACGAGGAGGAGACGCCAGGCGTGGCCAGCCGGTCTCCAGTAGTCCTGCGGCTCTAGTGTTGGTAGGAACACCCACCCCCTGACCCATTGTATGGATGGAACCAGTGGACAGATTATCATAATTATTTTAGTATTGACTTGTATTGAGGTCAATGTTTTCATCGAAATCATCAAGTCCCCTTTAACATATGTTATGTAGGCACATGATGTTTAAGCATGTGTTATGTAGGCACATGATGTTTAAACATGTCTTGTTTAACATGTGATGTTGAAAATGTGATGTTTACATGTTGGTATATCTGCAGGGAGGAAAGCCCGTCGTTCTGCGCCATCCAAGTCCGGAAGCAAATTACCGGATCTGAAGGATCACGAAGCCGTTCAGCGCTTCTTCCTGCAGGAGGTAAATCAGTAGACAGCAACTCCATGTTGGTTCCAGAGCTCTGGGACGAATCAAGTTAGCTCAGGCTCACTAGATGTGGACTCCGGAGGTCACGGGTTTGAGTCCCGTGGCCGGCCGTCCTGACTGAAATGTTTGTGAATTTATTTCCTCGGTCAAGAAGTTCCAAACAAGAATTTTGTTTATCTAGTGGAGCGGTCGCTCCACGCTAGCCAAGTCGTACGGCGCGCACACTCTCATTTAAAAAGGCTGGAGCAACCCACTTTTACTGCTTCAAAGTGGCATTTGAGTCATTCCAAGCCAACTCAACCAAAAAAAGGCCAAAATATAATTTCATCTCTCCAAATTTGCTAATAATTTGTGGTAGTTCTAACAAGAACAAAGCAACACACACCTCTTTCAGGATTTATCCATATTCTTTATACTTTTTTACTTACAAAATAGACTACAAAAAAGCCAAAATAGACCAAAAAACTTACTTTTTGGATAATTGAGCGTTAGACAACATTTAATCTAGTGGAGCGGTCGCTCCACCCAGCCAAGTCGTACTGAACACTCACACTCACTCAACACACCGTAAATGCCTACAAACTGAGGAGCAGACCAACTACTTTTACTGTAAGCAACAACATAGCATTTTCGGCCTACTGGATCTCAACAATGGAAAATCTTACATTGTTGTGAAATGTTTTAATTTTAAGCTATGGCCCACCTGACAACATATACATCACGCGACAACAATCAGTCATGCCGTTTACGACCTTGAGGGCAGTGAAAATCGTGAAATTACACCGCTTTCATCTGCTTCTTCTTCTTCTTCTTCTTCTTCTTCTTCAGATGATGATATCAGAAAAGGTTGCTCTCACCGCCACAGCCTAAACGGCTGAACTGATCAACCTGAAATTTTTACCACATATGCACTTTTGGCGTCTGATGATACCTTGCCTCTTGTGATTTTTTGTGCCGCCATTTTTAAACCGGAAGTGACGTCATATCTCAAAACTGTCTGGACCGATTAGAACGAAATTAGCGCTATTCGATTTAGATGGTCATCAATAATAATATTATTATTTTATTATTTTCTAAACCGGAAGTGACGTCATAAATATACGCAATATTTCACTTATTTCAACAAATTATACTTAAAATACATACATAATTAACTTACATTGTAACATAGACAATACAATTTATAAATTTCAAGGTTGCAGTGTTCTCGGCCGCCATTTCTCAAACCGGAAGTGACGTTATATATCTAAAACGCCTGTACCGATTGCAACTGCTCCTGCGTATTCATTTTGCTATTTATTTGAAAAATCAATTGTGAAAAATGAATAAACAAATAAACGGTACCGGAAATGGCGTCAGGAACTAGTAAATGAAACCGGGAGTGACGTCATATATTACAAACGGCATGACCGATTTTATGGAAAATTAGGCATTATGAATTCAGATGGTCGTTCATGAAGTATCAACTAGATAAAACTAGATTGTTTTCTTATTACCTATAGGTACCGGAAATGACGTCATAAATATGAAGAATTACGTCATAAATATGCTAAATGACACTAAATTTACCACTTTATATTTTTAAATTGATATATTAGTACCTAAACGTACATTGTAAATAATTATAAATTCAAGGTTGCAGTGTTCTCGGCCGCCATTTTTAAAACCGGAAGTGACGTCATGTATCGAAAACGGCTGTACTGATTGCAACCAAATTTGGGAAATGTGTAGGTCTATTAATTATGAATTTAAGACGACATTATTTTCGGCCGCCATTGTTAAAACCGGAAGTGACGTCATATATCGAAAACGGCTGTACTGATTGCAACTAAATTATGTAAATATGTAGGACATATGATTATTGATTATGAATTCAAGACGACATTATTTTCGGCCGCCATTGTTAAAACCGGAAGTGACGTCATATATCGAAAACGGCTGTACCAATTGCAACCAAATTTTAGATATGTGTAGGACTAATAATTATGAATTCAAGACGACATTATTTTCGGCCGCCATTTCAACACCGGAAGTGACGTTATATATCGATAACGGCTGTACTGATTGCAACCAAATTTGGGAAATGTGTACAGGTCTAATAATTATGAATTAAGGTGCTGCAAGCGCGAGCGATTTTGCTGCTTTTTGTAGACACTTTTTGCGATACGATTGGAGACGAAATGGGTAGACCAAATCATTTGAAATTTTAATCGTGATTAGATAAAAGACAAACTTAGGGTTATCCCTTGGTACATTTTTAATTTTTTGTTTCGTTAGTAATAATTAGTGGATTTTTGGTGACAAATTACTATTTTCTTGTCTCCCTGGACGCCGTATAAAATTAAATTTCATAAATGTGCCAAGGGATAACCCTAAGTTTGTCTTTCATCTAATAATGATTAAAATTTGAGATCAATTGGTTTACGGGTTTGGTCTCTAATCGTATCGCAAATTTCATAGTTTTGCGCGGTTTTGTTAAATAAGTGGCGCCAAATTGACGATGCAATCAGCAAAAATTAAAAAGTGCTACTAATTGAGCGAGCGTAGCGAGCGTCACCACGGTACTCTTATGGCACTTTCTCTGTGTGTTTTTTTTTTGTTTGTTTTTTTTGTTTTTGTTTTTGTGTTCACAGCCCAGGTCAAACGGCACAACCAATCGATCTAAAATTTTGCACATATGCTAACTTAATCTATGCGGTCCCTGGGATCGTTTTTGATTGGGCTCATGTGATTGGTTCAAATTTTTAAAAAATTATCTTTCGATTGGTTGTTGCGATCAATTTGAAATTTTAACAAGTCATTACGACCAACATTGTACCCAATCATACAAAGTTTCAGCCAAATCCTCCCATTGGTTAAAATTTAAAAAAATCTTTCATATGTATTTTAAAATTTAAACTAGAACCGTATGACCGATCAACTTAAAACTTTGCATGGTCATTGGGACCAACATTATCTGTATTTTTGACAATTTTCAGACTTATCTGTGTTTAAATCCAAAAGTTATTGACATTTTACGGACATTTTGCGTGTTTGCTGTGAAATTACTCGAAAATGTTGATCACGGCTACTTCGACTCTATATAGTTCCAAGGTAGTTAGAGCAACTTTCAAACGTATGAAACTGATATGACCGTTCAACAGATCGTCTAATATTGTGTAAAAACACACACTTTTATCAGTAATTTTCCCGGGGTCCTATTCTATAACATTAGCATTCCCGATTCTGCGGGATATGAGTGGTCCCAGGTATATTTTTTTAAATAGATCCTATGATTTTTGAATATTAACAAGAAACATTTTAATCATAAAGGGTCAAATTATTACAACCATTTATTGGAAACCTGGTATTCAATTTAAAAGCCACACATATCGTCTAATTACTAGCCAGAGTAATTTTATGTTCGATGAGTCATGAGGTCTTTTTTGACTCCTGACATCAATAAACTGCTTCGTAATTAATTAATCTGTGATATTATGTGTACCTGACTCATTTACCTTTAGTTATTAGGGCGTAATGTACTTTTAGTTTTGACCGAGGTGAGTCATGGTGTAGCTGTTTTTGATGAAAGGGGGGAAAGCTGGCGAATGTCGTCAGTTGACTGATGAAGATGATAGAATAATCATCGAAATATTGTTTTAATGTGTGGCTTTTAAATTGAATACCAGTTTTCCAATAGTTGGTTGTAATAATTAGTATACTAACTGGTATATAATCTCTTCTTGTTTTTAAGAACATAAAGGTTCAATTTGCATGGTTATTGGGACTAATACTACAGGAATATTTGGAGATTTTCATACCATTCTGTGACGAAATTAAAGAATTATTGGCTTTTAATGACATTTTCAATAGACAGAATTTCGGTTCGATGTGTTGCACATATCCGTGCTCGCTCATCAACGCGTTACACAGAGCATTTTCCTAGTATACAATCAGACTGATCATGTGAACATCCTGTAAAAGTTACACTCACTTATGAAACAATTTTTCTCTCTCAATTTTCTAAAACGGCCGAGCGCTAGTAGTATCACCTTAAAGACGACATTATTTTCGGCCGCCATTGTTAAAACTGGAAGTGACGTCATATATCGAAAACGTCTGTACCGATTGCAACCAAATTATGCAATTATGTAGGACTTATTATTATGAATTTAAGACGACATTATTTTCGGCCGCCATTTCAAAACCGGAAGTGATGTCATATATCGAAAACGGCTGTACCAATTGCAACCAAATTTTGGAAATGTGTAGGACTAATAATTATGAATTAAAGACGACGTTATTTTCGGCCGCCATTGTTAAAACATGAATTTACGTGATATATCGAACACGGCTGTACCGATTGCAACCAAATTTTGGAAATATGTAGGACTAATAATTATGAATTCAATGAAGACATTATTTTCGGCCGCCATTTCAAAACCGGAAGTGACGTTATATATCGAAAACGGCTGTACCGATTGTTATAAAATTATGTAATTTTGTAGGACTTCTAATTATGAATTCCAGACGACTTTATTTTTGGACGCTATTTCAAAACCGGAAGTGACGTCAAATATCGAAAACGTCTGGACCGATTGTAACGAAACTTAGCTATTCTTTTTGGATAATCATTTTAATCTTTTACCAAACGCAACTTTTCTTAGTACCTATCCAAATCGGTTGGGGCGTATTTTTTTAAAGAAATTAGTCCTTCCTCGGACATGTGCTACAAGTATGAATAAACTAACAAAAGAAGTGATATCCCAGAAAAAAACACTCCGTGTAAAAAAGGCAGCCAAGTCTCTTTACTTTAAAAAAATTCAACACCGAAATGGAGTGATATCAAAAAAGGAGCCAAGTCAATATGACATTTCCAAATATTTAATCGTATTTTTGAAATAAATTAATAAACACCGAGAAATACTTTACAAAAGGACTTGGCGCATCGTTTTTTTAAAGACATTTTTCTATTCATAAGCATATGCCATTTATATACAACCGTCATTAAGAATTTTTAGAATAATAGGGAAACATCTTTCAATTACGTATTATACAATATACCTACTGTAAAATATTTTCTATTTGAATATGTACGCGATGAAACTTGTTGCCTATGTTTTCTATAATTAAACAATAGTTATCTTCGTAATATTGTTTCGTGGTCAACATATTTATTAAGTCTAATGCGTTATACCTTCTCATCATGAAATAAATTTCTATTAATTTAATCCACATTTTATAACAATACATTTCACAAAGTACACAGTCACATTGTATTTCTATTAAAAAATTTAACTTTATACACTTGACACTTCAAAAATATATAATAGTGTTCCATAGATAGTTAGTAATTATTTGACTTCCAATTGTTAAATTTAATTCTTCCATCCTTATATTACTTATCTATTACAGCATATAATCTTTCTTCTATTGCCATTGACAAAACTATAAAATAGCCATTACTAAAAGTAGCTTGATTCATAGATTCTGGCTCTAATAGAAAGAGGAAAATGTACCTTTTTTTACATTTCTTTCTACTTTCTTTAAAAAAACGATGCGCCAAGTCCTTTTGTAAAGAATTTCTCGGTGCTTATTCTTTTATTTCAAAAATACGATTAAATATTTGGAAATGTCATTGACTTGGCTCCTTTTTTGATATCACTCCCTTTCGGTGTTGAATTTTTTTAAAGTAAAGAGACTTGGCTGCCTTTTTTACATATCTTTTTACTCGTTCCACCTAGAACGATGATTTTTTTTAGATCTGATAGCTCTTTAAACAGATTTTTAAAATATTTATGTCCGGAAAAAAAACTTGAAATTATCGACAAAATTTCTGTTTTACAATTTTTTAATTGCCTCTAGACAAAAATTTTAATTTTTTTTTTTAATTTTTTTCTGTAAGACCTCTGATATGTTTTTGACATACTCAGAATGTTTCAGGATGGGCCTCCTATTGGTCTGGACTCCTATCCCAAAAACTTACTTTTTGGATAATAGGGAATTCTCCTTAAATTTTATTACATATTTAATAAAACCTACGCCTCGAAAGAAATACAACAGTACAAGTACAACAGTACAACATCTCCTCAGTTCTAGCCCCGCAGGGCATATTTTAAAATTTTATCAATTTAAAAGTGGTTGTGATGCTCTAAAATGCATACATTTTAGTAAATAACCCTCCAATTGCAATTTATTTTAAACTTAATTTTGTATGGTGAATGGGGTCAGACTGCTCGAGGGGGGTGGGGGATGATCCCCCATCCCCTCTCCCCCCTTCTTCGAGTCTGATACCTCGGAAGTGCTGTTAACTATCACAATAATAATCATCGTTACAGTACCTACAGGAAATTTGGAAAACATTTAAACTATTACAGGTTTTTATCGGGATAATATTATTAATTATTGATATTAATAAATAATAATTATTCCTGTTTTTGTTACCAATAAACTTATTGGTAAAAATAAGCTCATGCTCATAACTTATCGTGAGAAAAGAGCACACTTACATTGTCATACACTCTCTTTAAAAGTGTAAAAACTCTTATTTCCAAAAAAAAAACTAGCCGCCAATATAATGTCCAGACATGGCAATTTTTTCAGAATTATCTTTAATAAAGCCTTCGTCAGATATAATTGCAATATAAACATCATGTAATTGATGTACGCATTTCGCGTTTATCGTGAAAACCATAAACAACTGGCCCTGCCCATCCTGAAACTTTCTGAGCATGTCAAAAACATATCAAAGGTCTTACAGAAAAAAATATATATATATATTTTTTTCTATAAGGGAATAATAAGGGAATAATTATTCCTATCTTTAAGAAAGGGGACAGAAAGCGATGCTGCAACTACAGGGGAGTAACTTTGATGTGCCAAACAGCTAAATTGTATGAAAAGATCATCGAAAGGAGGGTGGCTGAGAGTATTGAGAGTAAACTAAGAGAAGAACAATACGGTTTTAGAAGAGGACGGTCAACGATTGACCTCTTCTTTGCAGTGAGACAAATCATGGAAGACCGATGGGAGAAAGGGAACGGGATGAGAATGATATTCCTGGACCTGGTAAAGGCGTACGACAGAATGCCAAGAGAAGAAGTGTGGAGGTGCCTAGAGAAGAAGGGTGTGGACAGTGGAGTGATACAAAGAATTCAAAGTATGTATAAGAAGAACAGTAGTTGCGTGCAGACGGGAGTGGGAAAAACGGACTGGTTCGAAGTGAGGGAGGGACTGAAGCAAGGGAGTGTATTGTCACCAACATTATTTACAGTAGTTATGGATGAGATGCTGAGAGAGGTCGAGCCGGAGGACCAAGAGGACACCCGCACACTCATATATGCAGACGACGTTCTTGTGTGGGCAGAGACCGAGGAAGAGTTGCAAGAGAAACTCAACAGGTGGGAAGAAGTGACAGCAAAATATGGACTAGAAATCAGTAGAGAAAAAAGCGAAACCATGGTTATGGAAAGGCAACAGAAGACACGGTGCCGGATGCAGATGCGAGGAGAGGAACTTACAGAAAAAGACGAGTTTAAATATCTAGGCAGTGTATTGGCAAAGGATGGAAAGGTGGACAGGGAGATCGAGAGGAGGGTGAGAGCAGCAGAAGTGTTTTACCAGAGTTTAAGGAAGCTACTATGGAATGAAGATGTACCACAGAGGTGTAAGATATTACTGTACAAAACCTACTTTGTACCAATCTTAATATATGCAGCAGTAACTTGGCCAATGGGAGGGAAAGAAGAAATGAAGAAGATGCAGGCTGCAGAAATGAAGTTCCTGAGAAGTGTGGCAGGAGTGACGAAGATGGACAAGGTGAGGAGTGCAAAGATTAGAAAAGACCTAGAAGTGGAATCTCTTAGATTTAAACTTGGAAAAGAGAGGCTAAGATGGTACGGACATATGAAGAGGATGGGAAAAGAGAGGATACCATGTAGAGAGGCAGAGCGTGCAGCCATGGGTGGCAGAAGAAAGGCAGGAAGACCTAGAACTAAATGGATCAACGGAATAGAGGCAGCTGCAGAAGAAAGAGGAGAGTGTTGGGGAGTAATTACAACAGAGAAGTGGTGGGAAGACAGAGAGAGATGGAGGGAGCTGGTGGAAAGAGAGGAGGCTGAAGAACTGGAAGAAGAGATTGAAGAAGTGTGGAGTGTCGGACTTGGCAAGTCGGCTCTGAGAACACAAGTGCCCTAGAACATTAGTGGGATCATCCCACCCCCTGACCCGACAATAGTTGGAAGCAGGGTCGCGATATTTATTATATTTATTTATATAATTTTAATCTAGAGGTAGGTAATTAAAAAAAAAATTACAAAAAAAAATTGTCAAAAAATTTATATATTTTTTTGGACATAGATATTTTAAAACTCTGTTTTAAGAGCTATCAACTCAAAAAAAATCATCGTTCTAGGTGGAACGAGTAAAATAATATTAAATGTTGTCTAACGCTCAATTATCCAAAAAGTCAGTTTTTTTGGATAGGAGTCCAGATCGATAAGAGGCCCATCCTGAAACTTTCTGAGTACCTATGTCAAAAACATATCAGAGGTATTACAGAAAAAAAAATAAAAAATAAGAATAAAAAAAATCTTAATTTTTGTCTAGAAGTAATTAAAAATTAGTAAAAAAAAAAAAAAAAAAATTTTGACAGAAATTCTTTTTTTTTAAAAGAATTTCTGTCAAAAAATTTCATATTTTTTTTCCTGACATAAATATTTTAAAAGTATGTTTTAAGAGCTATCAGATCTAAAAAAAATCATTGGTCTAGGTGGAACGAGTAAAAAGATACTTATTAAATGTTGTCTAACGCTTAATTATTCCAAAAGTAAGATTTTTCATCTATTTTGGCGCCCTGTAATTAAAAAAGTATAAAGAATATGGAAAAATCCTGAAAGAGGTGTGTGTTGCTTTGTTCTTGGTAGTATTGTCCCGAATTTTGAAAGAATCAGAGAGGTTGCCGAAAAATCATTGGTTGAGTTGATACGGAACGACTCATTTTTGCCTACTGGATCTTAAAAATGGGAAATCTCACATTGTTGCGAAATATTTTAATTTCGAGCTATGGCCCACCCTACTAAAGTGACCCGCAGTCGATCTGTGATTGGGATTTTCTTGAAAAACAGGTATTTTACGAACCCCTTAGCGAGCTCAACCCAAGAGAAGGCTCGGCATGAACAATGGGGCATGGTGCGCACGCAGGTAAAGTAGGGGACGGGAAAGTAAAAAGACCCTTTTCCAATCCACAGATCGACTGCGGATGACTTTACCTATATATTCCAAGTTTGGCAATAACAAGTTAGGTACCGTATGCCGTTTGCGAGCTGGAGGACCGTGAAAATCGTGAAATTGTACGGCTTTCTTCAGATAATAATGACCAGTAGGCCGAAAATGCCACTTTGATGCTTACAGTAAAAGTGGGTTGCTCCAGCCTTTTTAAATGAGAGTGTGCGCGCGCCGTACGACTTGGCTGGCGTGGAACGACCGCTCCACTAGATTAAATGATTCATCTTCCAATAAATTCCACGGTCTCCGCCACAGCCTAAACGGCTGGGCCGATTGACCTAAAACTTTCACCACGTATCCAGGTTGTCAGCCTGTAGATACCTTGCCCCTATGAATTTTGTGCCGCCATTTTGAAACCGGAAGTGACGTCTTATCTCAAAAACGGCTAAACCGATCGGAGCGAAATTTGCGCCAATCGATACAGACGGTCCTTTATATGAAATAACAATAGTGACATTAAAGTTTTCTAATTACTGAAACCGGAAATGACGTCAATAGTTTCTAGCGAAATCTGCCTAAATTCACTTCCCCTTTATATAAAAACATACTACCTACATATTCTTAAGGCTTATAATGAAATATTAGAATTCATATTAAACATATATTAATACAATGTGTAAGTGCTTTCAGCCACCATTTTGAAAACCGGAAGTGATGCTATATATCTCGAAAACGGCGGAACGATGCTCTCGCAATTCTTCATGGCATATCACTTTAAGTTTATATTTAGCTTCAAACACTATTTTTTAGGGGTGTTCACGATTACAATTTAATCGAATCGATTATGACATTATGACATTCAAAACTATTAATCGATGTTAGAAAAAATAATCGAATTATATAAATTTGAATTTGCCGCCTTGAAAATGGTTGCACTTTACGCCTTCGATCTGTTAACATTTTTCTTTGTGTGCGTAATATTTTAGACATTTTAGTGATAAACAACTGTTTGGTCAAACAACTGAGACACTGTTCCGAGTAGCAGTGGACAAGAAAAAGATAGCCGACATGATCGCCGACGTTCGATAATCGGATATGGCACTACAAGAAGAAGAGAGTGATAAATTCATGTTTGTGTGTATTTTCCCAGTTTCAGTGTGTTCTCATTCGCATTACCGATGATTGAATGAATTACGGCACATTATACAGCGTCTTTGAAGTAAAAATTAATGACTTCCCGGACATATTTCAGTTTTGAGGTTAATATTGCTGTAAAAGATGATATAATGAGTAATGACCACCCTGAACTAAGCCTGAACATGATGACATATATAGTTATCAATACGATTTAATCCGATTATTTAATCGATTTAAATTACAAAAATCGAATGAGGTAATAATCGATTTAAATAAAATAATCGTTGAACACCCCCACTATTTTCTTAGTAACTAATTCGGAAATGGCGTATTTTTTTGATGGATTTAGTCATTGTTGCTCCAATATATTTTACAAGTTGTGTAAATATACTAAAAAAATAAGTGATATCCCCATAAAAAAAACACTTTGTGTAAAAATACCAGCCAAGTATCTTCAATTGTAAAAAAATAGGAGAAATCTAAAACTTCACCACCGAAAAGTAGTGATATCAAAAAATGGGCTAAGTCAAAACTTAATTTTAAAAACCAAAATGTACTTGGCGCATCATGTTTATGGGCATTATAGGTATATTATATATATTTAGGTACATTTGGTTTTGGCATTACGTCTAGGTATATTGTTTTTACACGATGCGACAAGTAAATTTTGGTTTTTTAAATTAAGTTTTGACTTGGCCCATTTTTTGATATCACTACTTTTCGGTGCTGGGCGATTCCAGCGTTACGTGTGTGACATTCGGACGAGAATTTTAGACTTTGTTAGACAATTAAAATATCAATAGCTTGTATTATTTCAACATCCAATTTTTTTAGTATTGGTACATCTATTAGTAGGTAATAAGAAAAAAATAATACAGTACATTTGTATTGTTCATTTTGATTGAAAGATTATTTATATACAGCGTTACGTGTGTGACTCAGAGAAAGTGACATTTTCTGATTCTCAACTTTGCTTGAATATTTCTGTGAATGTATTGAACCTTAAAATATGTGAAAAATTGTGGTGCTTGATACACTATATACTAAATGATTTGTTATTGGTCAAAAATTAAAAAAAAAATGGCACAGATATTTGAGGTAATAAGCAACGTTACGTGTGTGACATTGGCCGTTACGTGTGTGACCGTGTGATTTAAGCAGCAAATCTGTATACAAAACCATTGGAAAAAATTTAATGCAAGTATGAATATAAAATAGTTTTTTAAGCTTAACTCATAGCTGGATCTTCCAAACTGCATTGCGGCCTCGTGAGCTCACAACGACAGGTGGTGACATAGGCGTTCTTGGGGGGGGGGGGGGGGGGGGCTTGCTCCCTCCTCCCTGGATCTCAGGAAAACATTAAATATTTGATTAAATTTCCTTTTCCTGATAAGTTTGGTGTTATATTAAATGAATTACTTTCCTTTGGACAGGACACAAACTTTATTTTTTATTATAAATTGCACAATATTTCGGCTACTGTCTGTGGCCTTCTTCAAGGGGCAAAGTGTGAAAAGGAGTTAATGGAAGAATAGTAATTAGAACAAACAAAATTTTGATGTCAATTTTTAGAACGTATTAGTTTAGGATTAGAAATGTCAACCTATTTATTGGTTTATCTTTTGTTTGAAGTCTTTGGTTTTTGATAAGCCTAATAGATTGTGATTTGTTTGTCTTTTTTAATCATAATGTTTTTATACCTGTCAATTTTTCAATAATTATTTACATTCACTTGAAGAAGGCCGCAGACAGTGGCCGAAATATTGTGCAATTTATAATAAAAAATAAGGTTTGTGTCCTGTCCAAAGGAAAGTAATTCATTTAATTAAATATTTGGTGGTGTTTTAGGTATAGTTTCATTTTGTAAACAAAAAATTCTCAAAAAATATCATTTCAAAGTGTCAAAAAACCAAAAAACGCCCTGCGGGGCAACCTGGGGACATGCCCTCCACGCTGAAGTGTGTAAAATTATAAAAAAATATTTAATATTTCAACAAAATACACCGCATAACGTTTCAAAATTTATTTTTAAAGTGCTCAAAAACCAAAAAACACTCTGCTGGGCAGGATAGAGGAGCGCGCCCCCCACACCCCCCTTAACCCGGGGAAGATTGTTTTCCTTGCCTTCCCGTGGCAGAAATCCTGTTGATGCCTATGGGTGGTGACAAAATTGATTTTTTTTTTGCTTGGTTTTAGTGCTTGGCACTTACATTCTGCTTTTTCTATGTCTGCATGCATTTATAGCTTAAAAAACTAGGCAGAAACATACCACGAAACAATTTTGGCAAATTGGAGGGTAAACACCGGTCTTTAAGAACATATTATTACCAACATTGCAATCAATAAACCACTAATATGTAAGAAAGTACCTACTAAACATTTGGTATCATTGCAGGTAATGGAGGAAAATTTATATCTTGCATTTTTATACATAGGAAACATGGTGTCACACTGTAACGTTTCGTGTGTGACGGCTTTTGTTACGTGTGTGACTGATTTAAAAAAAAAGATATATGTGAAGATATATGCATTCTTGGCCATCAATTTCCCGTAAAGATAATGATTCTACCTTTATTAGATGCCTCAATATGGCTAATTGATTTCATCATATCATTTTTATTAATTGTTAATTAAGTCCAAAAATATTAGAGATTTTCATTTAATAATTTTTCATATGTTGAATACGATTTAATACATTGTATTTGTTGAAAAACAAGCGTGAAATCGCATTGGTGTCTCTTAAATAAAAATATTACAGTTTGAATAAATTCAAATCAAAATGATTTTTAAGCAATTTCCTATTAGATTACGTTTTTAGATTTTATCAGAGCGTAATCAGCGAATTTTTCTGAATGAGGAACGTTAAAAACAAACCTCGTACGATTTGTTCCAAATTTGACTGTTTTTATGGTCACTTCATCAAAACTGAAAATCTAGTTTGAAAGTAAAATGTGATTTCTCCCCCACCTCCTCTACTTCTAGCGCCATGGTAACCTTCGCCTCGACAACCCATGATGTCAATACAGAGTCAAAGCCCTTAGATATAATATTTAATAAATACATAGACTCTTCTTTCGTTTAGAAAGGCACTGACTGATTGTAAAATATTTCATTGTTAGGTCTGAATCATGAAGAATATTGCAAATTATTTGAAATGGGGCCATTCAATTTATAAGTGCATTGTATATAAATCTTCTTGCAACTCAGGAGAATAGAACAATCAGTGTGGATACCAGTAATGTGTTGGAAATATCAATAACAAAGGTAATGAAATCTCCATATGATATTTGACTCTTGGATTCTCGGCTTCGGCAAGGAAATCAACCCACTTTCTTTACCGACTTATTGTTGTTCAAGTAGTTGCAAAATATGCCACCAAATTTGAATACGCTGGCGTCTGCAGCTTACTCTTAAGACCAACATTATCTCTTGTATAAGGTTTAAGGTATCTCTTGTGTAAGGTCGGATGAAGCAGCGTTAATTGAGTGGATCGTATTTCAATTCAATATTGATATGTTTTCTGTGCGTTTGTTACGGAATTCCGGTTCGGGAATTCGCACGTACCCGTGCTCGCTCATCAATGCGTTGCACTGAGCGTTTTCCTAGTTAGTGGCAGCCATCTTTTTTCTATGAATATGTTAGTACCTAGGTAGGTATGTATGTAGTACATAATCTGTTGAATTAGGTACAGGTATCAATGTTCATTTAAGATCTGAGATCTAATAACTTGTACCAGTGGCAATCATTATTATTAGTAGGTACATAGTACCTAAATTTAAGCGGCCGAGCGACGATCCTCCTCATCATGAATCCAATGTTCTGGCGTGTGTTTAGGTGCAGCTTGGCGAGGAGCTTCTGGCGCAGGGCGACCTTGACGGCGGGGTGGAACATCTGGCCAACGCCGTGGCCGTCTGTGGCCAGCCCAACCAGCTGCTGCAGGTGTTACAACAAACGCTGCCACCGCAAGTGTTCCAACTGCTGCTCAGCCGGCTGCCGGCCGTGGGACAGGTAACATAAATACTAAAGGTGTGCGAATATTAGAAAATATTTGGTTTGAATATTCAATTTGATATTCGAATGGCAAGTGCTGCATATTTCAAATATGTAGGTACTTAGGTACTTCGAAAATTCGAATATTCAAAAATGTTCAAATAGAGTATTTTTATTCAAAATTTGTCCACTTTTTCATTTATGGGCGTGTTTTTCAATGCTGCCAACTGCTGCAAAGACTAAAACTCCAACCGAAAATAGTCATGGACGCCATTTGATATTGAGGGAATAGGTTATTGATCTGCCAAGTAGACCTTCCTCCATTCCTTTTGTTTCCTTTCATTTAATTTGAAAGGAACACCAACACACCAACGGCTGGTGTGTTGGATACCTCGGTTCTCGTTAGATCACCGAGGTTAAGCAACATTGAGCGCGGTCAGCGATTGGATGGGTGACCATTCAACTCTGCCTTGCCAGGTTGCTGCCGTTGGGTCAGAGAGACTGGGGTGTTTGGGGGTCAGTGTGACGACCTCCCTCCACCTGTTATCAGTCTCTCGACGGCGCGGGTTGTGGAGGCTCGTGCTGTGAATGTTACACCGTCCTTCGGAAGGGACATTAAGCCGTTGGTCCCCTTGGTATCTTTCGTCAGGAGTAGGCTACATGCCGGTACCGGCCCAGCAAACATAAGGAGGCACACAGGAGCTCCTAAGTAGCTCCTGACTAGGATATTAGGAACTCCTTAGGACGTCTTAAAATACTCCTAAAATCATCCTCAGGAGGTCTCTAGGATCAGCCCAATGTCACTCTTTAATCGATCCTCAGGACATCTTATTAGGAGGTACCTCCTAGTTTAGGAGGTACTGAGGATATACTGAGGAGTTCTTATACTTGATTTTCTACTGGCAGGAAACCTGCATTGGAGGTACTGAGGACCTCCTGAGAACATCTTGATCTTCCTAGTTTAGGAGGTGCTGAGGATATACTGAGGAGTTCTTATACTTATTGAGCGGGCGACTCCTTAATTGGCAGGACCTCCATTGTTTCCTGTCCATACCGCTATATACAGGTTGCACTGTTTCTCCAATTGGGCTGAAATTTTGCACACATGTCAAGACAGCTTCTGGGGTTAGCAGACCATATTTTTTTTAAAATTGGTGCATTCGTTCAAATTGTTTAACGTATTTAATTGGTCAAACCCCCAAAAGGTTCCGATCAAGTTAAAATTTTGCAAATAATGATTCATGAATCATTATGATATCTATTAAGTTTAGGCCATAAAACAAACTGCATATTTCATTTAAAAAATCAATTTTTCTTCTTTAATGGTCATATAATAAAAATATAATATTATATGGAAAATTTCTATATTTCGCCTTCCTTCGAAAAAACTTCCGCGTAACATCCCTAACTGTGTGATTAGAAAATACAATATATATGAAAGATCACACTCACAATTATGCAAGTGAACCAGGGACACTTAATTTTAGGGATAGACTACCCCTCCGGTTTTATGGTTGTGTAACTACAATAAAGTAAAACGAGTGTATGAGTGCAGTATAACTTCATGTTTAATTCGTTTTGGTACATGTATGTATCAAAATATCAAATGTCATACCAATACCCTGATTTTTTCCTTAAAGAAGCAAACAAAATTTACAATCGTGGCATTGTCCATTAGACATTATTTATCTTTCATTACTTGAAATTTGCAATCCTTTAGTAAATTAGCATTCCAACATGATAAAGGTAGGTAGTTACCTTAAAAATTCCACACTGACAACCAGCTGATCAGTACCAAAAACAAGCAATCAAAATTGAAATAATAATAATAATATCACCTTGATTTTATACAAAGACATAGATAACTTCCACCTGCACTTGAAGTTTGCAATCCATCAGTATTCCAACATGACTGATTTGTCCCTTAGAGAAGCATGATAATTTAAATATAATAATAAAATCGTGGCATTGTCCATTAGACATAAGGTGGATTTCCATGCTCCGTCCAAGTCCGTCACTGCCGACGAAAACGACAGAATGCGATCACGTGACCCGTCTCGACCAATCAGAGCCATCTCCAAAAATCTCGGACGGCGACTGATTGGTCGAGACGGGTCACGTGATCGCATTCTGTCGTTTTCGTCGGACGGTGACGGTTTTTGACGGAGCATGGAAAGGCAGCTTTAGATATCTTTCATTAATTGAAATTTGCAATCCTTTAGTAAATTAGCATTCCAACATGATAAAGGTAGATAGCTTAAAAATAGCTTAAAAATGCCACACTGACAACCAGCTGATCTGTACCAAAAACAAGCAATGAAAATTGAAATAATTACGAAATTAAGTACGCAAAATAACTTTACGGGGAATGAATTTCAGTTTCAGAGGACTTATCTTGGTCATTTAATGATGTCGAGTTCATTGTCTTCTTGTGTAATCTTTGTGGTACGTGCCGCAACCATTCGGTGATATGAAGTTTCATATCCGCGTCGGTGGCATCCCGATGCTCCCGGAGTTTACGAACAGCGTCTGCAAGTGCATAACAACGTTTTATAATATTGTGTATTTGTATTAAGATTCAGGGTACTTCAGGATTTTCTTTCTTAAGATGTGGCATTTCCAGGGAAGTTGACAGCATCATCTCTTCTGACATTGATTCAATGGCATTCTATTTGATAGTGATGTAGTGGCAATGAGCAGAGTGATGCTAAAAAGATTGTTTTAACTAGCAACAAGAACAATAATAACTTGTACTTTTTAAAACAATTTACTGAAGACAAGCTACAACCTATTGATTTGTGAATGATTACTAACTAAAAATACTCGTAATACCAACGTGATAGCACTCATTTATGAGTGTGTCCCAAAAGTTAGTGTCTGGTAATACCAATTCATATTCGCAATTCTAATTGTTTTGGGTTTGGTTTGACAAGGTGTCAAACCATGGCTGCACACAAACAGCGATTACTCAGCAGTAGCTCACCCGATCGACTTCAAACTAGTATTGATGTGTAGAAAGTTTCTTCCAACATGCCATTGCCCACACATAGGTATCTACTGTAAATATTCCCACTACACTTACTTTTGGGGTGCACCTTGTATGACTATTCAATGCAAGCTCTAAAGAAGACAATTCAAATTAATCAAAGGCTTCCATAATAACAATGGGGAAGTTATTATATATTTTAATCCAAAATTGAAAATATGTTACTTACCAAATACTGCAGCAATACACCTGCGATTGCCAAGTTCTCCCTTGTTGCAAGTACCTCCCCACGTATACTTAAGCCCAAGATTGTCGGTCAGCAATGAACCCATCATCCGCCGGATGCTGTGGCCCATGTTGCAGCTGCCCAATTTTCGAAGTTTGTCCACCTTAAATAGTAGAAACCAAAAATGTAATAGCAACTGAATGAATGATGTACTACAATGTCATAAGGTCTATACTGCTCAAATTGTTATCTGCCAAACACATGACAGTTCATTTATAGTTGGTCCACATAATTCAAGTCTGACTTTGTTTTTGATTTACAAATCAATAACATAAATATTGGCATATTTAATGAAGAATAGATGAATTTACAAGCTCTAGTATAATTAATATATTACATAATTAGACTGAGAATTATGAAAATTGCAGTATTATTAACTTAACTCCGTATCAGGGAGTAGGTAAGCTAATAACTTAATAAGTATTGAATTCACATTTTGTACACAAACTATAAACTTCAATAGTGGGGTCATTAGTGAATGGAAATAGAATTGAACACAATGACAACCAAGTACAAACATATTATTCAGTAACTGACAAAGCATACCAGTTCAGAATATGCGAGAGGATCCTGGATGGATGTATCTAATGCATCAAACTGTTCACTGGTATCAACTGGCATTATTGCGGGAAGTTTAGAAACAGTCTGAGGAGGCATATCGATAACTGGCGGCTTGTCTTGAATCATTTCTTGCAACATGTGCATGGTCTTGGCCAATGCTACTTGGTTCTTTAGTATGAGATGGATGCCTTTTCTGATTTCCGCCATCTCTGCAAATATAAATGCAACATATTTATCGTTCATGACCACCATGTGCTTTAAGTACACAAATACCATAAGTCAAAATGTACACATTGAGTACCTACATAATCTGGTTTTACAATGAGCAGAAAAAATAAATGTCAGTCTCACCTGCACCAGGGGCCTCTAAATTGCTGCTGCTGCAAGCAGTTGAGGTTATTCCTTGCTGATTAACTAGAAGAAGGATAACAATTATTATCTTTGTTTTTATTGTGATCTGATACTTTCAATCATACCATGATTTTTACTTTTAAATTTATAATAAAATAAAGCATGACCCCCTTGTTTTAATTTTGTGCACTTTTTTTGGAAAATTATACTAACACAATGTGATAAATGTGTGAAATTTGAATGATTCACTCTCACCTGCATCGAGGGTGGCAATGACGCTGCTGGAGGCAGTTGGTTGCTTCGGTCCCTTATCAACTGGAAAGAACAAGATTGCAATATATGCACTTACTATCATATCATGATGCAAACAAACAAAGTGGCTATTGCCAAATGTTGCCCATAATCGAAAAGTAGCACTAATTAAAATAATACATAGTAATGGTGAATGCTGAACGATTAATACTTAGCATGAATGTGCAAAAGCATGAGTACTAAACAACAAATACTAACCACATCGAGGACGCTTACGGCCGTACCGTGATGGAGAAAGCAGACTTTGAGATTCCTGGGTTGCTAAAAAAAGGGGACCATGAATTAGTTGTAAGGGTCAGTTTTTCAACTGTAAAACTATAAAAGTTTATTAGGTCTACATAACAAATGTAAATCACTAAAATAACAAATAATATTACATGTTAGCCTTTCAAAAACTATGTATTAATAATAAGCAATATTTCCATCAGTTTTAACTGAGCTTCTTCAGGCATGAATGACAAAACATCCTCAATGAATACTGGAGGGAAATTTTGCATTATAATAAATAGTTTTTGAAAGTCTAGCATGTAATGTTACTTCGGCCCCGTCTTTCAATACTCTGCTAAACCAGTAGTTAAATTTAAGCGGTGGATTCAAGAAATGCCATTGGCTGTTGCCATGGCAATATAGTCCTAATCAACAGTTTAAAATTTAGCAGAGTATTGAAAGACTGGCCCTTAGAATATTTAGAAATTAAATAATTGAGAAGAATTTATAGTCAAATATCAGTAAAATTACACTAACACAGTGTGTGAAATTTGAATGATTCACTCTCACCTGCATCGAGGGTGGCAATGACGCTGCTGGAGGCAGTCGGTTGCTTCGGTCCCTTATCAACTGGAAAGAACAAGATTGCAATATATGCACTTACTATCATATCATGATGCAAACAAACAAAGTGGCTATTGCCAAATGTTGCCCATAATCGAAAAGTAGCACTCTAATTATAATAATACATAGTCATGCTGAATGCTGAACGATGGAAACCAATACTAATTAGCATGAATGTGCAAAGCATGAGTACTAAACAACAAATACTAACCACATCGAGGACGCTTACGGCCGTACCGTGATGGAGAAAGCAGACTTTGAGATTCCTGGGTTGCTAAAAAAAGGGGACCATGAATTAGTTGTAAGGGTCAGTTTTTCAACTGTTAAAACTAAAACAGTTTATTAGGTCTATATAATTATTGATGACCCACAATCCTAGAATGACCACTATGTAACTGTTCAAAACTTTTGTGGCTGCTTTTACAGAGAATTGAAACACTTGCTCAAAGGCCCGATTGTACAATGTCACGATAACGAAAGATTAAGTTCACTTTAGCTTAAAGTGGAATTTAGCAGTCTAGATGGCTGTGTTTCATTGGCTATTGCCGTGGTTTCAGCCGATAAATCTTGCCGCTAACTTTATCGCGAATTGTACAAGTAAAAAACAAAAACAACATATCGTTAAACCCAATGAAGTAGGTGCAATAATTTATTTTACCTCGAGTAGCTTCAGTAGCCGTCTGCCTATCCTCACTGCACTGGCTGTCTTGGCTGTACAGGACATTGTCGCCATTAATCTGTGTAGACTGATACACATGGCCATTGAAAAACTCTTCTTCCAATTGACTATCTGTTTGTGTTTCAAATAAACCTGTTAAGACACATTTTAAACTGAATATAATGTATTCGATGCAATAATTATTTTCATCGGTAATAATACGCTTTGATACCTAGCACTGGGGCTTTTCGGGCCATCTCGAGTACTTTCACGATTTCTGGTGATAGTTGTGGTGCTCGCACAGGGTTTAACTTTTCCCTCCTCGCATGAGTCTCAACCTCATTGTCTGTGTCTGAATCTGATGATGTATAGACAATCGGAGACTTCTTCATTCTTTTGCCGCGACCCCGATTCTCATTAGTTCCATCGCTTGATTGCGCATTAGAGTCATGCAATAACTGCTTCACAGCAGCTTGTCCATCTGTGTAGTTGTCTGAAAAGTGAATATACAATAAAAATACCATGAATAGCTTAGGAAATAATATTTAAAATTAGTTGAGACTATACGTACCAAACGTCTTACAAACTTGAACACTAAAGACTGGCCAATCATCAGACGGGCGAGCATTTGAAGTAATAAGTCTCCACATTTCTCCCTTACGGATTCCTCTCTTCTGTAGGGCATCCTTATCCGGCCACATGCAGGAATTCCCGGAAGAAGTAATCCAAGATGAAGGGAGTAGCTCTACATCCCCATTAGTAAAAGTCACTACAGTGTATTTATGGGTCATTTCCTGTCAAAATAATTGTATATACATACATATTGAAATAAGAGCAACAAACACTAACAAATTGTAATATAAGTACCTATCCATCCTTCAAACGTGTTTCCTTTCTATGTGGATGATTACTGTGCAAGGTGGAGGAGTGGAAAGATTGCAAACTCGTCTTCTTCAGTGTTTACAGGCAGGCACAATGCCTTAGATGATATAGATGTGATTTTGAAAGTTTGAGGCAGTGACAAACCACTTGCCAAGCACACACCTATCAACGTTGAATCCATTGGATCATTATTTGGGTACAAGGATCTGATGTTCATAAACTTTCTGGCAGATATCTTTGAATCATTAGAGAATTGTTCAATCAGAATGAATGAACCATCTTGCAGAATGCAACAGTTGTTGCCACTTTTAGCGGTGATAGTCACAGATTTTAATAACAGAGGACCATCGGGAGAAACCAGAAATGCTGTCTCATAATGAACTACAGGTTTCCTTCCCACTTTATTGATTTTTTTTTCTTCTGAAAGGCGGTTACTTAACTGCTGTAAGCATTTGGCAGATTTCCGTACCTTTCGTTTTAATTTGCCAAGGTGGTTTTCGAATTGAAAAGCGCTAAACTCATCAAGCGGACCGAATTCAGATACATCATTTGCAAGATGCAGCAAACCATGTACATTATACGACATCCCACTCACTCCATAGTTTGCACCAAAACATGCAACAAAATGCTTTAGGAGCTGGGCTGCATATGTATTCATGAGTTGGCAGTATTTTGGGCTAGCCAAAATTAGAATAGCACAATGAAGCGTTAGAAAATGGCTATACTTGCGCCGCGACAATGCGTTTCGCAACACAATTGGGCCCGTGTATAACACAAATAGACGGAATTCGGTAGCCTTCCACCGACCTACATCCTGCAATTTTCTGCCTTTTCGAGCAAACTCCTTGCACACAAAGTTTGATAGGTGGTCAATTAGATCGGAGCATTTAACTTGGATCGTGTCGGGTAAACGTGTATCTTTTCGGCCTTTCACCCAGAGTACCAACAGCTTTTTCATAACTCCCAAACACACTAAATGCATAAATTCATATGGGAATTGCGTCACCATGCCAGTCTCCAGTTCTTCAAGAACTACTTCAACGTTATGGTGGTGTTCATCATCTCTGCGGTCAGCAAATTCCTGGTTGGTTCTCAATCGAACTTCTACTTCGGGAAAACAAACTCGGTTTTCTTCATAATCCCCATGTTGCCAACATTTACTGCATGAACTATATCCTGAGTGGCTCTTAACTCCTGCTAAAAAGGCTCTGGCTGGCGCATCACAAATGTAGCCCTTGATTGTGACATCAATTCTTTTTCCATGTAAAGAAACTCCGTCCCTGATAACAATCCGGGCTTCGTTGACAAATTCTCGTAGATACTCAGCTGAATCATTTGGTTTTGTAGTACCATGATACACCCCAATAACGAAAGGTTTAGAACCTACATATTTGGGATATATTGCTCCTTGGATCGGCCAAAAGTGGTCACTTGAATAGTCGAATAACGGAAGACCGTCTGCATTAATCAACAGCTGAACGCTATCTGGTATTGGATGAAGTAATTCCAACTCCTTGATTAATCCATTTTTCAATCCAAAATGGGTATAAAAACCTGGTGGTACTTCTCTAATGATTGTTCCTTTTGGAGTTTTCATAAAAGTTCTTACATCTACTGGAAAGTCACGAAAACAATTGTGAGTCACAAGAATTTTAAGCAGCTTGCTGACAGCCCCTTGATTAATGTTGCATTCCACTACCCACCAGGCCAACTTTTCTTTGAGTGTGAGTTCTGAATTGTCTGTTGAGTTATCTGATAGCGTCTCATCATGAGGATCATGTTGCATGTCATTATCAGAATCTTGGTAAATGTCATCATGTTCATGTTGCATGTCATCGGCATAATCTTCGTGAATGTCATGATGATGATCATGTTGCATGTCATTATCAGAATCTTGGTAAATGTCATCATGTTCATGCTGCATGTCATCGTCATAATCTTCGTGAATGTCATGATGATGATCATGTTGCATGTCATCATCAGAATCTTGGATTATGTCATCATGAGGATCACGTTGCACGTCGGCATCAGAACCTTCACGAATGCTACCATGAGGATCCTGTTGCATGCCATGAGAAAAGGAATCCAAATCTTCAGGCCCAAATAATGCCGCTTCTGCACGAGCATTTGCAACCCGAAATTTATGCCGTTTTGTAACTGGGCAAGAATATCTGTTCCTCTTCTCCATGATACAGTTTATGCATTGATAATAAATGCCTGTTAAAAAATTAAAATTTTAGGCTGAATAACTCTGGCCATCGTGTCAGTGAGCAATTACAATAATGATTAAAAGGGCGCTGCTTACTATTGTGTAGTAATACACAATGAATAGTTATCATTTACACTTAGACAATGATAGTTTCAACAAAAGGATATCTAATGCAATACGTAGCTATATATAGCTATAAACATTTTGGAAATAAATAATTATAAGATACAATAAATACAGTAGGTACAATTTAAACTTTAACCTTACAGTTGAGTAACAGTAGATAGTGTAGTTTTACACAATAAACATCACATTTTAACATCAATTATCACATTTCAGCATCAATTACTTAATATGGTAGATAAAACATATGATAAATGAAGTGAATAATCAGCTATTTCTGTCCCAAAATGTAGATTCATATGGAGGTGGAATAAGAGCATTTTCTTTTATTAATTTGCAACATAGTCTCCTAAAAAGTTTAGGTTTCTCACTATTCCTTATCTAAATTGGAATCCGATTATATATTTTTATACCTTTACAAAAGATCGAATTATCTGCAAACGATGATTTATTTCTACATGTTATAATATTATTATTCCTTCCAGTATTGTAACAATGCTGCTCTTTAGTTAGTTTAGTTGTATTGCTAAGGGATAGTGGTGAAAATCCCTTCTCAATTTTAAAAATAAACGTTAAGGTATTTAATAATATTCGGATTTTCACTTTCAACCATGCTAAAGCATTGCACATTTTAAGAATCCTAATATACTCCTCATTGTTTTATTTTGTAATTTTTGAATTGAGTCAATTTCATTCTAATTTAGAAAAATAGGATAGAACTACAAAAATCAGGGCTGCCACTCTCTACACCCTTCAAAAATAGTTGCTTTAGTTACCTATAAAGTTTTAAAAAGTTGCCTTTTAGTTGCTAAAATGTACACAAAAGTTGCTTAATAGTTGCTCAAAGAGATCATATATTTCGCCTATATTACCCATTAAAAGAAACACACAGCCACAGTCAGGAGCATTGGATGAAAAAAAGGACTACCTACTTGTCGGCATTTAATGATTGAAGCATGAAATTTGGCTCAATTATACTTTCTCCCATAAAATAGCTATAGGTATCTCACAACCAATTCAGTGATTTTTTTGTGTGACCTTGAATGACAAAAATAATTTTTTTTTTGTAATTATCAAAATCGGTACTTATGACTCAATAACGAAACAATATTTTTGAAATAGAATTTTATCTAGGCCTTGTTTATAAAATTACATCACTAATGGCATTTTTATGGCTAATTCTACTAATTTTGTAAATTATGATAGTTCTAAAAAGTCTTTTGTTGTTAATAGCAACAGCAGAATGCCAGACACCTGATATAAATGCAAATGTTAAAAGGAAACCAAATGAAAGAGTCCCTCACCTGGCCTGATATCTAGCGTACGTTAAGACGAGCCTGGTCGAGAATGGCCAACAAATCTTTGTGCGGTTGTCGACGAGGTCACAGTTGATTTGGTTGTTAAAAAACTCAATGTTTTGCTTGGCGATACCTTCTCGTTAGTATTCCTCTTCTATTTACTCTTCTGGGGAAATGCATATGTGTTACAAAACAACTCACAACAAAATATACAGTTCAAAGGGTATTATAACAAAATCTTAGCGTATTCCAAAATGTGATTTCAAAGTTCTGGGGGCAAAAATTAGCCTAATTTAAAATTCGATTTTCCAACGATTTTCCGGAAAATTGTCGACCTAGAATTTTTTAATTAATTTTATGTTACATTTTAAGTACATATATACTAAGATCAATACAAATTTCAACACATTTTGAAAGGTAAGATCCACCTTAACTTTTTCCTTTAGTTATCGTTACAAAAAGGACAATTTGAGTGTTTCAATTTTTTAAATTAATATCTTTTTCAAAAGTTCGCTGCTGAATGCTGTTTCACATATCGTCGTTGAAGTGGCAAGTCGCGAAGTGGCAAGTCGCGAAGTGGCAAGTGACCGCGTAAGTCGAAATTTCAGCAAAAATCGTTTTTGGTTGATTCGTATGCACGGATACTATTGGCACTAGTTTCTAGTGGTTCTAGTCTGTTGGTGCCAATAAGCACGCTGTAAAAGGCTATTTACACACCACGTATCTGACTTGCGTCGGGTAATACCGCGTATCTCCCTATACTTGTAATGTTAGATCCAAGATGGCCGCTTGACAAGCTAAGCCATGCTAGCTCCCCATTTTTATGGAATATTACGTGTCGTTGCAGTTAAGGTACTATTCATAAAACATTCTTATATATTTAAACTTCATCTTAACAATACTTTATTAAAGCAATAAGCTATATTTCTGTCATTATCATTGCCGCAAAATTGAGGTTTCTATTCGCGGTATTATTTGCCTGACACTTGTTAAAACCTGTCACTTACGCGGTATTCTGTGTAACTTTAGCATGTAGTTTGCCACTAAAATAATTATTTTGTTAGATATGTTACAGATGAATGGATTAAATTATTATATTCATTATCATGTCACAGCTAAATTCGTCATTTACAGAATATGAGCTTTTGGATGCCGTGGAAATGACTTAGAAAAAATGTCCATACCACGCACTAAGAAAATACCGCGTAACTGGAGAAAAAAAACAGTGATAACCGCGTATGATTTAATATTACGTGTTTATAATTGGTGTGCGATTTTAAAGTGACAATTAATGTAGAATCTGTTTCTAAACATTATTTCTTTAATTTTGACAGCAATAAAATCTTAGAAGTGCTATTAAAATTAAAACAAATCCGTTTTATGTTCCTCCTGCACAATCTGTCAAAAGTGACTTACGCGGTATTGCCACTTCAACGACGATATGCAGTATAACATACTAATATGCTACACCGACAAATTGCATTTAGTTCAAAATTTTTTTTAAATAAAAAAATGTATCAAATCTACAACATTTTTGAAAATGACCCATAAACTCATCTGACAGTACAGCCAACATCAATCACCACTTGCAACCTTGGCCCTGATTGGTTGAGGCTTCTGCCAATGGTGATACAGCTCACTGGCGTGATGCCAATAAGCACCAATGGCGGGAAAACGGCCAAAATTCAAACTTTCAAATAAAAAAGTAATAAGTATCGAAGTAGGTATCGAAAATATTGCATTAAAATTGAAGTATTGCGATACCACCCGGTATCGCGAGTATCGGTATCGGCCCATCTCTAAAAAAAATACATAGCCTCATTACTGCATCCAACTGAATCACTGAAAATACAGCTCTTCCATCCAGCTTTCAGATACAACATTGATAACAAACATATGTATTACTACATTCAATGTAATAGGTGATTAAAAATTAAAATATAGAAAAATACTTCGTTTCAGGGTACAAAAACTGCTTTGCTCCTCATAGTCCAGAGTCTAAAGGGTTTGACCCCCCACTAATTGCAACATTAGAGTATTTTATATCGTTGGATTCATAAAAAATAACTGTATAACACACCAAAAGTCTACCAAAATCAAAACTGGGTGGCTGCCTCTGATTGGTCAATTAGTGAAAAACAATTGAATGCGATTATTAATTTACCGAGTATTGTAAATACATCGAATATGGTATCGAATGAAAGCTCTTTTCAAGTAGAGTTCAGAAAAAAATATTACAAAATTCAAAAAAATTTCCAAGGTCAAATATGCTCTAAAGTACCCAGAATGGCCTCTATAGAGGTTCGCGACTTAAAATGGCTGCCGTAGTCGCATCCGTAGAGCTACAGAAGTGCTTTTGGTGTCATTTGATTAAAAATACAATCTTCTGTAACATATCAAAAGTCTACAAAAATTCAAATAATGCTAATGATAATAATTTGTAAATTAGTGAATAAGAAAATTAAACAAAATTATATAGTGCAGTAGCAAAGTAATTAAACAATGCAATTTATGATTAAATGTTCAGTTCTTGCAAATATCTCATTTGTACCCTCCTGAACATTTTTGGAAGAGGAGACGTTTGATTAGACCCTGTATTTTCAAGATGGCGGCCAATGATCAATGCGGCCACTGCAATTACATATCTCCGCTCCCGTTGATACGATTTTAATTATTTTTCTTTTATATTGAAGCTGAATAATGTCTTAATCTTTTTCGTATTGAGTATTATTATCATATCTCGAACAGTTAAAAAGTAATATTTAAAATTACTGATAATTTGACTTTTGGATATTCGTTTTTAACTGTTTAAGCCTATTTATATTGTTGTGTGTATGTCCACGGAATCATTTTTCAAATAAAATAATCTGGCAATTTTATTAGCTGTCCTGTGATATATAATTTGTGGGTAATCAAGTCAACAGGAGCTGAGAAAATAGGTTTTAAACATTCAGAAATATGAATTTACCATATCAAGGGTAGGTTCATGTTATAAAAACTCATTTTCTCCAGCTACTGTTGACTTGATAAAGTTCATTCACGATTAGAATAGCAAGCCGTAATGGCGGCGTGTACTACCATAGTCAAGTGAACGTATACCTAAACATGTAAATATCAATATAATAATCAAAAAATGTGTATAATACGGCTGTAGATAAAAATAAATCAATTTTATTGAATTTTTATAATATTTATTACTATTAAAAATAGTGTATTTGACATAATTTATACAATTTCAATAATACAAAGAAGAAAGTCTTGCCATTGACAGGGCAGTGTTCAAGTGACTGACCAATGAACGATGTGATCGACTAAAACGTCAGTGATATTCTTATCGTGAACGAACTTTACCCCACAAATTATATATATTATGAAAGCTAATAAAATGTCCAGAGTATCGTTATTGAAAAAAAATCCTTGTGGACATACACACAGCAATATAAATAGGCTTAAATCATTTAGAACGAAAATCCAAAAGTATCAGCCTCTAAGGTATCAGTAATTTGAAATGTAACTTTTTAACTGTTCGAGATATGATAATAAATAATACTTATTACAAAAAAGATTAGGACATTATTCAGCTTCAATATAAAAGAAAAAAATTAAAATCGTATCAACGGGAGCTGAGATATTGTAATTGCAGTGGCCGCATTGATCATTGGCCGCCATCTTGAAAATACTGGGTCTAATCAAATGTCTCCTCTTCCAAAAATGTTCAGGAGGGTACAAATGAGATATTTGCAAGAACTGAACATTTAATCATAAAATGAATTGTTTAATTACTTTGTTAATGCACTTTATAATTTTGTTTAATTTTCTTATTTACTAATTCTCAAAATATTATCATTAGCACTATTTTGATTTTTGTAGACTTTTTGAGCGAGCGAAGCGAGCGTCTCCTTTTGGCTCATTTGGCACGGACCAGTTTTTTTTTTTTTTTTTTTTTTTTTTTTCTGTTACTGACGATATACAGGTCAGAGTTTTTCTTCGATCGAGCTGAAATTTTGCACACGTGTTTGGACATTCTCTGGGCGTTGCAGACCCTAATTTTTTTGAAATCTACTGATTGGTTAAAATTTAAATAAACATCTCCTGATAGGTTGAAAAGTGAAAATGGTCTTCGACAAATCTGATCAAACTCATATTTTGGCTATACATGTCTAGAGTTTTTCTTTGATCGAGCTGAAATTTTGCACACATGTAAAACCAACCTTCTCTGTTTGCACACCATAATTTTTTTGAAATCCATTCATTGGTTAAAATTTAAATAAATATCTCCTGATAGGCTGAAAAATGAAAACGGTCTTCGATAATTCTGATCAAACTCATATTTTGCATGATCATTAAGACCAATATTGTCTCTTATTTTACAAAATTGCATCCCAATCAGTTAAGAACGTATGAACATATTGACATTTTTAATATCTGTCAGTAATGAAGTATCGAAATGAATGTTTTCCAGTGCCAATTGATGTGATTCTGATTTGTTTTATGAACCAGGTGCTTAGATGCTATTTTAAAGTTTCGATGAAAAGCATATACCTACTTTTAAGTTGAATCATAATCAGTGCTTGAAGTGGGCCGGTATGGGACGGTATGGTATACCGGTACTTCTTTACACATTTGATTTCATATCGTTACTTCTCAGAAAAAACGGAATGCTTAAAATCAGATATTCTTGGAAATTTACGCAATTTTAGATTCTAATTTACTCGTATTTCATGGTTATCTTTTGACTGCATATTTCAAGCATAACTATGAACTATGAACATCCACTACAAGATAAAGTAAAATTCATTATTTAATTTAGTTGTTTCATCAAGGTAAAAGACTAATCTAACTAATGACATGACAATGGTTGTCAGTGTAATTCTGGAATCTGGACCCTCAAAAAGAGTTGTATCTTGTCAGAGCTGAACTGTCGAACAAGGGTCGAACAATACTGCTCATCTTATGAAAGGAGTTTCTCCACGCTCGCTGGCCGTACTATAGAACATAATCTCCAAAAAAATCTCTGTGGACAGGAACTACAGAAATATTAAGAAACAAATCTCAAGGCGATACTATCGGTATCGGTAATCATAAAGTGAGTATCGGTATCGGTGAAAAAGTGGTATCGACCCATCTCTAAGTTTTTTTTATTGAAAAAATATTGCAGGTTAGGGTCATTTGGGACATGTGTTAGGGGGTCATTTGGGACTAGTTATTTAATAGAGAGTTAATAAAAGTTATTAATATTTCTGATATTTGAGGTTTATTTTTGATCTTGCCAACCATTTTTGGAGCAGTTATAATCATTAGTCAATAATCAGGAATAGTTTTAATCAGTAATAATAACTTAAGTAACCTAATAATAATCAGTAAATATATCAGTAATAAAAACCAAACCATTTAATTAACACGTCCCAAATGACCCCTGGAGGGCTATTCTAAATTCCCTTGTCGTCTCGTTTCACGTGATACGGGCTCACTGCACACTGGAGTCCTATCTATTTAACATGGCAGTGATGCCGTATCAATTGATACGAGACGACAAGGAAATTTAGAATCACCCTCCTGGGCTGTCCCAAATGACTGGGTCATTTGGGACACTTGTAGAGGTTTTCTAAAATGGGTATAGTTTTTTATTGATGCACCGTACTCAAAATGTGTCAATGGACAAAATATGAATGAAGGACCATATAACTTACAAAAAAATAGAACGGTGTTGCTAGATTAACATTTAAGTTAATATAGCTTCGTAATGTTTCAGAACACATAATATTAGATAAAATAAACTGTACGGTATTAGTTCTAGGTATTTTAAAATGTTACATTTCCGAGCCTGATAATGGGTGACACTGTTCACTTGAAACGTCGCTCATAATAAATACCTAGAACTAATACCATACAGTTTATTTTAACATTTAAGTTAATATTAGCATATTTGTAAATTTTGTCCCATATGATATGACCCCCCCCCCCTCAAATAAGTAAGAAAACTCGGAAATTTAAACATTTTTGTAGCATGAACGAATACACCCATACAGGGATACATAACTTCGCGTTTTATATGAACTTCCCGGTTCACCTTAGCCTTCTAAACATTTTTACATACATTTCATGCAGTGCCTTCCTAAATTATTGAAATGTAGTGGATGTCTAGTAAGTAAGTTTATTTCCATTTCAACATTACAAGTAATGTATACAAGCATTGTCAGTGACCCTTAAGCATAAATAATTATGCTTTGTCTTGGGTGTATGGAATTTATTATAATCTAATTTTACCATAATAAAGTATAGTCGCTATGAATAAATTAAAAGTAATTCATTCATTCTCAGTACATGGTTTCATTCATTCTAATACAAATAATAATAATAAGGAAAAAATCTATTATATTCTATTATATTCAATCATTCATGTATTCATCTAAAGAGTAATATGCTTTATTAACTAGAAATGTTTTGAGTAAATACTTAAATCTATTAATGTCAGTTACATTTTTTATGTTCTCAGGTAGTTTGTTGTAAAGTTTGCATTTTATATAACTCGAGTTTTTTTGTGTTTGTTTTGTTCTATGATTTGAAGTGTGAACGTGTGTTTTTGTTCTTGTGTCGTGTGAGTGTATGTCTTCGTTGAGTGCGTGTTGTTGAATGTTCTTTTTCGTAATGAGTATGCATTCGTATATGTATATGCTGTGTACTGTTAGGATTTTGTGTTTTATAAATTGGGGTTTGCAGTGTGGCTTGATGAAGGAATCTTTTTTGCTTTTAAGGCCTAAAATTGTTCTTACTGCTTCTTACTAGACATAAATCCAACGGATAGGGCTTTTCATAAACATTTAACAAAGGCAAAGAAACCTCTGAATTCATTTATCTTGGACAACACATGTGAAACAGAAATTATTCTAATTACATCAAAATTAAAAAACAAAAAATCTTCAGGAATTGACAACATCCCAACTTGCATATTAAAGAAAATTATTAAGAAAATCTCTCAACCCTTAACACATATATTTAACGACTGTATTAATAATGGAATTTTCCCAAACAAACTCAAAATAGCAAAAATCATACCTTTACATAAAAAAGGGGGCAAAAATCTTTCGGAAAACTATCGGCCAATATCGCTCCTTCCGAGCATATCCAAAATATTTGAAAAACTGATACACACTAGGCTAATAGCATACCTAGAAAGAGAAAAACTGCTTTCAGACAACCAAAGTGGTTTTAGGAAAAGTAAAGCTACAGCTAATACCATTGGTCAATTCATTGAAAATACTATAAAAGGATTAGAAAAAGGGGATCAAACAATCGGTGTTTTTTGTGACTTAACTAAAGCTTTTGACAGTATTAACCATGAAATATTATTAAACAAGCTAGAATATTACGGAGTTAGGGGTCCTGCCCTAAACTTACTCAAATCATATATGGCAGATAGAATCCAACAAGTAGAAGTAGTACACATGGATGAGAACAGACGCGAAATAAAACATATGTCAAATCCCGAAATTATAAAAAATGGTGTTCCGCAAGGTTCTATTTTAGGTCCATTGTTGTTTATAATTTACATAAATGACTTTCCAGACACAGTAGCTAATTCAGAAATATATGCAGACGATACAAATATCACAATTACGGGTAAAACAAAACTAAATCTTCAAGAAAATGCCAAAAATACACTTGAAAATGCAACACAATGGTTCTACGATAACCATCTGCTTATTCAAGAAGAAAAGACTAACTTCATGCACTTTAAATTAAAAAATGACATAAATGAAACACCATTAAATATAAATATAGAAATTTCAAACAAGAACAAGAACTGTGAACTAAAATCTGTAGACAAAATCAAATTTCTTGGAATCATTATAGATAAAAATTTAAACTGGAGAAGTCACTGTGACAAATTACTAAGTAGACTTAATTTGGCATATTTCTCACTAAAAACTATTGTAAACTTAACAAACACAAAAACTGCAAAACTAGTCTATCATGCAAACATTGAATCTCATCTGCGCTACGGAATACAATTCTGGGGCAACTCTACAGATGCACCCAGAATATTTGTAATGCAAAGAAAAGCAATCAGAGCTCTTTTTGGATTAAAATATAAAAATAAAAATAACAACAATTTCATTAAACCAGATTGCAAGCAACACTTCAAAAAACACAAAATTTTAACGTTACCTTCCTTGTACATCCTAGAGTCAGTACTAGCAATTAGATCTCAAGGGAAAGAAATACAAAAAAATAGCGATATTCATAATCACAATACTAGACAGAACAATAACATTCACATAGATAGACACAGATCAACATGCACTCAAAAGAACTCTATTTTTTTCAAAACAAAATTGTATAATGCCCTGCCTAAAAGTATAAGAGAGATACAAAAATATTCACAATTCAAAACCCTTGTCAACAAACTATTAGTAGATAAGGTGTATTATTCTATCGACGAATTCCTCTCGGACAAATATTAATTAATTAATTTATTTATTTATTTATAATGTCTGATTTATTACCTAAATTACCTATTATTGCCTAGATATTACCTATATTACCTAGATTTATTACCTAAATGTAAAATATAATTGTAGCATATATTTAGATATTAATTTGTCTTCATTTCAATGCTATTACTTATATACTAGGTTACTACTAGATTTAGTTCAAGTAACCTTTCCACATACTCCACTAAATGGTGTCAACCAGAGGAGTCCTTTCACTGTACCTCTTTCAAATGTATTGATGAATTCTGGAAATAAAACTGAACTGAACTGAACTGAACTGCTCGCTTTTGGAGTGTAAATATTTTTCGTATTTGGCTTGAGTTTCCCCATTGTTCGATTGCGTATCGGACGTGGGATTCAAAATTTGCATAGTAGGCAATTTTTGCTGTTTTTATATTAGTTGTTTGCCTTACAATTTTTAGGGCAAAGCATGCAGAGCTCAGTTTCTTTTTTAGAATTTCACAGTGGCGATTCCAGTTAAGCTTTCCATCAATGGTGATGCCGAGAAATTTTGTATTGTCTACTTTCTTTATTAATGAATTATCAAGATTGTTTCGAATTGAATCAAAGCTTTGGGGGTCAATATTTTTATTGTTAAAGAGAATGAAATTAGTTTTGTTTGAGTTTAAGACTAGCTTGTTGTCTTGGAACCAGTTTGTGGCATCCTCCATAACCTTTTCTGCTTTTTTCTTAAGATCCTCTTTGCTATTTCCTTTTACTATGATGCTTGTATCATCCGCAAAGAGTTCTGCATTTTCTAGTGTATTTGGCAAGTCATTAATAAATATTATAAAAAGGAGTGGACCCAGAATCGATCCTTGTGGTACTCCTGTGGTAGTTAGAAGTGGCTCTGAAAGATATTTTGATTCTTTATTGTGTACATCATTTGCGGTTATTTCAACATATTGGATTCTATTTGTAAGATAAGATTCAAGCAGTTTGTGAGCTATCCCTCTAATGCCGTACCTGTCTAACTTTCTTAGCAGTGTGTCATGGTGTATGCAATCGAAAGCCTTTGTCAGGTCACAAAATATACCCATGACATGATCCTTTTCATCTATCCCTTTGATTACATTATCTAAGAAGTTACCTATTGTATTATTTGTGGACTTGCCCCTTCTAAATCCATTCTGTTTGTTCGTTAAATGGTTTTCTAGTTCTAGGAATAATGTGAGTCTATTGTGTAATATTTTTTCAAGAATTTTAGATACTGCTGGTAACAGGGATATTGGACGATAGTTCCCTAATTTGTTCTTTTCCCCCTTTTTGAATATTGGTATTATTTTGGAGATTTTTAATTTGTCTGGAAAAATTCCGTGTTCAATGCTAGAGTTGAATATGTCATTTAATGGTTGACTAATGTGCACAATGCATTTCTTAATGAGAGATATCGGTATGCCATCTATACCGCTCGAGTGTTTATTTTTTAAGTTGTATGTTATATTTACAATTTCTTTTGGACAAGTTGCATGGATAAAGATTGATTTGCTCGAGGTGTTTTCTAATACCGGCATATGTTTCAAAAATGCGTTATTGTTTGCAAGAGGATTGTCCGTTAGTTTTTTGGCAGCAGTAGCATATTCTTTATTGAAAGCATTCGATATTTGTGTGTGGTCCGTTATTATTACGTCTCTATCATCCAAAATTTTAATGTTTTCTGTTGGACGCATCTTAGTATTATTTTTATTTGTTTGAGTATTAATCGTATTCCAGATAAATTTTGATCGTGATTTTAAGTCGCATCTTTTGATTTTGTTGAGTATGTCTAGATTTTTTGCTGCTTTTAGGACCTTCTTGTATGTTTTTTTGTATGATTTATAATATGATTTTGTGAATTCACTCTGGAAATGTTTGTTCAGCTGAAATAGAAATTTTAAGTTAAGCCTTGATACTTTTATTCCATTTGTTATCCATTTAGATATTATTTGTCTTTGTTTGATTTTTACAATTTTTAACGGGAAATGAAAGTCGAATTTTTGTAGGAATATTTTTTCAAATGCACCGTATTTTTCATCAGGCGTAGATGAATCATAGACTTTGGACCAATCAGTTTCCTGAAGCGTTTCATTGAAAGATTTGACGTTTTCTTCATTGAATTTTCTCCGTTTTAGAATTTTAGGTATTGGCTTATTTGAGTGGAGCTGTATTGATATTTTCTGTGCAGTGTGATCTGAGAGGCAGTTTTCAATAACCTCAGTTGAAAAGTTATGAGATGGTATGTTTGTTATTATGTTATCGATTGTAGAAGAGGTATTGTGAATTTGACTAAATCTTGTAGGTTCTGTTATTGTTGCCTTCATATTATATGACAGCAGAAGGTTAGTAATATTTCTTTGGGATGTTGAATCTTTGCTGAAGTCTACGTTGAAGTCGCCTAGGATTATTATATCTTTGTTTTCATTTGATGTTATGTTTTGTAATAATATATCAAGAGTATTTAGGAAGATGTCATAACTCCCCAGTGGCGAGCGATAAAGTGTAATAATTAGGAGGTTGCGACGGGTGTTTACAATTTCTATCCCTGTTATTTCTATATGTTTTTCTTGGCTTGATAAGTTAATATCTACCCTCGGTTTAACAGTATTCATTAGTAAATTGTTTATATATATAGCTACTCCTCCATGAATGTATTTCGATCTACAGAACGAATTTTGTAGTGTGAAATTGCATATGTTGAGGGATTCTATCTCATTGTTTTTTAGCCAATGTTCTGAAATACAAAGAATGTCGGTAGTTTCGCCTACAAGTGTTTGATTGTCAAGGAAAACTTCTATGCTATTTTGTGCGCTTTTGAGACTTTGAACGTTTTGGTGTATAATGTGCAGGTGTTCTTGTGTATTGTCTCCGTGTTCATTTGTTTTTGTTTTTTTGCGTAGGTTGTTGTTTGTAGGTTGTGTAATTTGTGTAGTTTGTGTTTCCTCGTCCTCATAGTCGTGTCAGTATGACGTCAAGACTTTCGGTGTTTTCTTCCGTTGGGGGCGAAGTTCAGGGATTTTTTTTATAGCACCCTGTGCTTTCCCGGGGTTGGTCCTCGTTGCCTGTGTTGTCGATGCTGTCGATGTTCTCTTAGCTGTGGCCGATGATGGCTGCCCAGCTTTCTTCTCTGGGATGACGTTTCCCGACGATTTTCTTGCCGATGTTTGTGGCTTGGTCCCCGGGCTTGGCATCTTCGTCTTCAAAGTTTCACCTGCTTTTGTTTCAGTGTCTTTTACTTTTTTTATAGCTTCACGAACTTCTGACGCTTTAACTTGTTCTGTTACTTCTGGTTCGGATCTTGTCATTTCTACGACCTCCTGAACTTCCACTTCTAGAGTGTGAAATAGGTTCCGCTGTCAGTGTCTGGGCTGTGAAGTCGTTATTTGACATCGAAAAACAATCAAACAGCTGATACAAAATGCACGGCCTCCTTTATAAGTTGAAACGGAACTTATAAAGGTGGCCGTGCAAAATGTTCAAACTTTTTCCGTGATTTTGCCGTATATATTGTGATTTTCTTTAATTCATTCTTCAGCCGTAAATTAACTGACAATACAGTGAATACTATTACGCCAAAGAAGGAGAATCAGTTGAGTGTGAAGCTGCGAGTAAATATGTACCCCATAAAAAACACTTCAAGTAACAAAACAGCCAAGTCTCTTCAACTAAAAAAAATATGAAATCTAAAAATTCTGCACTGAAAAGTAGTGATATCAAAAAATGAGGCAAGTCAAAACTTTATTTGAAAATCAAAAAATACTTGGCGCATCGTGCACTTTGATGAAATATACATCAAATTTACATATACCTATAGTATACCTATAATGCCCTAAAAAAACGATGCGCCAAGTATAAATGGCGCATCGTGCACTTTGATGAAATATACATCAAATTTACATATACCTATAGTATACCTATAATGCCCTAAAAAAACGATGCGCCAAGTATTTTTTGCAGTTTCCCATACCAAAACCGGAAATGACGTCACACATTTTAAAAATCTCACAAATTTCCATTTTGATGTAATAAATAATACTATTTGAAACGGCTTATAACAAAATAATCATGTTTTAATTATAATTCAAGGGATCAGAGATTTCAGACGCCATTTTGAAACCGGAAGTAACGTCATATTTCGAAAACTGGTAGACAGATCAGTATAAATCTAGCGCCAAGCGATTCGGAAGGCCATCTTTATGGAATAGGAACAGTCAAACAAGAATTTTCCTATTTATGAGACCGGAAATGACGTCATTCAAATTTATAAATTATTATAACCCCCTCCTATACAATAATTGTTACTTTTTGCTGTTACTTTTTGCTTTTGCTTACTTTTTGTTACTTTTTTAAAGTCTTTTGCTACTGTTCATGCATAAAGATGACCGTCTGAATCGTTTGGCGCAATTTTAGTTCCAATCGGTCCAGCCGTTGACGAGATATGACGTCACTTCCGGTTTCAAAATGGCGGCACAAAAAATTCATAGGGTTAACGTTAAATCAGACGCCAAAAGTGCACACATGGTAAAAATTTCAGATCAATCGGTTCAGGTGTTTTGGCTGTGGCCTGTTTACCGGATTTGAATTCCAGGAGACTACTACCATCAACCCTTCTTACCTCTATGCTACTACAATGATTATTATTATTATTTATTACCGATTAAAACCGCCCTAAAGCACGGTTTTCACGGCCCTCTAGCTCGCAAAGGGCGTAACCTATTGTTCCCAAATTTGGTATATGTTGTAGGGTGGGCCATAGCTCGAAATTAAGATATTTCTCAACAATGTGAGTTTTCCCAATTTTAAGGAGGGATGCCCAAGTAGATTTTCCGAAAATATTTTTTGTTGAAATGTACGACTTTTATTAATTTTTTCAACATTTCAACTATATTTTTATGTAAAATTTTCATCAAATGTCTTGTAACTTGCAACTCTCGAATTATATTGAGTTTTCAATATGATGTCTTCGGAAGATTAAGAAATTTTAACACAGGAGGTATTGGAAAATTATTTAGAATTTGGCGACTAACTTTTAAAAACGTAGGGCTAGATGTATATATAAAAATCTTAATAAATACTTCTATGTCTAATACACATAATATTAGTTTTTGGAAAAAATCTATCGGTGGAAAATAGTTTAAATCTAATATTTACTAGGAAAATTACCGTGTTTTTTCGACTTACCATGTTAAAGATATGGCTAACTCAAATTTATAAAGTGATATATCTTGGAAATTAGTTCGGCTACCCCACTTTTTCTTGCGTTTATATGGTGCACAAGGAAATTATCTATTAAATAAGCATATTAATTCAAATATCTATCGGAGACCTCTACTTGGGCATCCTACAGATCCAGTAGGCCGAAAATGCCACTTTGATGCTTACAGTAAAAGTGGGTTGCTCCAGCCTTTTTAAATGAGAGTGTGCGGGCGCCGTACGACTTGGCTGGCGTGGAGCGCCCGCTCCACTAGATATTAGCATGACATTAGAATGTAACTATTCAATTTTTCCGTCCATATGTAAGAATTTGCCAACCTGCCTTCATGTTGACATGTTCTTCTCTGTACATAAGCTGTTTATTAAGGGGGGAAGAGCGTAACCCCTACTTCGATAGAATTCGCTGTAACTTTGCATTCTTATAGACAATTTCATTCTACACCAGAATATGGCCCCCAAAAACTAGCATCGTGAACTAGTTTTTGAGATAAACCCATATGTCTCCCAATGTTAGCTTATGACAGCCAAGAAAAATCGTGCAATTTTTACGCTAAAATGAAGATCTAATTTTTTTGTGTCGATAGATTTCAACAAAAAACTTATTTTCTAGTAGACATATGAATATATTATCAGGAAAAAAATATAAAACGATACCATCCTGAACTATTTTAAAAGTTAGACAGAAAAACTAAATCATTTTCCTATACCTCCTGTGTTAAAAATTTCCTCATCTTCTGAAGGCACCAATTTGAAAACTCAATAAAAGTCATGGGTTGCAAGTAACATGACATTTTATGAATCCTTCATACTTATAAATATAGTTGAAATATTGGAAAAGTTAATAAATATTGCTAATTTCAGTAAAAAATATTTTCGGGGTGTGGCATTCGATGTCCCTACCTTAAGGTTTGTCTGGTTTAATTAAGTCGATATTGTATTGGCGCTCCTATATAAATCATGTGTTGGTAATATATTGGTGTAGGCATTGTGTGACAAGAAATCTCACAATTTTGGGCTTTCAATGGTCGGCCATGTTTTATTTCTGTGAATTTTATTTGAAAACAGGACACGGGTAGGACTCTCGTTTAGCGTGTAATTGATATGGAGTATAGGTGCATTAGTCCATGGTTGTAGTTGGAGTGAGGTCCAAAATAGGAGCTGGTTGGGCGTTGACGTCACCATAGGATTTACGGGTTAAATCAAACTTGCCGCGTCAACAAACGAGCTGAAACCAGTACCCATAATGCTCAAGCTCAAGAGGTCGGGCGTTGTGATTACTCTATTTTCATTCATTCGACCACGATTCGACTCAAGGTCATGCACAGGTGTTACGTCACAATGTTAAAAGGATAGGGAAACTGGGCGACCTGATCATAAATCGGTATGCACCCTTAATGTGTTTGTGAAGCGTGCACCACCATTTTCTCTGTGTTTTTACCTGCACTGCCCAGATCAAATCGTTCAACAATTGATCGATTTGCACACCCCCTTTAATGTCTGAGCAGTCTATCTAGTGTTTAGTTTATGAACAGCATGTGATTGTTTGAAAATTAAAACTAGAATCGTTTGACCATGCAAATTTAGCATGGTCATCGGGACCAACAATGTAGTTGTTTTTGGACATTTTCAGACTAATTCCGTTATTAACCTTAAATGTTATTGAGATTGTACAGAAATTTTATGCAATATTTACGCGTTATTTCCGTTCTTGAAGGAAACTTTTTATATTTTATCACTGCTTCTTTGACGCCTTTCGTTTGGGCTTTTTCCAAGGTCTTTGAAAAACCTTGGAGCAAGTTTCAAACACATATCAATTTGCATGCAATACGAAGGCTCGTTCATCACCGGGGTTCCTAGTAGCCAACGTAGTGTTAAGAGACCTGCGGGTAGACATGATCATGAGATGCTAAATGTTTTCACCCCAAGTTAAATGAGTAGTATGTAGTAGAGAGCCTGTATGAGTAATAATACAGGCTCTCTAGTGGGTAATAGTACTAGGTATGTAATGCAGAGCTGCCGCCATACAAATTAATTGTCCAGTATCAAAACGTCGAAAATGATAGTCCCGTGGAGCTTTTAGTTAGATATGTGGGCACCATGAAATTATTGTTCCTTGGGTCCTAGAGTGTCTAAATCGCGTTGGTGCCAAAGCCGAATACGCGTAGGGGGTTGCAGGGGGGTGTTCGGGGTGGGAAATCATTTATAATTATTTGTATCCAAACGGTAATAGATACAGAAATTTTGTAATGAAATAAAAGTTGCGTAATAATATAAGGAAGAAATCATCTCATTGCAACTTTTTCACCAGATTAATATTTTGGGTTCTATTTCCAAAAAAACAGGTATTTTTTGAAAATTATCAGTTTAAGTATTAATTTCAATTAACACTGATAATTTTGCATTTCACGATTGATTTATTAAGTTATATACACTATATATACATGCTTATTAATTGTCAAGTGTTTAATGTATCATAGTTGGTCAGTAAGTAATAAAAATGTCCGACCGCGCAGTGGTCCCGCACCCTTGGGCCTATAGCTTATACCATAGACATATACCTAGATACAGCCATAGGGAGTCAAGATGTTTAAAATCAGTGCGTTTAGTGAAACTATAACTTGAATATTGCTACCCTTACTAATTTGAGTATGAGAAATCAAAATATCGATATCCTCAAGCTGAGTCATTAATACATTCTGAGTAATTAGCATAATTGACATAATTAATAAAATATAGATAAATAAATTATATAATATTATATATTGGTAATTATGGGTATCAATCAAAGCAACTCATATGCAAAATTAATATTAATTATTTGTGCATATTTGTTGACATTCACATACTAATTAACCGACTTATTAATTAATTTGATAAAAATTAGCAATCAATCTAAAACTTTAAAGGCCTACTCCGATTTTAATAAAGCTTAGTAGGATTGGTCACAAACCCAAATTAACATAGATATGTTTTTGTTTGCCAATTTATAAAGTACTTTCAGAGTCAAAGCCCTCAAAAAATCAAAATTTTGGTTTCCAGACCTTAATATTAATAAGCTTCGTCTCTTTTAAGATTTGTAGTGTGTAGTGCTAGTCTTTTTAACTGCTTCTGTTAGAAATCTGGGTACAAAAAATTCTAAATTTTGACTCCAAAAAGGCACACTGCCAAAAACCTTTTTCTTTTATTTTTCAACCTATTATGGTAAACCATTGCTTAAGTTAAATCCTGGATTTTTGCCTCAGGTAGGAATTTTTGTAAGAACGTAATTTATTGATAAGTAGATTGCGCAATCTAGAACATTAGTCTTTCACATCAGTTTGTCTACAATTATTTTTTGTATTCCCATTCTATAATAACACTTTAGTATCCAGTAATTTTCAAGTGTTTTTCACTTTTCAGTATTACAATAATTCAGCCATCTTGAAACATTTTTTGCCTGTTTATCTTTAACTGGGTCAGCCCACACTCAGAGATTCTCTACGTGGGCTTCCCGTCACATCACCTACATGTAATTTATTTATTATTTAATTGAGTGAATTGTTCTTTGATCGTTTTTCATGTATACTGTGTGATTAGGAATAAAATGATGTATGAAATAAAAAATATAATAAAATATGTTCCTACTCAAGAAAGGTTTTTTCACCAATAATAGATCTCATGAAACTTTTTTATGGACTGTTGGGGGTATGGGGGGGGGGGGGGGGGCAATGACGGATCCAGATTCATTTCTTTGGGAAGAGGGAGGATTTACCAAACAATCATGGTTATTGGTTAACATATACATGGGTGACCAAACCAAATAGCAATCTAGTGGAGCGGTCGCTCCACCCAGCCAAGTCGTACAGTACACTCACACTCACTCAAAATACCGTTACTGCCTAATAAACTAAGGAGCAGACCAAACACTTTTACTGTAAGCAACAACATAGCATTTTCGGCCTACTGGATCTTAAAATCCGAAAATATCCCATTGTTGCAAAATATCTTAATTTCGAGCTATAGCCCACCCTACCCCATATACCAAATTAGGTAACAACAGATTATGCCATTTTCGAGCTAGAGGGCCGTGAAAACAGTGAGATTACACCCCTTTTAAAAGGTATCTGATTATGATTCAGATTCAGATTCAGATATCAGGAAACACTGTTGAAAGGGCCACAGCCTAAACGGCTTATCCGATCGATCTGAAATTTTTACCACATGTGCACTTTTGGCGTCTGATTATACCTTGCCCTTACAAATTTTTTGTGCCGCCATTTTGAAACCGGAAGTGACGTCATATCTCGAAAACGACTGGACCGATCGGAGTGAAATTTGCGCCAATCGATTCAGACGGTCAACTATATGAAATATTATAATACTCAAAATAGAATTTACTACTATCGAAACAGGAAATGACGTCATGAAATGCCATATCTTACAAAAATAATCTCTTATTACAATAATTAGTACATATTCCGTGACCGTAGGTGTATATACATAATTTATAAGTATAAATTCAAGGTGGCAGTTATTTCGGCCGCTATTTTTTAAACAGGAAGGGATGATATTCTTGAAAACGGCTGAACCGACTGGAACGAAACATACGCTATACTATCTATTATGAAGTGGTCGCTCCACGCCACTCAGTCGGACAGAGCACGCATATTCTAAAACTATTATACGTTTATCAAGTACTGTGTTAGGGAATATTAGTTATAAAAAAAACTGCCGATGCATTTTATTGGCGCTAGGACGACAAATGTACCTACGTTTATTAGTAATTGTTTTGTGATTTTAAACTATTCTATCAATTTACATCCACGAATAAAATAATAGTGTGCGAGTATACTGCAGGCACATTTCATAGCTACTTATTTGATCGTAGAATAAATGTTTATTTTAATTTGTCAGTGAGTTCTGGAAACGAAGACGTACACATTTACCTACATTTAATAATTATGTGAATACATCTAGTGGAGCGGTCGCTCCACGCCAGCCAAGTCGTACAGCGCGCGCACACTCTCATTTAAAAAGGCTGGAGCAACCCACTTTTACTGTAAGCATCAAAGTGGCATTTTCGGCCTCCTGGATCTCAAAATTGGAAAATCTCACATTGTTGCAAAATATCTTAATTTCAAGCTATGGCCCACCCCACCACATATACCAAATTTGAGAATAATAGGTTATGCCGTTTGCGAGCTAGAGGGCCGTGAAAACCGTGTAATTGTACGGCTTTCAGATAATAATAATAATAATGATGATGATGATGATTCATCTTCCAATAAATTCCGCGGTCTCCGCCACAGCCTAAACGGCTGGGTTGATTGACCCGAAATTTTCACCACATATACAGCTCGTCTGCCTGATGATACCTTGCCCTTATAAATTTTTTGTGCCGCCATTTTGAAACCGGAAGTGACGTCATATCTCAAAAACGGCTTAACCGATCGGAACGAAATTTGCGCCAATCGATTCAGACGGTCCTCTATATGAAATAACAGTAGTTAAATTAAAGTTTTCTAATTACTGAAACCGGAAATGACGTCATAGTTAAGCGAAATATGCCTAAATTCACTTCCCTTTATTTAAAAACCAACTACATATTCAGAAGTCTTATAATGAAATATTAGTATTTATATACAAATTAATACAATGTGTAAGAGCTTTCAGCCGCCATTTTGAAAACCGGAAGTGATGCCATATCTCGAAAACGGCTGGACCTATTGGAACGATGCTTTAGCAAATTCTTCATGGTATATCACTTTAAGTATATATTTAGCTCCAAACAATATTTTTTTTAGTAAATTATTCGGAAATGGCGTATTTTTTAAAAAGAATTAGCCATTGTTGCCCCAAAAAGTTTTACAAGTTGTGTAAATAAACTAAAAAAATAATTGATATCCCCATAAAAAACACTCCGTGTAAAAAAACAGCCAAGTCTCTTCAACTAAAAAAAAATATTATGAAATCTAAAAATTCTGCACTGAAACGTAGTGATATCAAAAAATGAGCCAAGTCAAATCTTTATTTGAAAATTAAAAAATACTTGGCGCATCGTTTTTTTAGGGCATTGTAGGTATAGGTACTGTAAGTATATGTATCTAGTGGAGCGGTCGCTCCACGCCAGCCAAGTCGTACGGCGCGCGCACACTCTCATATAAAGGCTGGAGCAAACCCACTTTTACTGTAAGCATCAAAGTGGCATTTTCGGCCTACTGGATCTTAAAATTGGAAAATCTCACATTGTTGCGATATATCTTAATTTCGAGCTATGGCCCACCCTACAACAATACCAAATTTGGGAACAATAGGTTACGCCCTTTGCGCGCTAGAGGGCCGTGAAAACAGTGTTTTAGGGCGGTTTTCATAATAATAATAATAATAATAATAATAATCTCAGTAGTAGTAGTAGTCTCCTGGAATTCAAATCCGGTAATCAGGCCACAGCCTAAACGGCTGAACCGATTAATCCCACATTTTTACCACGTGTGCACTTTTGGCGTCTGATTTAACCTTCACCCCATGAATTTTTTGTGCCGCCATTTTGAAACCGGAAGTGACGTCATATCTCGTCAACGGCTGGACCGATTGGAACTAAAATTGCGCCAAACGATTCAGACGGTCATCTTTATGCATGAACAGTAGCAAAAGACTAAACATTATGTAAAAAAAAACGGAAATGACATAATGAAATTTGAAATACATCGATTGGCTTTTTGGCAACAAAGGTTAATCCGATTATTTTGATATTTATGTAACGTATGTACTTTTGACGTCTCATGTGACTTGTTATAAAACCAACCGGAAGCCGCCATTTTGAAACCGGAAGTGACATCATATCTCAATAACGGCTAATTAGATTTCAACGAAACCAGCGCAAAACAATTAAGACGGTCAACTTTATGTATTATCATCAATAATATTTGCAGTTTCCCATACCTAAACCGGAAATGACGTCACACATTTTAATAAACTCAAAAATTTATATTTTTATGCAATAAATATACTATTTGAGACAGCTTATAAAATTGTAATCATGTTTAAAATATACTTCAAGGGGTCAGAGATTTCAGCCGTCATTTTTAAACCGGAAGTAACGTCATATCTCAAAAACTGGTAGACAAATCGGTATGAAACTAGCGCCAAACGATTCGGAATGCCATCTCTATGGAATATGAACAGTACAAATAGAATTTTCCTGTTTATGAGATCGGAAATGACGTCATTCAAATGTATAAATTATTATAATTCCCTCCTATACAATAAATACATATTCAGAAAGCTTAAAATGATACACATCATTTATAGGAATAAATTTTATGTGGCATTGCAGAAAATTCAGCAGCCATTTTGAAAACCGAAGTGTTGCCATATCTTGGAACTGGGTTGACTGATTGGAATGAAACCTTTGCTATTCTTCGTGAAAGATCATTTAAAGCAATTATTTAGGACCATACGCTGATATTTATTAGTGGTAACCAAATTGTAAAGGGTGATGATTTTTTATAAAGAATTTAGTAATTGTTCATTTCATATGTGTCAAAAGTTGCTAGAATAAACTAAAAAAAGGAGTGATATCCCCATAAAAAAACACAAAAATACCAGCCAAGTCTCTTCTACTAAAAAAAATATATGAAATCTAAAAATTCTGCACTGAAAAGAAATGATATCAAAAAATTTGCCAAGTCAAAACTTTATTTGAAAATCAAAAAATACTTGGCGCATCGATTTTTTAGGGCATTTTAGGTATACTATATGTTTGTATATTTTATGTATATTTTATATCTGGCCTATACTTCTAAGCTATTAATATAAACGATGCGCCAAGTATTTTTTGATTTTCAAATAAAGTTTTGACTTGGCAAATTTTTTGATATCATTACTTTTCAGTGCAGAATTTTTAGATTTCATATATTTTTTTTAGTAGAAGAGACTTGGCTGGTATTTTTACACGAAGTGTTTTTTTATGGGTTATTTTTGTCCCTGGACATGGGATCAAATGAAAACAATTGGAGTACAGATTTAAATGAGTCCAATGATATTCTGTCGGTAAACCAGGACTATGACCCCTCTCTGGATGTATAAGGGTGTAAGGGTGGGAAAGAGGCGGCAGGGACCTATAGTAGGGAACCGTCCAATCATTTGACTATTGAGCCACTGCACAATGGATTCAGTTACTTTATCATTGATAAATTAAAATATTTTACTAAAATTCGCATAGTCGAACATGCACATGCGGTTTCGATTCGAGAATAGGCCCCCTGGACACGCCTTTCCTGACTGAGATCAAGGTCGTGGATGTTCTCAGTCGAATGGAGAATGAAGGGAAGGTTCCCTAGGTACTAATAGGCCATGGCCGCCTCCTTCCCAATCAACATCCTCAAGTCCTCAGCTCAGACCTTGTATGACTAGGGTTTATGAACCCTATTTACAATCACTGCCCCGGGTAAAATCCCTTATCACGGTTAATCGTTATACCTATTTATTTTAATATCCCCCAATTCATTAAGCATGTCTTTTGCAGGGCTACCTGCAAAGTCCTCACCATAGGCCAAAGGAGGTGCTTTATGATGAGGCTTATGTACCTATATTAAAACATGTTAAAACTACTCATTGACAAACACAGAATATGTTTGGAAACGGTAAAATATAGATATTTTCCTATAGTTACTAATTGGCACGTTATCACTATAGCAGTTACACCTGCCGCCATTATCGCATTAGTAAAATGTTTGCAATCTTAAAATGCGTGTGTAAAATTATAAAATCCAACAGTATCAGTATGATGCAAGCGCAGACTTATAAACTTGATTAGAACTCTGTGTAAATGCTCTGACAAGGAATACATCCCTTTGAATAATGACGAATCGCTTAATGGGGTGGGGGAAGGGTATGAATATAACATGATTTTATTAATAATCAACAAATGATAGTTAACATACTTGTTTTAGCGTAATATTAAGTCACAAGAGTTGCTGAATGCATGCAATGCCTGGGTTATGCATATGGCTGGGCTAGGCTGGGCTATAGGAATCCTGCTCGTGACGTCACAGTGGTAGAAAAATGGAGGCTGCTATGGTAGGGAAAATGTGTCAAAGCTCTAAATAATAGCAATAAATCATATTTATCAGATGAATATTTAAGTATAGATATAGATATAGTATAGATATAGTATAGATAAATATTGCGTATTATTATTAGCTTGAAACTTGGAATGTTAATTGCTAACATTTCAAAGGCATCGGTTTCCGCTTTCAACCAGGGAAACTGGTGAGGTGTCAGGGAAGTGGGGGGATTAAGTTTAAATTAAGAGAGACAGTAGGTCTCACTTTTCTCCTGGCAAACTGTCAAAGCATTGTAAATAAGTTTATACAATTTAATCATCTTGTCGAAACCCATAGTCCAGATGTCGTGATTGCAACCGAAACATGGTTACATGAAGGTATACATGATGGTGAAATAATGGGAAATGATTACAATATTCACAGAAGGGACAGGGGCTCTAGAGGAGGGGGCGTATTCATAGCGGTTAAATCATACATCCCAAGCTCAGTTATGTGGAAGGACAGCTCGCATGAAATTATTGGTGTTAAAATACAAATAGGAAATAGTGTGGCTAAAATAATTGGGGTGTATCGATCTCCTAATGAAGGGTTAGATGTATTTGAAAAATTAAATGAATATCTAAATGAGTACGAGGACTGCAGATCACTGGCAGTCGCAGGAGACCTTAATTTGCCAAATGTTTCCTGGGAAGTTAGGGCAGCAGGAGGGAGCAGTGCAGCACAAGTTGCTGTCTCGAAACTGCTAGGAATACATGATCTCAAGCAAGTTGTAAAGGAAGGTACGAGACACTGTGTTTTATCCAACAAGGTTAGTCTGCTAGACGTTGTATTAGTCAAAAGTGAGCAACTAGAAAATAGCTGCGAGGTAGTGGAGGGAATAGGAGATCACAGTGCTGTATTGTTTAAATTGAAAAGTAATGTAGTAAACCATAGGGAAAACTGCGCTCCAACAATAATTAAGTCTTACAAAAAAGCTGACCGAAAGAGCATAGCCACTTATCTAAAGGAAGAATTTAACAAGTGGGCAACAAGTAATTCCGATAGTATACATAGTAGTTGGGACTCGTTTAAAAACATAGTAACCTTCTGCTATGATAAATTCATACCAACGAAAACAATCACAAAGAACTCGGATCCTGTATATTATACTCGGGAAATAAGGTCACTTAAAAGAAAATGTCAAAAGCTTTACAGTTCGAGGAGATATAATAATATAAAATTTAAGAAAATAACTGGAGAACTTCTACTTGCAAAGCACAAAGCATATAATAATTACTTGAAGTGTATACTCGACAATGAAGAGGACAACATAGGAAAATGGGATAGGTTCTATAGACACATTAAGCAAAAACGTGGAGCTACCACCAAAATATCAACTCTAAGAAAGGAAGGTGTGTGTGTCACTGAGGAAAAAGATATTGCTAACATGTTGAATAGTCAGTATGCAAGTGTGTTTGGTGATAAGACTGCTGTACAAAATATTTGATACCCGAAAGCTGTGAGGGTGATAGGTTCCTATTTAGCAATGAAAGTATTGCCAGAGCTATCGACAAGTTAAAAAATAAAAAGTCTCCAGGGCTAGATAATATATCAAATGACTTCTTAAAGCTATCAAAAAATGAAATAGTCCCATACCTAAGATCTATATTCCAAATGTCAATCAATAACTGTCAAATACCATATGATTGGAAAAAAGCAGTGATAGCCCCCATACCAAAAGGAGGAAGCAAAGATATGCCAGAGAATTATAGGCCCATTAGTTTAACCAGTAGTATCTGTAAAGTATTTGAAACCCTTGTTTCAGACTACATCAGATACGTCCTAAAATCATCTAACTTTCTAACATCAGCCCAACATGGATTCAGGGGGGGATACTCATGTGATTCGCAACTGACTAGCCTAACACAGGAGCTGTCAGACGCTGTCGATAACCACAGTGAGGTAGATGCCGTAATGCTCGACTTTGCAAAGGCATTTGATACTGTACCGCATGACCTCCTAATATACAAAGTGGAACATCTAGGGATCGATGAAAGGGTGACAAATTGGATCAACAACTGGCTCACAAACCGGACGCAAACAGTAAGGGTAGGCAGTGTGTTTTCAGAGGAGCTGGCAGTAACATCAGGAGTACCACAGGGTAGCGTATTGGGCCCCCTCCTTTTTCTTATCTTCATAAACGATATTGACAAGGACATAACATGCCCCCTGAGACTAAAACTTGGGCAAAACTTAACAAAATGAAACTTAATGAAAGCAAAAGTCAGCTAATAAAATTCACACGTAAAAGGCCCCAAAATCAACTCAAATTTAAATATACAGTTAATTCTGCGCCGTTAGAATATATTGAAAACTGTAAATATTTGGGAGTAATCTTAAATTGCAAATTAAATTGGAAAAATCAAACTGACTTAGTAGTAAAAAAAGGTATGCAAAGCCTCAATTTTGTAATGAGAAACCTCAAAGGCTGTAGCACAGAGGTAAAGGAGATGGCATATAAAAGCATTGTAAGACCAGTACTAGAATATGCTAGCAGTGCTTGGGATCCTTACCAACAAGGACTTAAAGATTCAATTGAAAGTGTGCAACGGAGAGCAGCAAGGAAAGTATTAAATAAATTTGGTAGAAGGCACAGTCCCACCGAAATGATAGAAGAACTGGGTTGGAAGTCACTTCAAAGGAGGAGAAGAAATGGAAAGTTGATTGCCATGTTTAAAATAACCCGTGAACATGCGGCCTGGAATGAGCTATTCAAGTCAATAGGAAAAGCCACATTTATAGGAAGAGGGAATCATGTAGAATCTAGGCTATCCAGGAAATTTTACAAAACAGATGTAGGTAAATTTTCATTCTTGGGGTCCTCCATTCCTGAATGGAACAAACTAATTGCAGCTCTAGACACATTTCCAGATTCTATTGGTGACCTTAAAGAGATATTACGGTCTGAGTAAATTAAAAATTATAAGTAGTTTTATTTGTAAAGGTATGTATTTCATACCTCTTGCTTATTAGTATTGTATTAAGTATTAATATAAGATAAAATTATTATGACCTAGATATCTATTGATATTGATATAAATTAAATTATAAGTATTATTATTACTAACTTTATAACTGTCATAATATTATTATTAGTATTGTCACAGTATTATTATTATTATTATTGTCAATATTATGATGAAATGGATGTTAAGTACATATATTGTAACCCAGCGAAAGAGCTGAAAACAATAAAATGAATAAATACAAATACAAATACAAATCTTTCTTTCACAAGTAATCACTCAAAATATGAGATTTGGATTGCCGCTGTCAGATTTGTTTTTCCCTATACTTTTGTATAGGTTACTATGGCAACCTTTTCTCATGCAGGATGCCTATAGGCGGAACCAAGGGCGCGGGACCACTGAGCGGTCGGATATTTTTGTTAATTACTGACCAACTATGATACATAAAACACTTGACAATTAATAAGCATGTATATATAGTGTATAGAACTTAATAAAACAATCGTGCCGTGCGAAATTATCAGTGTTAATTGAAATTAATACATAAATTGATACTTTTGGAAAAATACCTGCTTTTTGGGAAATAGAACCCAAAATATTCATCTGGTGAGAAAGTTGTAAGAATATTCTTCCTTATATTATTACGCAACTTTTATTTCATTACAAAATTTCTGTATCTATAACCGTTTGGATACAAATAATTATAATAGATTTTCCACCCCCGACAGCCCCCTGCAACCCCCTACGCGTATTCAGCTTTGGCACCAACGCGATTTAGACACTCTAGGACCCAAGGAACAATAATTTCATGGTGCCCACATATCTAACTAAAAGCTCCACGGGAATAAGTTTTGATACTGGACTATAATGTCCTTCTAGGAAGCATGACAAATCCATATGCCTATTAAAAACCTATAAAATTATGTAAAACTCACATTCACTTGACAATAAGCTATTGAATTCCTCACGCAACATGGGACATGAGAAGAGGTTCTGGACTGACAGCTAACAATAGAATTAAATCATAATGAACCTGCAAAACTATAAGCACGCAAAACTAAGGGCTGCAATCAGGTCATTAACCCACGACCAGCAGCAAACAACTAACGAGTGGTTAGTTCTTCGGAGTCTTCGCTTGCTTCAAGAATCAAGGTCGACCAGTTGCCCCCACCCCCCTTCCTTCCTCAACCAATCGCTCACAACCATTCACTAGCCTACTTAATCAAAATTATGTTTTGGAATAATTCAGTGAACACTGAAAATTGTTGGATAGGGAAAGAAAATATCTTGTCTATCTATAAATTTTTGTCATGAAGTTTAAAATATTATCTTTTCAACAGAGAAAGTTTGGTTTAACCATGAATCACCAAAATCCTGTAATGTGTCAACAAATCCATGTGTCCCTCTTTGTAAAAATGGCACCCCTGAATTGTAAATGTAATCTTTTAAATTTATATTTTAATTTGTGTATAGTAATTTATAATTAAATTGTAGGGTTTTTTTTTTTATAAAATCTTTATTTACACATGTACATGGATTTACAATCACAGTTGACATACATACAGAAAAAATGAATTATAGGAATACTTAGAAACTAATAAAGAAATCAGGGTCTTTTACTTCCAGGCATAAAAATGTTTGTATTACGTTATTGATAAAGTACTGGGTTTCGAAATCAAGTATTGAATTTCGGAAAAAAGTGCGAAAAAACCGAAAGAATGAAAGTAATTGGATTGTGGGATTACAGGCATAATGGTTAACTTATTGATAATAGTTTTGTTACAAGCAAAAATAAATAAGTGTAATTACATATTTACTAATGATGATAATGATGATTCTACAATCGCAGCCATCCAGGAGAACAATACAGTAGTGATTAAGTGATTAAGTTTACATGATTATATGCATGGGTCTTTTGTGTTTGTATAAAGATTTGTTTAATGAGTACTGCCCAAGAGATGAGATGAGAGGATTTGGATTATTGAGACTATTTATGTAAAAGTTGTAAGTTAATTTGTGTATAAAGCTATGTACTGAAGGTACTTTGAACTTATTGTGTATTCTACTACTCCTAGTGTATCGTGGATAGTTTCCCGCTATTCTTAAACATTTATTCTGGACTACTTGCAGCTTCTTGATGTTTGTGTCGGATGCGCTGCTCCATGCTGGTGCTGCATATGAGATGATAGGCCTGATGATCATTTTGTAGATTAGAAGTTTATTCTCTTCGCTTAGACGGCTGCTCTTGTTAAACATGGGGTATAAGCTTGACATTACGGCATAAGCTTGCTGGATCTTGTGCTTGATGTGAGCAGCGTATGTTAGCCTGGAGTCAAGTTGGACGCCAAGGTATTTAACGCTGCTTGACCAGTTGATAACTACGTTATTTAAAACGATCTGTGGTCTTCTGGATGGTAATCTTTTAGTAAATAAAATTGATGTTGTCTTGTCATCATTAACTTTGATTTTCCATTTTTTAAAGAATTTTTCAATTTTGAGGTATGCCTTTTGCAGTCTGGTTTGAATTGTGTCTGTTCTGAAGGAAGAGGAGAAGATTGCCGTGTCGTCAGCATAGAGGGACAAATGGATGTGAGGAGACCTTGGAACATCATTTATATAAAGTGAAAAAAGAACTGGGCCTAGCAGGGAACCTTGGGGTACCCCAGCTGAAATAGGTCTATGAGATGATCTGGCTTCGTTGATGGTTACATAAAAAGTTCGGTTTTGTAGATAGGAATGGAGGATGTGACATATGTATTTTGGGACGTGTAGACTGATAAGTTTGAACATCAGACCGTGGTGCCATACGGTGTCAAATGCCTTCTCGATGTCTAGTAGAACCATACCAGTATGCTGTTTAGAGTTAAACTTCTCGGTGATATATTCTGCGAGGCGAACCAGTTGATGCGTAGTCGAATGTTTCGGGCGGAAGCCAAATTGTTCATTTATAATAGTGTTGTTTGAGGTGATGTACTTGTTGATTCGGACAAGAATAATTTTCTCAAAAGCTTTGCTTAGCGAGCTCAACAGACTGATTGGCCTGTAGCTCGTAGCCAGGGTGGAGTCTTTTCCAGGTTTGTGGATAGCAAGGATTTTCGCTAATTTCCACGATTCGGGGAAGTACGAGAGAATTAACATCTTGTTAAATATAGTTGTTAATGAAACAATTGCCTTCTTGGATAGCTGTTTTAGGACAAAGTTTGTTAAGTTGTCTTGACCTGGGGCCTTTTTGTTTTTCCTGCTGAGTAGTATATCTCTCAATTCCTTGGGGGTGATGAGCTCAATATCAGTTGTTTCAATTGGTTGTATGAGATATTTGCGGACAGCTCTCTGCACTAATAAATTATGACTCGAAGTTCCTAGCGTTGCGTTCTGGTTGTGAATATTCTGAAAGTTGTCCGCAAGAGCATTTGCTTTTTCATTATCGCTGAGTGCCATGCCTCCGGGAACGGTAAGTGGCGGGATGGTCATTGTTTTCTTCTTGAATAGCCTCGTTGCACTCCACAACGTGCAAGTCTCTGTTGGTTTCAGCTTGATAAGGAAGTCACCCCAATTGTTATTCCTCCATTTTGCAATGTCTTTTCTAATACTTGCATTAGCGCTGTTGACTGAAGTTTTGATGTGTTGCAATCTTGTCGATTGGAATAACCTAAGAAGCTTGTTGCGAGCTTTGATCTTGGCTCTGATGGAATCTGGTAGAGGGATGACACGGTGAGATATGTTTGTTGGAGGAGCAGCTACATTCAAGGCTGTCTTGATATTTTCGCTGAAGTGAGCTAAGTGATGGTCAATGTCTGCTTTAGAGTTGATTCTAGGGTTAGTAATGTTGTTTTTGTCTAATTCGAGACGGAATGTTTTCCAGTTAGCTGTATTGTAGTTATGGACACTTTTAGGTGGAATCTGATCATTAGTTTTTTCAATGGTAAAAAGAACTGGGTTATGATCAGAAGGCAGACATGGTCTAGACATGAGGCTCGAGACGAAGTCTACTCCCTTCGTCAGCGTTAGGTCCAGTACGCTGGGACGAGCGTTGTTCCTAGAAGGCTGGTATGTCGGTTCAGGTGGGTATAGTATTTTGAAATTCTTGGTAGTTGAGTGCTCTAAAAGTGTGGTGCCGTTTCTATTGTTTGCAAAGCAGTTCCAAGTAATGTGTTTCGCGTTTAAGTCGCCGATTATTATGACTTTCTTGTTAAGTCTTAGGAGTTTGTTGATGTCGCCTGTAGAGATACGGCCTTTTGGTGGATTGTAGACGGAAACAATAGTTACGTTGATGAAGGATGTGTGGAGAGTGATGGCTACAGCTTCTAGTTTTTCTAGAATTGGGATAGTTTGTTGAAAGTGCCTAATAGTACTTTTAACTGCGATGGCAACTCCTCCGCCTTTTCCATTACGGTCACTTCTGTATACTTTGTAGCCTCTTAGTTTCAGTTTGTGTCTTGGGTTAAGATGAGTTTCCGATATTCCTATGATGTCGATGTCATGCTTTTGAGCCATGTTGATGAGTTCATGTGTTTTATTTAGTACGGAATTGCTATTCCAGAAAAGTACGTTATATTTCGGTAGTTGCATGGCCATTGCAAAAGGTTAGGGTAGTAAGGTAAACAACCCTTCTGCGAGGATTATGACTTTGGAAAATGTGTCTTCCGCTTCGGAAGCTTGTTGAATTGTTTTGATCAGTGTGTTCTTGATTTTGTGCAGGTCAAGGCCTCCAAAAAGTGATTTGAGGAGCTGCATTACGCTAGAAATGCTGATTTCTTCTGCGGCTTGTTGATGTGGTGGGTTCCGTTGTGTAGTACGTGGCCAGGTTGGTATTTCATTGTCGTTTGTTGATGCGCTGTTGCCGAGCGGAGGGAAATTTGCTTGTCTGTATTGATATGATGGGTTAGATGAGTTGTTGTTGTTGTTGTTGTTGTGAGCAGGAGATGACCGCTGTGATTTGAGGCTGAGTTGTTTGGCAAATACAGGGCATTGCCTGAAGCTCGAGGGGTGTGGGCCACCGCAGTTAGTGCAGGTGGGAGGGGTTGCTGGGTCTTTGATGCAATCTTTAGTGGAGTGATTCTCCTTGCACTTGACACATTTAGGCTGTCTGTGGCAGTTCTTAGAGGTGTGGGCGAATGACTGACAGTTAAAGCACTGTGTTACTCCCGATATGTTCCTGTATGGTTGCCATGTTGTTACGCATCGACATATTTTTTTAATTTTGTACACATCGCTCGACTTGGTGTTAGCGGCAAACGTTATTATGAACATGGGATATGGTACAGAGAGTGGATTAGATTCCGATGGCTTTTTTATCATTTGCTTGATTTTCGTAGCAGGCATATTTTGGCTTTTTAAGTCATCCATTATCTCTTGGGTTGTGAGATTAGGTGGGAGGTTCTTAGCGACTAATCTGATTTCGCGCTGGTCTCTCGGCGTATATGTGTGGTACTCTAGTTTGGCATCGTTAAACGTTTTTTGAGTTATGTTATAATCTGCTATGTTCTTTGTCAAAATAATAATTCTGTCCCCTTTGTATTTAATGTCAAACTCATCTGTTAGATTTTTCTTGAGTTCAGAAAAAGTTGCGGCGTGGTTATTGAATAGATGGTATAAGACTATTGGCGGGGGTGGCCTTGTCTTGTGAACTGCGTTGTGATTTTGTGTCTGTCGGGTGGGTTGGCTTGAGTCAGCTACCTCGTCTTCATCTCCTGTGCTGTCGTCTGATAGCATTGAGAATCTGTTGGACGTGTCTAGGATTGTGCTAGCATCCATCGCGTCGTCTTGTTTGCGACGTTTGTTGCCTCTGTTATTGTTTTGTGCTTTGACGGATTGCATTTTATCTGAATTTGTGTTCTGAGTCGGTATGCTTGTTGCGTCAGGTAATGATCGTTTGGGGATTGGTGGTGGGACAATTGCGTTAAATTGCATGTTTGATTGTTTTTGAAGATATTCTTTCGCTAATCCTAGCCCTCCCGGGCTGGATGTATGTTTTACGGTTGCGTTGCTGACAGATCTTTATGTTGATTTGTCTGAACTTGTAGAATATTTGTTTGTACTCACTGTGTATGCCAAGCATTCAGTTGTACGTACGATTGGTATGACCCTGCAGAGATGTTGTCGCCACGGAGTCCACTAGTCGAATGAAAAATTGTAGGGTGAATCAATACTCAACCACTCAATAACATTTTTAAGTAAACCCCACTCTGCACATTATGTTTCCCACCCTGCAGGCAGGGGTGGACAAGCAAGCGCTGTCAAGCCAAGCGTCTGCGCCCGTTGACGATGCGCCGCAACGCAAGTGCTCCATTTGCTACGGCAAAGACGAGTGACGACTAGACGAGGAATAACATTCACTAAATTTAAAGTTGACTAAAGTACAAATAAATTTAAATAATTCTACGGCATGCTATGTGTGTAGTACTTCATTTTGATTTAAGATATTGTCCTGATTGTTAAGTTATGCAAAAATATCCAATTATTATCCGAGGCAGCCACGATAATCTAAAACATCTTTCTAAAATTCTTTCTTCGTATGAATTATATAATAATTGCATGGTCTAAGATGCGTAATGTCCGGCCGCAGGGTTGGGTAGGTATAATACAGGACGTCTAAAATGGGTATAATACCTATTTTGCGACATATTTTACATGTATAAAATTAAAATTTGTAGGAAATGATGGGGTTGCAGTACAATCAAACAGTAATTGACATGTAGTTTGATTAATACTAACTAGGGAAAAGCTCCGTGTAACGCGTTGATGAGCGAGCACCGACACGCACGACATCGCCAATCGAGCACGATCCATACAATCAAAGATAACTAACTATACCAACATTATTACCAATTTTCCTTGCAACTTTCCATAAACACTCTGGATCAATTAAATAACAGATTATTGTACTGATACTTTTCCATCAATCTCTTTGGACAGATATTCAAAACACTTAAAACAGCAATAAGTATGTAAATTCTGAAATGTGTAAAATATTATGCTATCTAGTCAAAACGTTGTTTTCATAACTGTGAAACACAATCCATATCCTAAAATAAATTATTTTAGATAGGTACCTATACCTATAGCTATGTATATGAAATACCTACATTGACTACATTATTTATTATTGCAATATGATTAACTTATCAACATAAAAGAATGTCTTTCATTGATACTGAGAATAGCCATCTATAAACTTTGCTTTGGTACATAGAGCAACCCAGAATGCAGTGGAATTTCTGTTTTGAAATGTCATTTCTGACAGTTATTAAAACTGTCAATAAGTGCATATGTTCTTGTCTGGTAGGGCTGAAAATTTGTAAAATAACAGACAACGTTGGCCTTAACGACCATGCAAAATATGAGTTTGATTGATCAGGTTAATCAGACTATTTGATAGGTCAAACGGTGGTGTGGCTACAGGCAGTGGTTAATTTGTATTAGAAAAGGTGGGTAAGCCCAAGATCTCTAGAGTAACCCATATAATGTACCTATCTTGGGGTAAGCCCACCCCACAAATGTCATGGGAAACGCATTACTGTACGGAATCAATGGGGGGTCTGGGGGAAGGCCCCCCAGAAGAACGCGGGTCCGGGGCGCGCAGCCCCAGGAAAATTTGAATTTCTGGAATGAATTTGGTGCGTTTCTGAGCTTTTTGTAAAATATTTGAACCAAACCGTGAACCGTGGATATTTGAACTGTGGATTTTTATCTCCACGAAAAATAAGTTTGTAGAGGGCGACCAAATGTGTTGTATTTAACAGTGTTATTAATATTAAAGAGAATATTTATATAAAAAGGTGCGTAAGCCCGGCTTACCCTCCAAAAAAGGTGGGTAAGCTGGGCTTACCCGGGCTTACGCCCAAATTAAGCACTGGCTACAGGCCATTATAAATTAAGCATACAAATGTCAGTAAAATGTCTATTTCTTTTAAAGTTCATAACAGATTACAGATTTGTCAAAAAACACTTATAATGCTGATACCAATGGCTATGCAAAATATGGCGATGATCGGTTAACCGATTCCACTTCCAGCTTTATTGCACAGAGTTGAGTTTCTTTCATTGCCAAGCTAAGTAGGTACAACTTGAAATCAAGATTCCGTTGAAATTAATGGATCGATTGTGCTGGAAATCAATAGCCTTCTGCTACGGATAGTAATGCATCTTTTGTAAAAAAAATTGGCCAGATCTGTTACTTCGTTTAAAAGTTAATGCGAAAAGCACAAATACATAGGTACACACAAAAAAAAAACAGAAATTTGTGCCATATGTTTCAAGTGGAGACGCTCGCTCAATTAATTTACAATATATATGGTGTCTTTTTAGTATTAATAGTTATTACCTAGTTTCCCATCAACATATTGTGGATCAGGTAACAAATTCTGATTGTCAGAGTACATCTACATCTAGGCACCTAGACCCTTACCTAATATCGCCAATTTTTCAGTAGCACCGTGTTACTGTAGCACGATCGGCTAGTTGCCATGGCGACAATGTTACTTCTTATGGCTAAAACTTTTAAAACAAAAGTTGTGCAACAGTAACACGGTGCTACTGAAATATGGCGATATTAAGTAAGGGTCCTAGTGCCTAGGCAAATTTATTTTCAGTTTGAAGCCTACCTAGGGGTGTGTGAAAAAAAAGTAATATTAATATTAATATTTAAAAACTAAGATATTTAGAACATTTTTTTGAATAGGTATTTGAAAAGATTTGTGTGTTCTAATCTTATTTTTCCTACTAGTATTTGATATTCGCTTCGATATTCAAAATATTTTGTGTCTCAAAGTAAATAATCACCATTTGCACACCCCTAGATCGAAATTATAAACTGCAACCTAGGATTGACCGATAAGAAAGATAAAGTTCACTTTAGCCTAAAGTGAGCTTTAGCGGTCAAGATGGCTGTGTTTCATTGGCTGTTGCCATGGTTTCAGCCGATAAATCCAGCCGCTAACTTTATCGGGACTTGGTGCAAGTAAAAAATTTGATCATTTAATGCAAAAATTTGAAACTTTCCTTTTGAGTGGAAACAAGGTGAAAGAGTGTGATTGGCATAAAATATGAAGAAAATAATTTACGACGTGAATATTCTACATATTAGACGCGTATTTTAGACGTTTAGGTATGTCTAATATTATTTTAGACGCGTCACTACCCAATCCTGTGTCCGGGACATTCTTTAATCATTCAAACTTATTAAATATCAAGTTGAAAATGTCTCATTTCAGTTGTAACTGGCCACTTCGACACGTGTGTTATTGCTAGTGGAATTTAAGTAATCTAGCAGCTTTTAGATGCAGATGATCGCGTTTTCGGCCGCTAATATCCCGTGCAATGTGATTGAACTAATGCTTGAAGACTGACTAAGACTTGTGTTTTTGTTTGTACTCGTTGCAGCGAATGTCTGCACAAGGACAGCCCGATTCAATGGCAGAGGAAGACGTCGAGTAGAGTCTAACCAGAGATCTAACCCAGTAGCAAATTAATCAATGTAGCTGTCAAATAACAATAATTGCTGGTACATTTTTCGTTTTTTTTACAGTTGCAAACTACTTCTAAGGCCGGGTAGGACCAACTTTGGATTAGCTCACTATCGTTAGTTAGTGGTCAAATATCCAATGAATCCAAATGGCGCGAATTTCACAGCCAATAGGATTCACTAAATTCCACTAACCATAGATAAGTTAGCTAAATCCAACGGTGGTCCTATCCGGCCTAATTTATTAGTCTTGGTCGTATCACTGACCATCTCGAAGACATGTTGGAATAGGACGTTAATTTCTTGATTGAATCTGTACCTTTTCTGATACGCACCAATATAATCAATAAGGCAATATGCAGCTAAAATGTGACTAGTGTTTGTACCAATGACTGATGAGTACTGCAACATTTCACAATACATCATGTTCCGGTTCGTACTCATCTGCCATTGGTGTGTACAAATTATTGATTTGTTTTACAATCTATTGAATGAACTCTGAAGGAAAAGAACCCAGTCCGTGTGCAATGTTGAATGATTCTCGTTACTGATCGGAGGTTTCTTTTAGAATTCGAGACGTTGAACGAATGTCAGTTTCATTTGTCCCTCAGCTTGTGTGTTCTAGAACAGCTATAATCATGTAATGTATCATTATAAATGTACTGTTACACCTTCATTGTTTATCTATATTAAAATATAATTTTCAAATAGAAATGCTGTTTTATATTCACCTACAGGCTATTTAAGTTAAAGGGTATTTAAAAAGACATTGCAAGCAATGTTGAACGTACTGAAAGAAATATTGCATTGATAAATCAGCTTTTGTGTGCATTTGATAAAATATGTGGTTTATAAAACTTGAAGTGAACATATAATTCTCTACGTAACGGCCTCTGGTTGCCCATATCTCCACACCTGCAAAGATAATCGGCTAATTCCCATGTCCTCACATTTGCATTTGTTCTCTCCACACAAAAAATTCACAAAAAGTATTACTGCTAATTCGTATTATCTATTGACTTATGGCGTTTTCCACTGGCCGCACTGGACTGCACTCAGTTTGAAATTTGCATTAAGTTTTGTATGGTGACGTCATTTCAGTGCAGCTCCAGTGCAGCAGTGGAAAACGCCATTAACCCTTTAACTGGCATACCTACTGCCAACTGTAACTTGTGAACTGGCATACGTTTTGCATTCAACATAATCATAGAAGAAAATACTGATATTGCAATTTTTTTTTCTTCAAACTTGGCACAATATTTGATACTATATTCTTGTCATACAGAAATCTGCTTCCTAACTCATCCCAAAAAGGAAATATAATTTTTACCTCTACCTAGTACCTACCAACAAATTAGTCACTAGTTAAAGGGTAATACCAAGATCACCATGCCATGTTAATTGTCACTTGTCAGATAGTAATACTCTTTGTGAATCCACTCCCAGGTTGACATTCCTCATGTTGAAAATGTTCAACTAGGTATGCGAAATCAAATCCGATCTTTGTTTTCAATGTGTGCTGAAAATTAGTTGAATGAATTGTGAACATTTTCAAGAAGCTCAAAGATGCCCCCCCAGTTCAGACATTTTCTGGAGGCAGCTCTTCATCTGGTCTTAATACGCTTCAAGTCGCCTTCTCGATTATATAAGCCCACCGATCAACTTCGAGACCTGCATAAACCAACTTGAATGGGCGGAGCAAGAGACGATTGTTAAATTCTGTGATCTACATTAAGGAGAGACAAGTTTAGGAGTTTGGTCTTTACCTACTAAATCAAATCCATTTGACATCAAAAATATTCTTTATTCTTTATAATTTCGTTTTACTTTCCAAAGATAACATAGCACATGAAGTTCTTCATAAACTATCAGAATACAAACAATTCTTGTTCCATCGGACTACAAACTAAGTGTACCGATCATCATGGAAAACAAACATGTGCCACAAATAATTAGATATCATAGTCTACATAATACTCTCTACTTTCTAGCAACTATGAAAATTTTATGATAATATACAATCCCTGTAACCCCATTGGCTGCAATGGCACATGCTCTTAAGGTGCTGCAAGCGCGAGCGATTTTGCTGCTTTTTGTAGACACTTTTTGCGATACGATTGGAGACGAAATGGGTGGACCAAATTATTTGAAATTTTAATCATGATTAGATAAAAGACAAACTTAGGGTTATCCCTTGGTACATTTTTAATTTTTTGTTTCGTTAATTAGTAATAATTAGTGGATATTTTGGTGAAAAATTAGCTATTTTCTGATCTCCCTGGGCGCCGTAAAAAATTAAATTTAAAAAATGTGCCAAGAGATAACCCCAAGTTTGTCTTTTATCTAACCATGATTAAAATTTGAGAGCAATTGGTTTACGGGTTTGGTCTCCAATCGTATCGCAAATTTCATTGTTTTGCGCTGTTTTTTTGAATAACCGGCGCCTAATTAACGATGCAATAAGCAAAAATTAAAAAGTGCTACTCATATACTATCAGACTGATCATGTGAACATCCTGTAAAAGTTACACTCACTTATGAAACAATTTTTCTCTCTCAATTTTCTAAAACGGCCGAGTGCTAGTATCACCTTAAGGCTCTTGCACAAAGACGATGGAAACGGCATTCGCACACAATCGGAAGTTCACGGCATTTGCCGCTGACAAACATGCCTTCTTTTATCTCTGTGTATGAGCCTTATGCCTACAGTTATGTTAATTCACCTACCAGAGGTACACAAGTAAATTTTAGTGAGAATTGTGCATTCTCATTCTCCTCCAAGTGTTTTTTTTTAGTTTTGCCTTCACATTATGCAGGACAACATAATATATAATTAATAATTTTAAAAACTAATTAAACTGCTTATGAAGACCTCAGATACATCCTCAAGATGTTGAGTAAGATTTCTATTGACAAAAATGTATTGAACATTGTCAAGTATTGTATGTATTTTTAATTTTTATGCATAATACTCCAAGTTGTATCATCATTTAGAAGTGAGTTGGTGAAAGTGCTTGATTTTTTAATCATTCGAAGTAAAATTGATAAAAACATGTTTTAATGATTGCCGAGCATCCCGTTTCCTCTTTACAAGATAGTTTTGAACCTGATCGACTTTGCATATTTGGAAGATGTTTGTTATAAACAATTTGTACAACTCATTTCCTTGCAATGTTTGAATGCCGATTGCAAAACAAAATTGTCCACAGTGTTACTTCTCGATGACCTCTGATAGATGTTAACATTCACGACACCCTCGCAAGTTAAATCAGTTACGTTTACAACACAGCCGACAAAGACAGAACGGAACTTGGATATCGGTCAACGATTTCCAAGTCCACTGATCACATCGCTGTCTATACTTCGGAAGTTTTATTAAAACACATTGAACACGATTCAAGGCACAACTTGCCTGAACTCATGTTGTTTCATTCATTACAGGAATAATATAAAAGATTACTGTTGGTCATCTATGCAAGTATATAAACCACCACCCACCAGATTCAGTCCGACTAGCAATCATTCACCAACACCATGTGGTAACTATATCACTACCTTTAATGAAGACACCAATAACATAGATAGATCAAATAAATAGGTATTCCATTACAATTCCATGATGTCTTTCATCGATTAGCAGCTATGTTTATAGATTTTGCAACGAGAACATACACAAGCCAACTTGTAGGTAGATTGCTAAATTAAACCTCTCCAATAAAAGCTAACATTCACTTATGTATACTTGGCCAAAGAAAAAATGGTATTCAAAAGAAACAGATTGGCTTCCTTGACAATCAGTCCTATGAATCAATCATAGAATGGTATGGATCATTCAATTATCAATGAAATCAGAGCCCACCTATTATTAGACGACGGGTTAGCATCAACTTCATTGGATGATGCCATTAAATCTTTTTTCAGCTAATCAATTTATTTTGAATAGTTTTTACTTGGGCCTAGAGTACTTGATGAACACGATAAGAGACAGTCATATTTCTATAATAGTTTAAAACAGATGTTGAACTGAAGTGGAAATACCGACTACTTTTGATAACGAAAACAGTTGGAGGTACATTTCAAGTACTGCGCACACAATCCTGGGAAAAAGTTTCACAAATGACATCGGTCACTAAAAAGCAATTAACCCATTTGATAAAGTTCGTTCACGTTTAGAATATCAAGCCGCAATGGCGGCCATGTACTACTGTAGTCTAGCGAACAATTGTATACCTACACATGTAAATATCAATATTCAGAAAATATGTATAAGACGACTGTAGATACAGATAAATCAATTTTATTGAAGTTTTCTAATATTTTCTACTATTAAAAAGTGTGTATTTCACATAATTTATACAATTTCAATAATACAAAGAAGAAAGTATTGCCATTGACAGTGCAGTGTTCATGTGAACGACCAATGAACGACGTGATGACTAAAACGTTAGAAATATTCTTAACGTGAACGAACTTTAGTAGAAGAGACGTAAAAAACATCTGAAAGAGGTTATTGCATTCATTGACTGTAAATAATTTGTCACCAATTATTAGGAGGGGTACCCAACAATCAATTCCCCCCCATCCACACCAACCAACCAACGATAATGTGAAAACAATTTTGACAGAAATTACGTAGGTAGGGGAAGAGTGACGACCTTCAGCAACTTAATTCTAAACGCTACAATGAAATAAATGAGAATAAATTAATTACAAAGGCACAATCTGTGAGCACTGACTTGTAATAAGTGAAATGAATTGTGATTTTGATGAGGAGGCAAATTCTAGAGTTTTCATGTTTTGAAACCAGGTGTGTTTTCATTGTTTAAAACGTAAAACAGTTGACAACCTATGTATTGCTTAGCCTTCAACTTTTTTACATTTTAAACAATGAAAACACACATGGTTTCAAAACATGAAAACTCAAGAATTGGCCTCCTGATGTTAAATCAAGCGAATGTCTTAAGCTATGCATAAAATCTTCACCTGGAGGCCAAGTCTTGAAACTTTTGCTTTCAGGACGCAAACGCTCTAGGACGTCAACAAGTCCCATTTACTGTAAGAATGATTGCCATTAAAACTTTAATTTAAGCCACTTATTTGATTGGCATCCAGCAATCTATTGCAAATAATTTATTAACATTATAATTATAATTACATATGTTATTCAGTCATTAAAACCTTATATAAAATGAAGCCAAACAGTTGACAGTAGATTTCAAGGTCGTCATTCTTACAGTAAATGAGACTTCATTGTTAACGTCCTAGAGCGTTTGCGTCCTGAAGGCGTAAGTTTCAAGACTTGGCCTCCTGTACATTTGACAGCTTCGGCTTATGTTTTTATAATGCTTAACAATTATTAATGGAAAACTAGGTGAAAGTTTGGAGATTAGCTAAAAAGATAAATATTAATGTTATGTTATTAATGTGAGTATTATTAATGTTCGTGACTGAATGTTAACGTAGGTCAACACTGTGCTAACCAATTTGATTTTGCGCCTTTGACTGGATTCTCGCTGCCTACTTCAAACACCTCTTGATGAAGCTGCTTGAAGAAGTCTCTACGTTCCGTCCCACGAGAGAAACGAGGGAAGATATCGCCAGGCTACAGTTATGTCATTTTGAAACCTAGAAACTCTGTCCCAGCCCTTCTTTCTCGCAGAATGAATATTAGCTAATCTATAATTTAGGGGTGTGCGAATATTCGAAAATTTCGAATACTTCGAAAATATTTGGTTCAAATATTCGATTTGGTATTCGAAAAAAAAGTATTCGAATATTCGAAAATTTTCGAATAGTTCATGTCTTTTAATTCAAAATAATCCCGCCATTTCTAATATGGGAGTATTTTCCAATGCTGCCAACTGCTGCAAAGTCTAAAACTTCAACCGAAAATTGTCATGGCCGCCATTTTGATTTCGAGGGATATTATTTGTAGGTTATTGTTCCTCCAGGTAGACCTTCCTCATACTCCATTTGTTCCTGTTAATTTCATTTTTTGTGATGATTAATGACAACAAAATAATCCTGGCATATTACATCATAATCAGTACATTCATTTATATGGCCATCTTTCATTCTGGTCATATGAAAAAAGTTTGGTGTCAATTTTTTATTTTTATTGATAGGTATTATGCATTTTAATGTAGGTTCCTACTATTCGATATTCGAAATATTTTTGTCAGTTATTCGATATTCGTATTCGAAGTCAAAAATCACTATTCGCACACCCCTACTATAATTAATAAGTAAGGAAAGTATGTATGTGGATCCGGTGCGGTTCTTGCTCTGTTGGTTGCTTGTGCTGGCCCTGAAAAGGGCCGTTCGCAGCGACGTTTCGAGGCACTTGCTGTCCTCATCCTCAGGCAGGCTGGGGTGGAATGGCTGGATGGGAAAAGCCGGCTCTAAATCTTGCCTACTGTCGCAAGTAGGCGAGCCAATGGGAAAAGAGGAGGAATTGGCTGCGTGACCAATGGGAGCGCGGGAAATGAGTAGGAGTAGGGATGGAGGAGCGGTGGAGGGGGTTGTCTGGTCAGCTGATCACTCAGTTGACTTTTGGAGCTGGGCCTTGGCACGACTGCGTGTCAGGGGTCCCTGGGCCGCTGCTGGTGTCGGCTCCCTCAGTGCGGCGGGGACTCCTGCGGTGACACGACTGCGTGTCCGTGGTCCCTGGGTCGGGTCCGCGATGGTCGGCGGCGGCGGTGATGTCGGCTCGGTCGGGGCGACGGTGATCTGCGCCATGACCGGCCAGCCATTCAACCCCAGCCTGCCTGAGGATGAGGACAGCAAGTGCCTCGAAACGTCGCTGCGAACGGCCCTTTTCAGGGCCAGCACAAGCAACCAACAGAGCAAGAACCGCACCGGATCCACATACATCTATCAAGGGCTCTGATCCACTACATCATAAGGAAAGTATCATGCACATTTAATCTCCACATCATTCTCTTACAAGCTCAGGCCAGAATATTAGACAACTGCAGTTTAAAAAATTAATTAACTTTTTAAGTCGACAGTAAAATTGTAAATTACATGTTCAATCAACTGGATTTTGAGGCTCTTAAATCAATGTTTCAACAATAACAAAATACAAACTAGATATAGAATTTGAAATTCAATATAATTGTAAATGATAACAAATATAACCTACGATCACCACACTTTACAGGGATCGGAAACTGTCTGCGTATTGTGACGTCACTCCCATAAGACCAATGCTAAATGATGGCGGCCCAGTGCTTGGGCCGCCGATTTGCACCTATTTACTTCCTGCACCCGTTTACTTCCGGTCGGTGACCCGCGAAATTTAAAAAAAGTTAGATTTTGGAGTGTTTTAATTTGATTCACACAATTGCCGCCAGGTTTGAAAGAGCTTCTCAAACTTGCCGCTGCTAAAGATGATAGCGCATTGTCGAATATTTGAATTATGTTCTGGCGGGAGACAAAGACATGTGAAACGAGATTGACATCACAGCCGCCTGTTCTATGATTGTTGTGTTCAAGGTGATCAAGCACATGGCCAGCTAGTCAGACAGTTTCCGATCCCTGTAGAGTGTGGTGATCGTAGATATAACGTATGTAGGACTATCATGTTGACTAAAGGACCCATTTGTTCAGCAATTGAATTTGAAACTGCTATTTTACATTCTGCTTCCTTGGGTATTCATACAATTCCTACTAGTACATACATTCAACTTACACATACACATTCACAGCTGAACTGGATCTGAAGATATGACCAAGTAAATTCCTCGCGAGGCCCAGTCTGACTTAAGTCCACTAACTAGGTAATATAATAGACTCACAATACAAATTATACAAACAACAGATATAAAAATACTTAACTACCCCACCCATGTTGCCTGCAGACTCTGCTTCATATAACTGTGCCATGTTAATCAAATATATAAGGCAAATAAAACATGTTAAGCAGTGTTCAAATTGGGGGGGATGCGGGGGGATGGCATCCCCCCATAACGAATTTATGGGCATGACCATCCCCCCATAATGAATTTAGGGACAAAACCATCCCCCCATTAAACATAATTGACTTCTATGTGTGTTGGCGCCAGAATTCATATTACTAGGCACAGCCTTCTGTAAATAGATTCAGTTAGAGTATTGACAGGTTACTTTTAATTATTTATTGAACTTTGAACTTGTAACAATTGGCATGGTACAATTGGTAATTATTTACTTTTACCATTTCCGCCTTGCAATTACATTATCTTGCAGCCTCCAAAATCCAAAAATCCAAAAAACGCCCAGCGGTGAAAACTTCGGGTCCAGCCCCCCCCCCCCCCCCCCTAACTGACTGTATCGTTTTACCCATGATACACCATCCCCCCATAACACATTTCCCAATTCGAACACTGATGTTAAGACTATCTTAGTTTTATGTGTCATGTACAACGCCTAGTACCAGGAACCTAGTTTAAAAAAAGAAAAAAAAGAGGAGTAAACGGTATTATTTGTTCATTGCGTTCGATTGGGATTCGTTGCAATATCAAGATATATTGATATTTTGTGATATTAACCACATTTGCACCTCTATTCGGTACATTTCAACCGGTTTAGTTCAAAATCCAAGTTTAATTCTAGTAGAAAATGAAGACTGCATGGTATAAGAATTATTGATCATTTACGAGGAAATATTGCTGCATATGGTCCAATATTATATTTACCACTTTACCACATTTCTTTACTATGAATGATGAACTAAATTGTCATGAAACCTGCAACTCCATATGTTATTGTCGGGTCGGAACTCGGAATGAGGTCGGAATTGAATTGCAAGAAAAGAACAAACTTCCCCAGATTGTCGTACAACGATGAAGAGTCACATATCGAGAGTTATCCATTAATATTTTGCACAGCCGAAGTAAATTAATTCTATGAAGATTTCAAACATATCACCACTACCTAATGTTACTGAATGCAATCCTTCTAGTTGTTTTCCGATTATTTCGGTCATGATATTTTCATTTAACCGTGATATTGATAAAATACTAAATGAGCAACCAAAAGAAGTTAATGCAGTCTCAGGCTGAAGTAAACCCCAAAATTGTAACTGAATTCTTGACGTCATAATTCTTGATTGCAGTCATAGTGTACGTACTCATTCCCATCATTTCCACAAGCAAGTGAATATTTCATTTGAGCAATACAATTCTCTTGCTTCAGGGGAAGGATTACCGTGAATAGACCTTGTTGAAGATAGACTACATACTAGTTCTAGAGAAGCAATAGCTCTTTGTGCATTATCGACATCTTCCTTTCTTTAAAATGTTGATCTCCTGAAAATTATGTGCAGTCATTCAATGTGAAGGTCATGATCGAAACAACGGCGATTAAGAAGGGGTTTTCCCCGTAATCTAAAAGCTGTCTCATGCATTAGGTATTTGTTCCACTTTCAAATAACACATATTGGACTGGAGCCACTAGATTTGTAAATATAACGGCGGCCCAAAGGAAACGATTAGTTACACAATGACTGCAAACAAATTTACGAATGAAAGCAGAAAAACAGCCACAGACAGACAGATCTAAGGAAGAAAGTGACAACGTCCAAACCTCTGCAAGCAACAAGTAATCACTTGACTATCGCTACTTCGTTCTTGGACTTGGCCTCCGCCATGATCTTCAGCGCTCCGCACTTGATGAGTCCGAGAGCGAGATCTTCACCCAGCTTCTCGGCCGCTTCGAGGTCGCTGTAGCTCAGGTTGGCGGGGGACATGCTGCAGAACAGCTTGGGCATTCGGTATGGACATTTCCTGCAACCAAACAGAACAGCTTGAGCATTCGGTACGGACATTTCCTGCAACCATACAGAACAGCTTGAGCATGATGTACGGACATTTCCTGCAACCAAACAGAACAGCTTAGGCATGCGGTACGGACACTTCCTGCAACCAAACAGAACAGCTTGAGCATGCGGTACGGACATTTCCTGCAACCAAACAGAACAGCTTGGGCATGCGGTACGGACATTTCCTGCAACCGAACAGAACAGCTTGGGCATGCTGTACGGACATTTCCTGCAACCAAACAGAACAGCTTGAGCATTCGGTACAGACATTTCCTTCAACCTAACAGAACAGCTTGAGCATGCGGTACGGACATTTCCTGCAACCAAACAGAACAGCTTGGGCATGCGTTACGGACATTTCTTGCAACCAAACAGAACAGCTTGAGCATTCGGTACGGACATTTCCTGCAACCAAACAGAACAGCTTGGGCATGCGGTACGGACATTTCCTGCTACCAAACAGAACAGATTGGGCATGCGGTACGGACATTTTCTGCAAACAAACAGAACAGCTTGGGCATTCGGTACGGACATTTCCTGCAACCAAACAGAACAGCTTGAGCATTCGGTACGGACATTTCCTGCAACCAAACAGAACAGCATGGGCATGCGGTACGGACATTTCCTGCAACTCATACAGAACAGCTTGAGCATGCGGTACGGACATTTCCTGCAACCAAACAGAACAGCTTGAGCATGCGGTACGGACATTTCCTGCAACCAAACAGAACAGCTTGAGCATGCGGTACGGACATTTCCTGCAACCAAACAGAACAGCTTGAGCATGCTGTACGGACATTTCCTGCAACCAAACAGAACAGCTTGGGCATGCGGTACGGACATTTCCTGCAACCAAACAGAACAGCTTGGGCATGCGGTACGGACATTTCCTGCAACCAAACAGAACAGCTTGAGCATGCGGTACGGACATTTCCTGCAACCAAACAGAACAGCTTGGGCATGCGTTACGGACATTTCTTGCAACCAAACAGAACAGCTTGAGCATTCGGTACGGACATTTCCTGCAACCAAACAGAACAGCTTGGGCATGCGGTACGGACATTTCCTGCTACCAAACAGAACAGATTGGGCATGCGGTACGGACATTTTCTGCAAACAAACAGAACAGCTTGGGCATTCGGTACGGACATTTCCTGCAACCAAACAGAACAGCTTGAGCATTCGGTACGGACATTTCCTGCAACCAAACAGAACAGCATGGGCATGCGGTACGGACATTTCCTGCAACTCAAACAGAACAGCTTGAGCATGCGGTACGGACATTTCCTGCAACCAAACAGAACAGCTTGAGCATGCGGTACGGACATTTCCTGCAACCAAACAGAACAGCTTGAGCATGCGGTACGGACATTTCCTGCAACCAAACAGAACAGCTTGAGCATGCGGTACGGACATTTCCTGCAACCAAACAGAAGAGCTTGGGCATGCGGTACGGACATTTCCTGCAACCAAACAGAACAGCTTGAGCATGCGGTACGGACATTTCCTGCAACCAAACAGAAGAGCTTGGGCATGCGGTACGGACATTTCCTGCAACCAAACAGAACAGCTTGAGCATGCTGTACGGACATTTCCTGCAACCAAACAGAACAGCTTGGGCATGCGGTACGGACATTTCCTGCAACCAAACAGAACAGCTTGGGCATGCGGTACGGACATTTCCTGCAACCAAACAGAACAGCTTGAGCATTCGGTACGGACATTTCCTGCAACCAAACAGAACAGCATGGGCATGCGGTACGGACATTTCCTGCAACTCAAACAGAACAGCTTGAGCATGCGGTACGGACATTTCCTGCCACCAAACAGAACAGCTTGAGCATGCGGTACGGACATTTGCTGCAACCAAACAGAACAGCTTGAGCATGCGGTACGGACATTTCCTGCAACCAAACAGAAGAGCTTGGGCATGCGGTACGGACATTTCCTGCAACCAAACAGATCAGCTTGAGCATGCTGTACGGACATTTCCTGCAACCAAACAGAACAGCTTGGGCATGCGGTACGGACATTTCCTGCAACCAAACAGAACAGCTTGAGCATGCGGTACGGACATTTCCTGCAACCAAACAGAACAGCTTGGGCATGCGGTACGGACATTTCCTGCAACTAAACAGAACAGCTTGGGCATGCGGTACGGACATTTCCTGCAACCAAACAGAACAGCTTGAGCATGCTGTACGGACATTTCCTGCAACCAAACAGAACAGCTTGGGCATGCGGTACGGACATTTCCTGCAACCAAACAGAACAGCTTGGGCATGCGGTACGGACATTTCCTGCAACCAAACATAACAGCTTGAGCATGCGGTACGGACATTTCCTGCAACCAAACAGAACAGCTTGAGCATGCGGTACGGACATTTCCTGCAACCAAACAGAACAGCTTGGGCATGCGGTACGGACATTTCCTGCAACCAAACAGAACAGCTTGAGCATGCGGTACGGACATTTCCTGCAACCAAACAGAACAGCTTGAGCATGCGGTACAGACATTTCCTGCAACCAAACAGAAGAGCTTGGGCATGCGGTACGGACATTTCCTGCAACCAAACAGAACAGCTTGAGCATGCTGTACGGACATTTCCTGCAACGAAACAGAACAGCTTGGGCATGCGGTACGGACATTTCCTGCAACCAAACAGAACAGCTTGAGCATGCTGTACTGATATTTCCTGCAACCAAACAGAACAGCTTGGGCATGCGGTACGGACATTTCCTGCAACCAAACAGAACAGCTTGAGCATGCGGTACGGACATTTCCTGCAACCAAACACGATCGAGTGTGACCAGGTCACTAGAGGATGAAACATATATTCCTTTTAATCTTTTGCATTTAAAGTACATCCATCAAAAGTCCTTGTTAAATAGAAATGCTTCAAATTTTCCTCCAATATGCCTCAAGCAATACCATTTGCAAATACGAAAAGAAAAACATGTGTCACGGGATTAATTTAAGAGATATCTTAAAAGGAAATCTTGAAATTTCCCATAAGTTAACATGGTGAAGCTTCAAAATTACACTTATCTTCTGTAGAAATTGTAATATAAACTACAAAGTAAAAATATTGATTTCATTTTAAAGGCCGATTTTTTCAGTATCTTAGCCGTTTAAAAATGTGGGAGTACGGGATTAAATAAAGAGATATTCAAGAATAATACCCTAATTTAGCCAGTTTCTACTAGAAACTGCTTAAAATAAAATAAAATACTTAATTCGTACTGCATGAAATTAATTAAAATATTTGTAAATTCTTTATAAAATATCCTATTACTATAAAGTAATCTTATGATATTCATCAACAATGCAAAATATAGTTGTAAAATATTTATTTCATTGACTTGTAATTTAATTTGAGAGTCGCTGACTTGAATTACGTGGACTATCGATGGTACTACTTTAAACCATTGCATAGTACTATTAAGGCCATTCATGCCCAGTATCCAAACTTCAAATTTTTTATAATTGATTGTAAAACGGCAATTTTAATTCCATTGACACTGTTAAATTATTTTTCAAAAAGAATTAAGATTTTTTTTTAAATACATTTACTTCCCTGGTTTATTCCCTAGAATTAAATCGACTCCTTTGACTTAGAGGTTTGAAACTTTACAGTGTGTGGAAAATATTACTCTGTGTGACATAAGATATTTTTTAAATTTTTGCCCTAACCCATTTTTTAATAATATTGAATGCGTTTTTTACTTGTATTTTAATTCCCTTTAAAATTATTTGAATAAAAAGTATCTTGTGATATAGGGAAAATTTTAGAGTAATTTTTAAGCGTTTGTGCTATGTTGTTGACCTTCGGGGGACGAAATCGTATATGATTGAAGATTTCTTAATGGGAGCTCATGGTTAAAATAATACATTGTATTTTCTGATAGATGTCACTAATGTCGCAAATCGATTGCTAAAATACTTCAAATCTTGCCCTCCTGTGATTGGTTCATTGGGCTTTCCTGTCTGTACGAAATAATGGAAACGAGGAGGTACTAATTTGTTAGAACCTGGTTGGATGGAAAAATACAATAGATGGAATCTGCGGGTAATGTATCGCCGCGGAAACAAGTCCTCGTGGTATTTTACCCCGTTTGCGATAAGCTACAAGGTCGAAGTAATAATACTAAGTTACTGGACATTCACCCTTAGCGAGTAATGGTCAAGTATTGTCTATCATAACATCATTATATTCCGCGACAGCACCTGTGTGTGTGTGTGCGCGGTGGCTGAGTGATTATTATTGCGAGCCACAACAATAACACCCTTACTCAAGGATAACACAGGTGCACATGGGACAGCGAGGTTTGCTTGTGTTTACTAGTCTGTGTTCTTTTACTATAATTTCAAGTTTCTTTACAAAAAAAATATCAAGAACCGCTAAGCGCGTTTTTTTATTGTAATTTAAAGTTTCTTTTAAAAAGTGTAAAATGCCAAAGTCACTTCCATGCCTTTCAAAAACACGAAAACTTTCAAAAAGTCATACACAACAAGAAAATGGCACGCACATTTTTCAATTTCTTGAAGTTTTTGAAAAACAAATACTTCAATAAATTGAAGCACATGAAGCGAATTGCCTGGTTATAGGTTCCCTTATAATATTGTAAACACTTTGGATATTTTACTCTTTCGAAACCAAAATAATTAGATGTGTTTTTGCTGGAATATTTAAACATATTTGTGACGGTTTAGAAAAAATCAAATCAACATCAATTTTCTCGTAACTTCACAAATATCTCGTATGTTCTTTATCGAACACTCCTTGCGTGCCTCGAGGAAAGAAGTTACAACACTATGTCAACACGTCATTTTGAAGGTCTCACCGGACTATGCCACTAACGAAATTTCAATTGTAATTTTATAGGTCGCAGGAGTGTCGCAGGTTATTGAAGAAGAAACTTTGAACTCATCATTGCACTCATTATTATTGCACTGCCCATGCATGTTTGAGGTGTTCCTTCCAAAAGTGTATTTTTTTATTTTTTTAGAAAGTCCTGAAATTCCTGGATTATGTAATTATAGTATTATTTTCAGCACGTAATGTAGAATGTAGAAGCAATTTTTATCTGTATATTAGGTACTATGCCTACATTTGTCGTAATCCCGATCCATTTTTTTTTTTTTAATTTTGATCCCAATTCAAAGGAGAAAAAAATATATGTTTGATTGAATACCATATTAACTCGTGTATAAGACGCAATTATGTGTCAATATTTTGATTCTGAAAACAGCCCTGCATCTTATACACGCATACCAAGCTTTTTTCCCAGTAAATCCAAGGTGGATGTTTGTAAACAGAGCTGTGGTAGACTGCCACATGTTGTCTATCTCTGCCTTTCCCTCTCACTCTGTCTGGACTACTCATACTGTGTCTAGACACAACACTATTAACATATTACATTTTTGCAACAAAATGTTTTCCCTTGCATTTAGATCAGGAGACAAAATATATGTTTACGTCTGAAAAACATTGCTCTGACAGACATAAAATAGACAAAACACTGTTGAATGGCGATCTTAATGGAAGGGGAGGAGAGGAGTTGGGTTTGTTTTGGAATGCAGAGAAAAGGCAGGTGCATGCCTCTTAAAGCAAGCAACAGCTGCTGGGAAGAGACTCCCCTCCCCCTTTCTCAGAAGCAGGAAATTACTGTTTGTTTACAACAAGTTGGCAGTGATTTTCATTCAAATAGCTCAGTTAGCTGGAAAACCAACATTTAGATGGATATCACATGTATACAAACACACAATGTTTTTCATCATTTTACTGCGTCTTATACACGCATGCTAAGCGTTTACTTTAAATAGACTTCTCAAAACAAGGGTGCGTCTTATACACGAGTGCGTCTTATACACGAGTTAATACGGTACATTATTCTCTCTTTATTTTTATTCATCAAGAGGAAGATTTTCTGAATCAATCAAATTTATCATTTAAATTTGATTTGAAACAATTTTGTTTCGAGCAAAACTCGCCTTATGTATAGGTATACACATTTTCTTATTTCCAGAAAGGGTTAAAAACACTAACAGGTATCGATTTAGAGAGAAGTATATCTATACATTTTAAAATCAGTCTGCTTCTGGAGCAATATACATTTTAACATAAAAATGATGCGTAACCTTTTTATAGCAAAATGTATGATGGATAAGTTGAGTTTTTAATATTATCGAATTGAGTAACGCTACTTTTATAGTACCTACAGAAAACGGTTCTCAATTTAGCTACGATGAGCTCAATTTAGCTCAATTTAGCTGAGAGACAGTGGGAGGACAGAACATGGTGGAAGGAATTTGTGGAACAATTAGAAGTGGAAGAAGAAGAAGAGGAGGAAGAAGAGGAGGAAACGCCAGGCGTGGCCAGCCGGTTTCCAGGAGTCCTGCGGCCCTAGTGTTGGTGGGAATACCCACCCCCTGACCCATTAAATTGGAACCAGGGATGGATTATTATTATTTAAAATAATTTGTTATAACTTTGCAAAATACGTTAATATAAACATTCATAAAAATAACGTAAAAAATATCATGGATAAAGCAAGTTTTGAAAATAACCTCACAAGTTTTTATGTGAAACAGTTGTTTTTTAGATGACTTTTAAGGTAGTACCTTCATTATACATATATATTAAAAAAATCTTGAAATTACAAGTTCAGAAAACGTTTTCCTACATTTCAACTATATTTAAGTATAAATGAATCATAAAATGTCATTTAACTTGCAACCCCTGTCGTATAGCGAGGTTTCAATTTATTGCCTTCCGAGAATGAACAAAACTGTAACACAGGAGGTATAGGGAAATCATTTAGTTTTTGGTTGATAACTTTTAAAATAGCACACGTTGGTATTGTTTTCAATTTTTTTCCAAATAGAATGTCCAACTACCTATCTAGAAATCAGTTTTTTGAAAAAACGTTGAACCTCAGTAAAATTCAAAACTCAAAAATAGCATGGAAATCGTCATAATTTTAATGGCCCCCATAAGACTACATGTTAAAAATAGGAATTTATAACTACAATATCTCAAAATCTAGACACGAGAAGTTGTTCATATTTCACAGTATCGTGTAAATAGTGATTATTGATACCTCTGCCAAAAATAGGCTTATTTGGAAGATATGAGATATCAGTTGTGCTACCTTAAACACAAAGTTGAGGAGTTTTATCGTCTTTTTTTACTCATAAGTTGCTAAAGAAGATTGAGAACAATAGTTTATTTATAAACTCTTTTTTTATGAATACACATAACAGCTATGACTTGCATTATAACTGATATTTCATGATGGACAAATGCTCTTGGGTGGTTTTCATTCAGTTTGCTTACATAATGCTCAAAAAATCTTTAGGATGGAATAAATTGATATTGCGAGGGAAACAATTATTAATTAATGTACCTACACATTCATTAGCTATATCTAGCTAATTAAAATAAAAATACGATAAGGAGTATGAGTTCTGAATACTATCTATTTCCTAAATCTATTGAATAGCCAACCTGAAATTTCTCATAAAGCGTATTTGATCCCAACCCGAATGTGTGTTCCACCCGATTCAGATTGTCATGGAATTATGTTATTGTTGACTGCATGAGGGATGGGGGATGTTGTTATTATACTTGGCAAGGAACTCCTCGGTCAATTGCTTCCGTTATGTTGATGACCTGATCGCTGACTGATTTGTGATTGGTTGATATATTAAGGTAAACACAACTGGTTTCAGCCAATAATTAACATCTTGGGCGTACATTAAAACTAGCATGGGAGGCGCAACGAGCAGTCGCAAGTGCCATCTATCGTCGTTTAGTAGACTCTACAGCCGGTTGATTCACGTTAATATCACTAAAAACAGAAATGAAAAACTAAGTGATGTGATGATCAATTAGTCATTACTAATTAGTCATTTGTATGACTAAGGGCCGGTCTTTCAATGCCTTGCTAACTTTTAAGCAGTCAAATTGGACTATATTGCCATGGCAACAACCAATGACATTCCTAGAATGACCACTAACTAACTGTTAAGAGCTCATTGAAACTTTAGTGCCAGAGTATTGAAAGACCGGGCCTGAATCTGGTAATTAGGAATGGTGATAAAAATTGTAATTATATTGCTCTTCCACATAGGAAAAGATATTGAGCAGACAAATATAAATCCCTAAAAACATAGCAATGCCAATAACATAACATTATTGTTGTTGCTTTCCACATTATTTAAGTGTACAGTTTGTTTTTCCTATGTTTCAACTCTCAACAGAATGCGCCGACAGTCAGTTGTTCTTCACTGCGCTCGCACCTTGCAATGCAGTCTTGCAATGCAGTCATGCAATGCAGTCTTGCAATGCAGTCTTGCAATGTAGTCTTGCAATGCAGTCTTGCAATGTAGTCTTGCAATGCAGTCTTGCAATGCAGTCTTGCAATGCAGTCTTTCAATTCTGTCATGCAATGCAATCTTGCAATGCAGTCTTGCAATTTAGTCTTGCAATGCAGTCTTGCAATTTAGTCATGCAATGCAGTCTTGCAATGTAGTCTTGCAATGTAGTCTTGCAATGTAGTCTTGCAATGCAGTCTTGCAATGCAGTCTTGCAATGCAGTCTTGCAATGAAGTATTTCCCGGCCTATCAGAACAACTGACGGTGGCTCCGTCGGGTGAGAGTTCAAACATAAGAAAAACGAACTGTACTAACAGCTGTACTTTGTATGATTCAAAAATAACTTAAGGTAGCATAACGATTAAGTCACATCTTCCATAGGAGCTTATTTTTGGCAGAGGTAGTAAATCCTCGTTAATTCGAATTTAAGGGGACCCAAAAAATCCCAGTTCAAATTAAAAAAGTTCGAAATATATTTAAAAATAAATAAATAAATAAAAATAAAAATTATTAGTACATACCTACCGTATTGATCCGAATATAACCCATTATGTTATGTTTTTGCCTTCAAAAGCTAACTCGCACTATATACGCGGCCAAATGCTTTCAAAAACTTAAATGAAGTTTGAATATTCCCGCCTAAAGTGTTCCAGGGTAGGCAAACCTGAATACTAAAGAGACTAGACCTACACTTCCTCCACCCCAACACTAAAGAGAGAAGTTTGACTACTCTCTTTGTGACGTGACGCCATTGGAAACATTGGAAATGTGTAGTTTGAGTTTGTTTTTTCGAAGTTTGTTCGCGATTATTTTATCAATCTTTTTGCAAAGTTCGAATTAAAACAACCTGTATGCAAGTAATAACATGGGCTGGGACCAAAATTCAGTTCGAATTTCGAAATAACCTAAAATTCGATTTATCAAAATGATTTAACATTGTAAAGCCTATACTGAACACTTGGACCATCCACCTAGTTCGAATTTACCCCTAAATTCAAATTATTGAAGTTCAAAATAATAAGGGTTTAGGTATCAATAATCACCGTTTACACGATACTGTGGAATATGAACAACTTCTCGTGTCAAGATTTTGAGATATTGTAGTTATAAATTCCTATTTTTAACATGTAGTCTTATCTAGTCCATTAAAATCATGGCGATTTAAATGCTATTTTTGAGTTTTGAATTATACTGAGGTTCAACCTTATTTTCAAAACCTGATTTCTAGATAGATAGTTGGACATTCTATTAGTAAAAAATTGAAAACCATACCAATGTGTGCTATTTTAAAAGTTTTCAACCAAAAACTAAATGATTTCCCTATACCTCCTGTGTAACAGTTTTGTTCATTCTCGGAAGGCAAAAAATTAAAACCTCTCTATAAGACAGGAGTTGCAAGTTAAATGACATTTTATGATTCTTTTATACTTGAATAAAGTTGAAATGTAACGTTTTCTGAACTTGTAATTTCAAGAAAAAATATTTTAGTACATGTATATCATGATGGAGCCGCCTTAATAAGCTAAATTCATAGCTAGGTACCAACTATCCTACATCAGGAAGAGTGAATTCAACAGTGCACGGCTGCTCAGTTACTCGAGTCATTCAAGGTCACTCACTATCCACTCATCTCACACAATTCCATGTACTACTGATAAACAAAAACCAACTTATATTTTATCTTGATCAGGTTCTGTCAGAAGATTATAATTGACTGACGTCAATCTAGACTATTAAGTACTTAGAAGGAGGTACTTTGTACTAATTATTAATTATGTATTAGACACCTTACTTTAGTACAATGACCAAGAATAAGTAATGTCACAACATCTTCTTAAGTCAGTTTGTGCATCAGTGACGGCATAAGTGACCTTGAGCGGTGTCTTTTGGACTGAAGTGTCGGGAGTTTAAAAGTTAGAACCGCATCTTACATTTCCATCAAACCGTTAAACAAGTAGTTAATGAATACGTACACAAAAAGAAAATAATTCTCTACAACTTTGCTAATCAAATGTAGTATATCATTAACAAGTTGGTTAAAATCTTAGAATGAATGGTGGTTTAGAGAGGCTAATACTACAGAAACCCTCTGAAATGTTGGCTCACTTGGGCGGTTCTCCGTCGTCGTCTTCTCGGAAAACGACGTGCGTTTCCAGACTCTTGTTTATCGTCTGCTTTCCGTCCAGACTCCAGACGCCTCCAGTGAGTTCCAGCCGCTTGCCCTGGAGACTGGAGACAACAGCCACTGGAGCGGAACAGCCCCCGTTGAGTGCGCGCAAGAAACTGCGCTCCGCCAAGACGCGCAACGCCGTGCTGCCGTTATGCAACGGCTCAAGCAGACGCAACATCGCAAAGTCATCCTCGCGGCATTCCACAGCCAGCGCGCCTTGACCCACCGCGTACAGCATCACGTCCTCCCCGATAGTCTGTAATCACATAGCACGTTGACACACATACAGCATCACGCCCTCCCCGATAGTATGCAATCACATGGCATGTTAACACACATACAGCATCACGCCCTCCCCGATAGTCTGCAATCAGATGGCACGTTAACACACATACAGCATCACGTCCTCCCCGATAGTCTGCAATCACATGGCACGTTAACACACGCACAGCATCACCTCTTCCCCGATAGTCTGCAATCACATGGCACGTTAACACCCCGATAGTCTGCAATCACATGGCACGTTAACACCCCGATAGTCTGCAATCACATGGCACGTTAACACACTTACAGCATCACGTCCTCCCCGATAGTCTGCAATCACATGGCACGTTAACACACGTACAGCATCACGTCGTCCCCGATAGTCTGCAAACACATAGCACGTTAACACACATAAAGCATCACGTCCTCCCCGATAGTCTGCAATCACATGGCACGTTAACACACGTACAGCATCACGTCCTCCCCGATAGTCTGCAATCACATGGCACGTTAACACACATACAGCATCACGTCCTCCCCGATAGTCTGCAATCACATAGCACGTTAACACACATACAGCATCACGTCCTCCCCGATAGTCTGCAATCACATGGCACGTTAACACACATACAGCATCACGTCTTCCCCGATAGTCTGCAATCACATGGCACGTTAACAAACGTACAGCATCACATCCTCCCCAATCTGCAATCACATGGCACGTTAACACACGTACAGCATCACATCCTACCCGATAGTCTGCAATCACATGGCACGTTAACCCACATACAGCACCACGTCCTCCCCGATAGTCTGCAATCACATGGCACGTTAACACACGTACAGCATCACGTCCTCCCCGATAGTCTGCAATCACATGGCACGTTAACACACATACAGCATCACGTCTTCCCCGATAGTCTGCAATCACATGGCACGTTAACACTTGTACAGCATGACGTCCTCCCCGATAGTCTGCAATCACATGGCACGTTAACACTTGTAGAGCATCACGTCCTCCCCGATAGTCTGCAATCACATGGCACGTTAACACACATACAGCATCACGTCCTCCCCGATAGTCTGCAATCACATGGCACCTTAACACACTTACAGCATCATGTCCTCCCCGATAGTCTGCAATCACATGGCACGTTAACACACGTACAGCATCATGTCCTGCCCGATAGTCTGCAATCACATGGCACGTTAACACACGTACAGCATCACGTCCTCCCCGATAGTCTGCAATCACATGGCACGTTAACACACATACAGCATCACGTCCTCCCCGATAGTCTGCAATCACATGGCACGCTAACACACGTACAGCATCACGTCCTCCCCGATAGTCTGCAATCACATGGCACGCTAACACACGTACAGCATCACGTCCTCCTCGATAGTCTGCAATCACATGGCACGTTAACACACATACAGCATCACGTCCTCCCCGATAGTCTGCAATCACATGGCACGTTAACACACGTACAGCATCACGTCCTCCCCGATAGTCTGCAATCACATGGCACGTTAACACACATACTGCATCACGTCCTCCTCGATAGTCTGCAATCACATGGCACGTTAACACACATACAGCATCACGTCCTCCCCGATAGTCTGCAATCACATGGAGTCATTCATGTCACTTCATGAAGTGACATGAATGACTCACCTCGTTGAGTCTGTCTTCCCATCCCATCCTATGCAAGCCGGCTGCTAGAATGATGGGGTGAGCTTTACTCTCGTAGCTAATAACAAGGACTGGAGTGACATGAATGACTCACCTCGTTGAGTCTGTCTTCCCATCCCATCCTATGCAAGCCGGCTGCTAGAATGATGGGGTGAGCTTTACTCTCGTAGCTAATAACAAGGACTGGAGTGACATGAATGACTCACCTCGTTGAGTCTGTCTTCCCATCCCATCCTATGCAAGCCGGCTGCTAGAATGATGGGGTGAGCTTTACTCTCGTAGCTAATAACAAGGACTGGAGTGACATGAATGACTCACCTCGTTGAGTCTGTCTTCCCATCCCATCCTATGCAAGCCGGCTGCTAGAATGATGGGGTGAGCTTTACTCTCGTAGCTAATAACAAGGACTGGAGTGACATGAATGACTCACCTCGTTGAGTCTGTCTTCCCATCCCATCCTATGCAAGCCGGCTGCTAGAATGATGGGGTGAGCTTTACTCTCGTAGCTAATAACAAGGACTGGAGTGACATGAATGACTCACCTCGTTGAGTCTGTCTTCCCATCCCATCCTATGCAAGCCGGCTGCTAGAATGATGGGGTGAGCTTTACTCTCGTAGCTAATAACAAGGACTGGAGTGACATGAATGACTCACCTCGTTGAGTCTGTCTTCCCATCCCATCCTATGCAAGCCGGCTGCTAGAATAATGGGGTGAGCTTTACTCTCGTAGCTAATAACAAGGACTGGAGTGACATGAATGACTCACCTCGTTGAGTCTGTCTTCCCATCCCATCCTATGCAAGCCGGCTGCTAGAATGATGGGGTGAGCTTAACTCTCGTAGCTAATAACAAGGACTGGAGTGACATGAATGACTCACCTCGTTGAGTCTGTCTTCCCATCCCATCCTATGCAAGCCGGCTGCTAGAATGATGGGGTGAGCTTTACTCTCGTAGCTAATAACAAGGACTGGAGTGACATGAATGACTCACCTCGTTGAGTCTGTCTTCCCATCCCATCCTATGCAAGCCGGCTGCTAGAATGATGGGGTGAGCTTAACTCTCGTAGCTAATAACAAGGACTGGAGTGACATGAATGACTCACCTCGTTGAGTCTGTCTTCCCATCCCATCCTATGCAAGCCGGCTGCTAGAATGATGGGGTGAGCTTTACTCTCGTAGCTAATAACAAGGACTGGAGTGACATGAATGACTCACCTCGTTGAGTCTGTCTTCCCATCCCATCCTATGCAATCTGGCTGCTAGAATGATGGGGTGAGCTTTACTCTCGTAGCTAATAACAAGGACTGGAGTGACATGAATGACTCACCTCGTTGAGTCTGTCTTCCCATCCCATCCTATGCAAGCCGGCTGCTAGAATGATGGGGTGAGCTTTACTCTCGTAGCTAATAACAAGGACTGGAGTGACATGAATGACTCACCTCGTTGAGTCTGTCTTCCCATCCCATCCTATGCAAGCCGGCTGCTAGAATGATGGGGTGAGCTTTACTCTCGTAGCTAATAACAAGGACTGGAGTGACATGAATGACTCACCTCGTTGAGTCTGTCTTCCCATCCCATCCTATGCAAGCCGGCTGCTAGAATGATGGGGTGAGCTTTACTCTCGTAGCTAATAACAAGGACTGGAGTGACATGAATGACTCACCTCGTTGAGTCTGTCTTCCCATCCCATCCTATGCAAGCCAGCTGCTAGAATGATGGGGTGAGCTTTACTCTCGTAGCTAATAACAAGGACTGGAGTGACATGAATGACTCACCTCGTTGAGTCTGTCTTCCCATCCCATCCTATGCAAGCCGGCTGCTAGAATGATGGGGTGAGCTTTACTCTCGTAGCTAATAACAAGGACTGGAGTGACATGAATGACTCACCTCGTTGAGTCTGTCTTCCCATCCCATCCTATGCAAGCCGGCTGCTAGAATGATGGGGTGAGCTTTACTCTCGTAGCTAATAACAAGGACTGGAGTGACATGAATGACTCACCTCGTTGAGTCTGTCTTCCCATCCTATCCTATGCAATCCGGCTGCTAGAATGATGGGGTGAGCTTTACTCTCGTAGCTAATAACAAGGACTGGAGTGACATGAATGACTCACCTCGTTGAGTCTGTCTTCCCATCCCATCCTATGCAAGCCGGCTGCTAGAATGATGGGGTGAGCTTTACTCTCGGAGCTAATAACAAGGACTGGAGTGACATGAATGACTCACCTCGTTGAGTCTGTCTTCCCATCCCATCCTATGCAAGCCGGCTGCTAGAATGATGGGGTGAGCTTTACTCTCGTAGCTAATAACAAGGACTGGAGTGACATGAATGACTCACCTCGTTGAGTCTGTCTTCCTATCCCATCCTATGCAATCCGGCTGCTAGAATGATGGGGTGAGCTTTACTCTCGTAGCTAATAACAAGGACTGGAGTGACATGAATGACTCACCTCGTTGAGTCTGTCTTCCCATCCCATCCTATGCAATCCGGCTGCTGCTAGAATGATGGCAGCGTAAGAATCTCCGGCATCGAGCTTGGCCAGCCGAGTGTTGAGGTTGCCGCGAATGCTCTCGACTAGCAGGTCGGGATAGTTCCGAGCCAGCTGCGCGGACCGACGGAGCGAACTCGTGCCCACCGTGCTGCCCGGGGGAAGTTCAAGCAGCGTCTTGCCCTTGTACTTGGGGTGAACGACCACGGCATCACGCGGGTCATCGCGTCTGCAAAACAAGCTCATGGCATCACAAATAGGTCAAATAATAATTAACATTAGGGTTGGGACTTGACATCGATATTTCGATTTGACATCGATGTCGAATGGATTTTAACTTTCGATTTGACATCGATTTGAATATTTAAATCGAAAAATCGATTGACATCGTTTTTGTATCTTAAATGTTTGAAATTTCGCGCCCTATAGGAGATCTGGCAACAAGATCAGCTGGCCTACTTCCGCCCTTCCTGCATACCGCCTGTGTATTTTGGGATAGGGGAGGGAAGGTCACTGACACTATGGTCAGTTGTCTCTTGCCTTTCAGGGTGTGTGCTGTTTTTATTCTCATATGAAAGTATGTTGGCTTTCACAAGATAATTACTCTACCTATCAGACAAAGTGAAGTGTGGAAAGTGTTTGTTTTTAGGTGTTAACAGTAAAGCAGACAATGTTTTGCTTCGCGGAATATATTGCGGCAAAAAGTGTTCTAAAGCCACGAATTTGCAAATTGGATTTGAGACAAAATATGACACTTATTGTTCAATTTTTAAATAAATGCTTGCAGGATATTCCAAACAAAAAAATACTTGACTTCAATCATTTCCTTGTCCTTTTGTTGCCGCAAGGGGGTGGGAAAGGGATTTCTCTAGCGCTAGACGCATGGCCTTTGCTTTGGCCATGTATCGCCGTAATTTCGATGTCGAGTGCCTATTTTTGTTGCATATTTTTACAATGTCGAAATTATTTCGATGTCGAAATTGTTTCGATTTGATGTTGAAATTTTCACTTTTGACATCGATTTAGAAAATCAAATCGAATCCCAACTCTAATTAACATGATTAACGATGATGACAAACACTGGCTCTACAACATAAAATAAAGCATGAAATTAATATTTAAAAAAGATAGGTATGTAAATGTATAACAATATGAAGAGAGACAAAAGCATATTATTGTGATTTAAAAAGTTAAGGGTAAAAAATATTAAACAATGATTCAAAGCTGTCTGGTAGGTAACAGGAAAGACACAAATTAGTTCTAGCAAGCCTGAAGTGTGATTGTGTACTAATACTTACCCCAAAAAAAACACTCCGTGTAAAAATACCACCCAAGTCTCTTCAACTAAAAAAAAATAGAAGATATCTAAAATTCAGCACTGAAAAATAGTGATATAAAAAAATGGCCAAGTCAAAACTTTTCAAAAAATACTTGGCGCATCGTGCATATAAATAGTATAGAAGTAGGCCGGAAATCAAATATACTCATCTATACATAAGAAACGATGCGCCAAGTATTTTTTGAAAAGTTTTGACTTGGCCATTTTTTGATATCACTACTTTTCAGTGCTGAATTTTAGATATCTTCTATTTTTTTTAGTTGAACAGACTTGGGTGGTATTTTTACATGGAGTGTTTTTTATGGGGATATCACTCCTTTTTTCAGTTTATTGTTACAACTTGTAACATATATTGTGTCACCAATTACTATAATTCCTTTAAAAAATACGCCTTTGTGATTTGGTTGCTAAGAAGAATTGTGTTTGGCGCTTAATGTAAGCTTTTAAAAATTATATTCCATGAAGAATTGCGAAAGCATCGTTCCAATCGGTCCAGCCGTTCTCGAGTTAACGCATCATTTCCGGTTTTCAAAATGGCGGCTGACATCACAGCCACCTAAAATTTGTATCTATAAATGTTATGTAACATTATAAACCTTCTAAATATGTAGTTATTGTTATAAGAGATGATTTTAGTCAGATTTGGCATTTTTATGACGTCATTTCCGGTTTTAGTAATAGTGCATTTCTATTTTGACTATTGATATTTCATATAGATGACCGTCGGAATCGATTGGCGCAAATTTCATTCCGATTGGCAGTGTTGGGTAAGTTCCTTTTGAAAAGGAACTAGTTCCAGTTCCAGTTCCTTCAAAAATAAAAGGAACTATTCCGTTCCTAGTTCCTTTATAAAAGGAACTTAGTTCATTTTAGTTCCTTTTTAAGGAAAGGTGTAATTTTAATTGGAATTGGAATTTTTTAATTGGAACACTCGGAATCCACATTATTTTCTCCCCCCAAAAAAAAAATATCTCGGATTTTTAAATGGGAAAACATTTTTGTTTGCTCTTGCTGCCATATTTCAATCACTGAACCACAGCAGATTCGAAAAGATTATAAGAGAGATAAGAATATTCGTAAAAACTAAAAATTCAGGGGCGATGTGATGTGTCCTACACAGTGATCGGAAAGGAAATTTGTGAGGAAGGAAACAAAGTAAAAGCTAAAAAGACGACAATCTGAAATCTGTGTGCCTGCCCTGCGCACTGCACTTGCTCACGAGTCATACTAGGAATGGAGTTCTTTGGTCTGAAGGGTTGGCCACGCGACTACAGGTAGATAGATGTCCATTGTGTTAGGGTAGGTGACGACTGGTTTGAGTTATTTTTAGATGCCAAATAGCTAGGAGGACTTCTGACAGAATTAAAAAAATATGTGGCTTCTATGCAGTTTTTTGGAGTAAAAGTACAGTCAAATTTAAAAAAAGGAACTTAGCAAAAATCGTTACAGTTCCTCAAAAAAAGGAACTATACCGTTCCATAGTTCCTCCCTAGAAAAAAGGAACTAAGACGTTCCATAGTTCCTAAGAAAAGGAACTAGTTCCTAGGAACGGAACTATTTCGTTCCGTTCCTACCCAACACTGCCGATCGGTTTAGCCGTTTTCAAGATATGACTTCACTTCCGGTTTCAAAATGGCGGCATAAAACCAGTTATAGCAAAAGGCACCTAAGACGCCAAAAGTGCACATGTGGTAAAAATTTCAGATCGATTGGTTAACCCGTTTAGGCTGTGGCCCTGTCAACAGTGTTTCCTGATATCTGAATCTTTATAATAACAATCAGATAGGTTTTGAAAGGGGTGTAATTTCACTGTTTTCACGGCTCTCTAGCACGCAAATGGAACAACCTATTGTTCCCAAAATTGGTATATGGTGTCAGGTGGGCCATAGCTCAAAATTAAGATATTTTGCAACAATGTGAGATTTTTCCAATTTTGAGATCCAGTAGGCCGAAAATGCCACGTTGTTGCTTACAGTAAAAGTGTTTGGTCTGCTCCTTAGTTTATAAAGGCATTTACGGTATGTAGAGTGATTGTGAGTGTATAGTACGACTTGGCTGGGTGGAGCGACCGCTCCACTAGATCCACTAGCCGCTCTTGGTTTTTACTCACTATTTGAAATTTGCATTGAGTTTTGTGTAGTGATGTATCTTCAGTGCAAATCTAGTCAGCCTAGCGGAAAATTTTCACCTAATTAGCACACGATTTGTTTTGCTATTTTTATTATTTTTTTGTCTGGGGCTTAACGTCGCTCTGTTCTGCAGTGAGGCTAATGTCGACAGATGAATGATTATGATGATGATTGGGAGATGATGGTGAAGAGCAGAGCTGGGTAAGTTACTGAAAAAATAAGAACGCGTTAAAGTTACGTTACTTTACGAAAAAAAGGAACTAGTTAAAGTTAAAGTTCCTTGACTAATCAAAGGAACTTGAAGTTCCTTTTCAATTAAAAGTTCCTTTGACCATTTAATTTCCGGAATACAAATTCTGGCTGTAATTTTTCATGGCTTGCATCTAATTCTACCCCCTTCCCCCATGCCACGGCAGGGTTGGCCAAGTGCAAGTGAGAGGGCGAACTGATTACGCACTTGTTTTGACTGTCACCAAGCAAGAACGGCGTGTTTGGAATGCAGTTTTGTGCAGGAGGCCTAAAATTCCTTATCAGAGAAAATCAAGTGCAGATTTGAGGGCAGAAATAGTGGAGTTTTGAATGTTGAGGCGTTGAGGGAAGGTACAGTCTGCTCTAAAAGTAACTGCAAAAGGAACTTTCATAAATGTGAAAGTTCCACAACAAAAAGAAACTTTCCTCGTTACTAAGTTACTTCTATTTTTGCAGGAACGCGTTACTCTAAAAGTTACAAAAAAGTAATGCGTTACTTTCGTTAAGTTAGTACCCAGCTCTGGTGAAGAGTAGGAAAGGAGGAAGGTGGGAAGGAGGCGGTCGTGGCCTATTAGTAGGATACCTTTCCAGCATTTGCCTGTCGACTGAGGGAATACCATGAAAAAACCCCAGTCAGGAAGGACGGCCGCGGGAATCGAACCCGGGCCTCCGGAATACCTGAGCGTTACCACTCACCCAACCTGTTCCGTTGGCTATTGCTATTTTGCTATTGGCGAGATGTGAACAACAATCACAAGTTACACAATCGAGCTACAACATAAAGTTGGTCAGGTAAATGGAATCTTACTTGCAAATGGCGCCAATGCTCATTCCGTCGGGAAGTGTTGTGGGCAAATCCTTCAACGAGTGAACCACGAAGTCCACATCTTGTCGTTCCAACGCGATCTCCAGCTCCTTGGTGAACAAACTCTTCTCTCCGATCATCGGCAGCGGTTTGTCTAAGATCTGATCTCCCTTGGTGGACATCGTCACTGTGGAGCAAGCAGCCAATCAGATGACAAGGCTCACTCCAGATAGGTTATTTCCACTTTCACAATTAATAAAGCACTAATAATTTTAAATAACATAGTACCTATTTATTACCATCTATTACCTAATAAATAACCATTCAAGTGTTGCTTAACCTCGGTGATTTGACGAGAACCGAGGTATCCAATACACCAACCGTTGTCTAAAATCTCTAATTGTAACACTAACACCTTTCATCAAGTTTTCATTTTAAAAATATTCTGAGTTAACGTTTTAAACACCAATTAGCATTAAAAATACTATAATATCTTCATCTTAATGTTTCAGAACACATCTTATTTATGAAAATAAACAGTAAAGTATGTAAATTCATTGAGAGTGCCGTTTCGAGTGTCTGTTTCACTTCTCATCAGACTCGGAGGCTCGGATGAGGAGCGTCTGTTTCACTTCTCATCGGACTCGGAGGCTCGGATGAGGAGGGTCTAGTGTTGGGAAATTACCGGTTTTTTATAATTTGGTAAATTACGATGTAAATGACCAGGTAAATTACCAATGTGCGGTAATTTAAAAATACAAAATTGCACCTGATATAAGAGCAGTAATACTTCCATGGAAAAATGGTAATTAAAATCAGTGACAAGAATTTGCACTTTTAAATGCAATATTTATTTGAATGAGATTGCATTAGGTAGTATATACAGGCACGTAGGAACTTTATTTTGAGTGGGAGGGGGAGGGTCAAAATTATCGGAGATCAATGAATGTGAGGAAAAAGTAGTTCGCCGTTACAAGGGAGTCTGGGGGGCCCGCACCCAGTTTACCACACAGGGCTTTTTTTGAATTTTTGATACTAAAGAATCAAATTTGAATCTATTTTGGCATTCTTTTCAAAGAAATGTACAATGGTTTGTCATATGGAATATGGGTTTGTCATATGGATATATTCTGTGGAAACTTTATGCAAATTTAATATAATATCTATTTGTTTTTATAAATAGAATCCCCATTTGCCATGCAGGGAATTTTTTTGAGTCATTCAAAAGAATCGAATATGAAGCTATTTTGGCATCCTTTTCAATGAAATTTAAAAATTTGATATGCAATATTCTTAGGGAAACTTTAGACAAAATGCAATATAATCTGTAAATGCGTTATTTGATAAAATCCCTAATGTCCCCGCAGGGAATTTTTTGAATTTCTAGTAAAAAAAAATCGATTTTGGAATTCCTTTGAAAACGGAAGCAACACCACAATAAACAATGAAAAAAATCTGTATGTATAATTTTTTTTTTTTTTTTTATTTAACAATCACACAATACAATTATACAATAAAAAGTAAACTGTAGCCCCACAAAGCCAAAAAATGGCTTGACTGCAGGGCAGATACATAAATTATAATAATAACACAGAAAAATTTTACGAACTCTTCAAATACAAAATAAATACATATAAATATACATAACCATACTCACAAAAATAAACTTTTTAAACATACAAATCAAAATAACTGAGGGAAATCATGTTCTAAAATCCATGTTTTGAGAGGTTTCTTGAAATCGGAGACTTTATGAAAACCATGGAAGACATCTGGCAATATATTAAAAAAATTATATTTTGGTATCATAGTTTAATGACGTAATATTAAATTTTATTCATGAGGATGATCATGTTAGACAAATGAGATATTGTCTCATTGGATAATACGATAATATCTCTGTTCCATTAGTTTTGCAAAACTTAGGAAAATTTTGAGTATTCAACCTAATAATGGAGCAAATAAATCTGTGAATTTTTGGATCTCTTGATCAACAAATTTATGTATATCTGGGCACAGACTAGTTATAGCCTTCTAGTCTGTGATTAAGGAGTGTTATTTGGGATTGTCAAGATGAAAAGTTCCTTCCTATGAGCCTGAGTTTGTGTAATTTACGGTATTTTATAGCAAATTACGGGTAATTTACAATTGTAAATTACGCCTTAAATTACGTAATTTAAGAAAGTTGTAAATTACGACAAATTGGTAATTTACGGCTCGTAATTTACGGATTTACATCACTAGGAGGGTCTGTTTCACTTCTCATCGGACTCGGAGGCTCGGATGAGGAGTGTCTGTTTCACTTCTCATCGGACTCGGAGGCTCGGATGAGGAGCGTCTGTTTGACTTATCATCGGACTCGGAGGCTCGGATGAGGAGTGTCTGTTTCACTTCTCATCGGACTCGGAGGCTCGGATGAGGAGCGTCTGTTTGACTTCTCATCGGACTCGGAGGCTCGGATGAGGAGTGTCTGTTTCACTTCTCATCGGACTCGGAGGCTCGGATGAGAAGCGTCTGTTTCACTTCTCATCGGACTCGGAGGCTCGGATGAGGAGCGTCTGTTTCACTTCTCATCGGACTCGGAGGCTCGGATGAGTAGTGACTCGAGAACTCATAACGTACTGTTTATTTTCATTTAATTTATTTTCTCAAAAAATACAGACACATTTAAGGAATGTCCCAATTAGTAGCACTTAATAGGAAGAGCTCTTTAATTATTGGGCAGTACATTTGAGGAGCTACATTTCACAACGCAACTTGTCCAATGTGTTTTTTTTCTCTGTTAGAGGTGAAAAACATGAAGAGAAACAATGTTTACGCAGCCTGATACTCGAACTTGTTAAAATCACATTGAACCAAACGCAGGATTGCGTATCTCTTCCATGCTAATGCCAATAGAAAATCTCGTTTAACTCTGTTCAATGTTTTTGGACAAGTTGCATTTTGAAATGTAGCTTCTCATTAATTGTTCAGCATGTTTTTCTGAATAAGATGGCTTCAAAATGAAAACAATCTGCAATTTGTCCAAATGAAAATGTGAATTGCTTGGCCATGTTACGAATGTGTTTTCAATATTTAACAGGCAGTTACAATCTTATTTGTTTTTAGAATGAATAACTGTTTCATAAACTGCTAAATCTTAACAAACCTAAACTTCATAGTTAATGCATTTAATGTGTGACCTTTTCACACCAAAGGATAATGTACTAGGAAAACGCTCTGTGTAACGCGTTGATGAGCGACACGGATATGCGCAACACATCGAACCGAAATTCTATTGAAAGCCAATAATTATTTCGCCACAGACTGGTATGAAAATCTTCAAAAATTCCAAAATATTGGTCCCAATAAGCATGTAAAGTTTTAGGTTGATTGATTGAACCTGAATCTTTATGATTGAATTTGAATAGTTCCTTGTTAATTTTCAAAAATCACAGGATCTCGTTCAAAAATATACCTGGGACCACTCATATGATATAAGTGTGTTTACACAATATCAGATCAATCTGTTGATTATTAGTGTCATAATTATGCGTTTGAAAGCTTCTGTTCTAACTACCTTGGAACATTGGAACTGAGGCGTCAATGTTGCCGTGATCCATAGCAACAAGCAAAATGTCCGTAAAATGTCAATTACTTTTGGATTTAAACACAGATTTGTCGGAAAATTTTCAAAAACACAGATAATGTTGGTCCCAATGACCATGCAAAGTTTTAAGTTGATCGGTCAAACGGTTCTAGTTTAAATTTCAAAAATCGCAGTAAAGATGGTTTTAAATTTTAACCAATGGGAGGATTTGGCTCAAACTTTGTATGATTGGGTAAAATGTTAGTGGTAATGACTTGTCAAAATTTAAAAAAGATCAAACAAACCAATCGAAAGATAATTTTTTTTAAATTTGAACCAATCACGGGATCCCGTTCATAAAAGGTTCCCAGGGATCACATAGAGTACGTTAGTATGTGTACAAAATTTCAGATTGATTGCTTGAGTGGTTTGACCTGGGGTGTGACCACAAAAAAAAAAAAAAAAAAAAAAACACACAGAGAAAGTGCCATAAGAGTACCGTGGTGACGCTCGCTACGCTCGCTCAATTAATGACACTTTAATTATACATTCATCTTGTCTGCCAATTATGCTATGAATTAGACGCAGATTAACTGCATCAATGAAAACTGTTTATATGGAATTTAGCAGGTATTTCTTAAGGTCCGCAGGCGCATCCCGTAACACGCACCTGCAACACGCAACCCGTACATCACAATCTGTGCACAATTGACATAACCAAGACGTTACGGACCAAATAAACCAAAGCATAGAGTGAAAAAATATGACGCACACATCACGGTATCATTGTTCGCAAGGCACGGCTTCCTCTTCGTTTGACATAAATAAACAAGAAAAGAACGAAAAATGTAGGAAAAATAATGACAACACAGTTTTGGCGGCTGGGTTAGGTTATGCTGTTGTATAAGTATAAAGTTTGACCTTTGACTTATTCCGTTTCCGGTTTTGTTATCTCATTCTGATTGGCTGCCGTTAGAATGTGGGTGTGGCCGAACGTAGCTTACGTAAAATTGTTGAAACTTGGTCAACTCTTGCGGGCTACGGCTGCGGGTTGCGGGTATGCCAATTGTGCACGGGTGCATTGGTATGCATGGTTTCAACTTTTCACACAGTTGCGCTTACGGGATGCGGCATGGGCTTTTACAGTTAGTTGAGCAATTTCAAATCGCACACGAAGCATTAAGCAATATTACATTGCACTGAAGTCATTCAATACAAAACTGACTGATGCAGAGGAAGTGTGAAATAAAAACAACAGAACAGAAAATAATTATCAAATCACTCTAGTGATAATTTGGACTTAACTTGAGGGAATTTCCCTTAATTTTGGCAAATTAATATGTTTAACTTTAATGTGATGTTGGTCAAGTTACTTGACAATCAGTCCTTTTTAGATTATCAATGTTCAGAGCTCGGTCTACTAAAGAGTTCCTAGATGATGAGTTAGCAAACGTCATCATAATGCAAAATCATTTTTGATTTGGCTATGTGTACCTACACTATTATACACACTATTTAAAGGTAGTTGCGTCGAGGTACGTAGCAGGTAGGTAAAGGTTTGATATTTTACTATTGGATACCTAGTAGGTAAAATGCTCTGTGCAAAGCATTGAAGCGAGCACTGGTAATGTACAATAAATCAAGTCTGTTCAAAAAACAAACTAGAATAAAACTATTATTTTTATTGATCAATACATAAAACATACCTACTGATTACTGAAAAGCACACACTGAATATTCACACTTTATTGACTTGTGAACAAAGCGGGCTAAGAGTCAGGACTGAGCTGATTTTGAGGGAAGGTCCAGGAAGCTGGGAAGGCTTTGAATAGACCGGACGGAGCAGGTAGCGCCATACCAGTTGTGATGTAGGATGAGGGGCGAGCGAGAATTTTGTTTTAAAGGACCCTTCCAATTTTTTTGGATTTTTTTCTTCTTCTTAGAATATGTTCTGAATGCAATAAACTAATTAGGCAAGTTTCCTGAAGATGACAGTACCACTTTAAATCAAACTCGGGGCCCCAAATTTACATGTGTCGAAAAAATGGACAGTGGCACCAGAAATACAGTTTCAAGTGTCGAAAAAATCGACAGTGGCACTTGGAGGGTTAATCAGTTTTAATTCCGTTTTTCTTCCCCTCAATGCAGCGCGTCCCACAGTTCACACAAGACACAGGTCGTGGTCGAGCAAACAACTACCTCGACATTCCCCCTTGCTTGAAGACAAGACTTGCTGGCACTGATAACCTCGCTGTTGAGCGCCATCATAAGCCATACTATCTATCTATCTACCTATCTATCTATAGTTTCTATGAATTGAAGCCAAATAAACCTAACCAATAACAATAGGAAGATTAGGAAAGGAAGATTGCACATCATGTAGGTATAGTGTGAATCACTGAAGATCAGTATACAAATTGGGTTCAACATTACTAGGAAAACGCTCTGTGTAACGCGTTGATAAGCGAGCACGGATACGTGCAAAACCTCGAACCATAATTCCTTAAAAGCCGGCAATAATATACCTAAAACAACTGAAATCTAGAAGCACGATCCACTAAATTATATAAAATATAGCTGAATTTGCTTCTCATTGCAAGTTATTGCAACAGTTATTGCAAGTCATTGCAACATGATACACACTCATGTGTATTTATTTCAGTATTTAGGTACGTAGGTATTATGGAATTATTATAAATAAAAAATACAGAGATTCAAACCACAAAATAGGCCATTATCTAAGTGCTAATATGAGGAAACATAATTTAAGAAACATTATCCAAACAGTTACTTGCCGTTCCGTATAAAAGAGCTTATTTCTTCTAGCACATTGCTTACCTAACACAAACCTAACACATTGTATCTGATACAAATGAAATAAATATTTCATAAACATAATTTCAATTATCAACCAACCAATCTATTTCTACAATCAAGCAGACATTTCATCGGTCTACAAATAATTTGCTCAGCCTTTGAAAAGATTGGAAGTAAGACTGCATGTTAAAACTCTCATAAACAATACCTATACCTATTAACTACATCTTCAAAAATAATAAAATAAACCCTAAGTATAACCTCGCATGTATTGCTTTAACTATTATCTAACCGCAAAGAAATAATTGTTACGTATTCAAACAATAATAGATAGACAGCTGCTTGCTTCCGAGTTGTTTTGAATGGAGCGCATCGGGCGGCCGCAACGGACTCCTCGAACCTACAATGCTATTTATATGGGAAAACGCGTTTTTTTTTTATTTATGAACGGATCTTTCTCAAAAACTATACAGGTCTAAGTTAGTATGAGATGAAGGTGTGTGCAAAATTTCAGATCGATACGTTAACCGGTGCGGCCTGGGTTGAACCAGCAAAAAAAAAAAAAAAAAACACACACACAGAGAAAGTGCCGCAAGAGTCAAATGGAGACGCTCGCTCCGCTCGCTTAATTATCTTAACTACACAGCCTAGTCGACTTGAACAAATTCTCACAAATTGAATTAAAATGCAATTGCAATTGCGAGAGTATTTTCTAGAATTGCTTCCTGACTGATGGCTGATTCTACCAAAATTGGAATATTCTTGTCCTAGGGGAAAAAAGCATTTTCCAGCTTATTACTTAACACACAATAATTTTATTCTTAAAGATAAAATGATTTCCTATCAATGGCATTTAATTTTTTTTATCAAATCTTATAATAACTAGAGGGTCCCGTCATGTAAAACATGACCAATGCGCACCAGTGAGGTATGCGTAAATATAAAACAACAGCAATACCTATTTGTCAGCAGAGTGTGAGTCGTTAATACACTTGGCGTCGTTGATGACCCAATGCTTAACAGAATACATAAACAAATGAGAAACGAAGAAAAGCAATTTGATCATACCTATTAATATGGTAAAACAATTTCATATAAGTTTCCAAATTAACACCAGAGTATTCGTACTAAGTAAAATTAAGAAAAAAAATCAGTATGCGCCATAAAAAAATAAATATATAAAGGACCTGATGCCCACGACCTATTCTTAATTTTTTTGATGCTAATGTTGTTTCAAAATCATTATATCCTTTCCTCAGATGTAGGGCGGAAGTAATTTTTTTTATTTTGCGGTGCACATTTTTGGAATGTAATCAAGCTCTATCAAGTACCGTTTCACTGATGTTAAAAATAACGATATATTGAAGTATTCTCTTACAATGACTCATGTAACCATTACAAATGATTTGATGAAGTCAGAAATACTGTTCTCTGAGCTCACTTCAAGAATATTGAAATGGACTTCAGTCCATCTAATAGATATTCAGTTAACAATGTAAAACTTAACATTGGTGCTTCTAACTTTATCTACAGCAACATAAATTCGTTGTCAATACATGACTCAATACAGACCACTCTACGAAATAAGAAAGGAATGAAAATGATTATTCTAACAACATTATTTAAAAACTTCGTCGGTTAGTTGGTTTGAGCATGGTTTGAGGGTTACGGAACCGTGTTGATTAAATGTAGGAAGAAAATAATACATTTGATCGTTTGCAAATTGCATCATGAGGCCAATGTTAAAAATCTATCGGCTTTGTTTGGTTTTCATGGCCCTCTAAAATACAGAGCATATGTTGTTTTTTTTAAATTACGTTTTGACGTTTCTTAACGCGAGGAAGTTTTACTATTTTGAACGGTTATTATGTGTTATAGTAATTTTTTTTACACACTCAAAGGGATAAGGATTACGTTTTAGGTAAGTTTTGGTCATTTCTTTACTTAGTGAAAGCAAAAGACGTATTTTTAGACACGGTTGGCAATGAAAATCCACCATTTTAAATACAAAATAGTGTTAGCCTTCGGCCGTTTTCAATGTAATGTAAAGATTTTGACAGTTATTCTGTGTTAAAATACATTTCTTATAAACACAAAGGAATAAGGATTATTATTTAGGTAAGTTTCAGTTATTGATATATCAGACAAAGCAGAGGACGTAATTTTATACATGATTGGCAATGTAACATCGGCCATTTTGATTTATTTATTTGAATATTCGGGTGCGCGCGCAATAAAAAGCGTTCCTCACAGAAGGACAGACAGACATACAGACAGAACTGGGTAACTATAAGTTAGATAATTTTTCTACCAGTTCCAAGAGTTGAGTCGGGGGGTGGCGAGGCCACCATGTACTAGGGCCCGGACTCCGAAGCTAGCTGGCCACGCTTGGCTCTTCCTCTTCGTTCTTCTTCTCTACCAGTTTTTTTCCACTTCTTCCTGTCTTCCCACCACCTTCCTTCTTCCACTTCTTCCCACTTCTCCAGTCTCTCTAGTACATCTTCTGCTACCAGCTCTCTCCACTTTTCCCTCGGTTTTCCCACTCTCCTTTTATCACTTCTCGCAGCTACAAACTCCCGCCGCGGTATTCTCTCCCTCTGCATTCTCTTCATGTGTAAAACCAAGGTATTTCCAGTCTAACTAGGTAGTCTTAAATAAGCAGATACACGCGATTGTAGCCCGAGGCTCTAGTGACGACATTGGCAGCGGCTCGCGCTCAACCCCCTGCGCGCAAATGTAAACAAACGCCGGGTGAATTGATAGAGGCGAAACTTTTTGGTTTTACTGGTTTTACTCACGGTCCGAAGTTACTTCACTCATTCATATACCTAATCAGATTGTAATGAAAAATATCAGTAAAATAAATAAATTTGAACAAGTTTTGCTATAAAATTACCGATCATTTTTTATTATGATCTGATCACATAAAATTTCTGTCAAAACAGTTCCTAGTTCCAATCAGTTCATCAGTTCACCAGTTCACTCGCTGCTGTGCATGTTTTTCAAACTCGATTTATTTGCTTTATAAAGCTTCGTAAAGAAAGGTATTAGTACTTGTTGCTCTTTAGGTTAGTGGTGTTTGAGTAAATTACATGCAACGCATACTCTTTGTGAATTCATATTGTAGAGATTATGAAAACATTATACTATTTCTTTAAATATTAAATATCGATTTCTTTAAATATACATACCCTTTTAAAGCACAAAATTATTTAAATAATTTATAAAATAATCACAATTCCTCTTAATAAGAGGAAATGAATAAGTGTTGAATAAGTGATTGTAAATACATTGAAAATCAATAACCAATTAAATAAACACATTCTATAGTCCAATAATAATTAACAATGATTACGTCCATAATTTATCAAAATGAACAATTACAACATTTTGAATAGTACATTGAAAATCAAAAATCAAGTGCAGCAAAGGCTCTCCTAGCTCATACCAAATGTTATCTCATTCATTTTCTCGGAAGTAAACACTCTGGAATGAATGAAATCTAATCTGGCTAGTCCTTAAAATTTATGACCTCCTCCATCGTCTCACATGTTGCCACTTGGGAGTGGGGGGTGATTTCGCACGTCAGCTATTTCAGCCAGCCCTTTAAAAAATAGGGCGCGCCAAAGATAGGACGATCATTTTGTCCGCCGTAAGCGCCACGATCGTTTTGAGGGCAATTGTTTCATATTTACTGAAATTCTTTGGTTTCAGTATCTTTGGAATTTCACAACAGCTGATTTTGTTGACAGCTTGACAGCTAACAGTTCAGACCCGTGTAGTTAAAAAATAGTCGTTCAAAAGTAATTCCACACCTAGTAAATAATCATTTAAAGTTCCATTGTTACCATAAAGTCATTGGAAATCATCAGTGTAAGAAGAAAACTATTATTAACAAGGAAATGTGTGGTTATTAGACTGAAGCCGCCATTTTTTAAATGAAAGTCACCGCCGCCGATAGTTAGATGACAAACAGCCCGCTCATCTTACGAACTTGCTTTTGCCCTCAAAATGCATGTGCTGCCATCTGCTGGTTGTTTCGCTTTGCACATGCCCTATAGGTCACAATCGAACGTGAATTCGCCACTTAAAAATAAAATTTGTGGACGACGTTTTATACCCAAAATATCATTTCCATGGCCTGTCCCTCTTGGTATTTCCAAACTTTGAATTGCTGCTAATTATGTAGCAGGGGCCAGATTCACAAAAAGTATTATCTCTTAATACGTACAATCTTTTGTATTATCTTTCATTTAACATGGTGTTTTTGGTATTAAATCAAAAGATAATACGTATTAGCAGATAATACCTTTTGTGAATCCAGCCCCAGAACTCTATAATGATCTATTTTTTTAAGTGGGAATGGTGTGAACATTACTCCCCAACACCTACCATGATTTTTTATTTATTTTTACTTCACTCATTAAAGCAGGGCAGGGTCATTTAGGGCTGTCTTCTAGGGCGGAACTAGTTCCAGATCCAGGTCCATTGAACAAAATGGAACTAGTTCGAATTCTTAGTTCCTTTCAAATAAATAACTGGAATGCTACCTGGAAAGTTACCAGGAACTGTAAAAAGTTACTTTTAAGTTGCATTGCCTTCCAAAAACCATCCGGACTTAGTTTTAATTTGTTGTAAGCATCTGGAAGCTTTTACGCTTTTATGACATATAAAAGTGAACTTGGAAGAATTTAAAATTGAGGAAACGCATTTACAATTATCTATCTTTCGTGCACCTTTCAGTTTATTAGTACCAGATGACGCACAAATTCCAGTCTACACCGGAACAATAGACCTACAATTTTCGTTATTCACATGACTCAAAGAAGTGAACTTTTAACAATTTAAAAGTTGAGATAACTCATATTCAACCAAAAGAAATTGACCCTTACTAACTTTGGAACTATTGGATAAAAACAGAAAACTTTAGACAAGAAGTGACGTTGTTGGCGTTAACTGTAATGATAGGTAACACTTAATGATCAATGAAAGCTGCAATAAACTTTTACCCCATATGACATAAAGTACAAAAAAGAAGGGCCAAGCAATAATATATTGTTTAAACATTTTCGCACTTAAAATTCGTGAAATCATTTCGCCCAGTTACTGCCGCCAAGCACAATACTATAAACCTAACGTTGTGTCCAAATTTGAAGAATAAAATCTAAGTGAACCATCATTGTTAACTTTAACAAAATTAAAAAAATTAAAAACGACTTAAAAAAAATTTAAATCGAAATTTGAAAAAAAGCTTGGCGCATTGAATTTGCACCGACCATGTAGACTTCTTCTATCTTCTTCACAATGCGCCTAGCTTTATTTTTAATATTTTTAATTTCGATTTAAAAAATTTTTTAAGTCGTTTTTAATTTTTATAATTTTCCTCATTTCCATAATCCTCATCTTTATCACCAAAAATAATCAAGTTCTGAGAGCTAAAAAAAAAATGTGTTGGTCAAAATATTCCATTTTCGGTAGAATTAGCCTGATATGAATTTGACACCACACGGCAACACGCCCAAGTAGGTAGTGCTTGAAGTGTGAACATTTGACATTGCAAGCAACTAGGTAGATGTAACATTCTACGTACCTATTTCAAAGATCTTGTCCGGGTGTAATTCCTTCAACCGTGCGATCACAAATTCTGTTTGTATAAGTGCTAACTGAAAGAGAAGGAAAACAATGTTAGGCAGGTAATTGTTAATACATTTGGCCACCCGGCCACCCGACCACCGGCCACCCGACCACCGGCCACCCGACATCACTGTAACGAAGGCCCAAGATGGATGGTGGAATTCCACCCCCCGACCCGACATTGTGTTGGAAACGGGAGACAGATAGGTTTTTTTAAAAGGATTTTTTTTATTTTTTTTTATTTAAAGATGTTTATATAAAGATTGTTAGAAGACAAATTTTTTGGAGCTATCATGAAAACTCTTGAATTGACAGAACGTTTATATAAAAAAATACACTTTTCTTCGTTAATTAGTATATAGTTTTTAAATACTTCCATCTATTTTACATAATTTAAAATTATATTTATAATATTCTATACTAAACACCAAATTTGTTTTGAATAAAAATTAAAAAAATATTAAAATTGTGGATTTTTTTTGGAAATTTTGTATTTATTTTTTTAAATTTTGGTATAATTTTTTTTAAACTTTTTATTGATTTAATTTAATGTTTTATTTTATGAGTTAACAGTATGTTTCAGATGAAATAGCTGTCATAGCATTTATTTATCTAACTTTTTACTGCTCAAAATTTGGAAGCGATACGCGAGTTACCGATATATTTGTTAATAATATCTACAGTTTCAAACTTTCAGTTTTAAAAAAAAATAGCATGTATTCCTACACTCATGAATCTTGAGACATACATGTAAATAATATTATATTTTTAGTGGCACAGGATTAAGAGAAATGATCGATAATGTGAAGCTCCGTTAATCGCTTGTCCATTCAGCGATACGTGAGTTACCGGACTAAATCAATTTTTTTAGCGGTGAAGGATATTTTTATAATTTTTTTCGAATGCACCTAAATTAAGAACCAGTATGTTCTGATGCATACAATATTTTTGAGATCTGTAGTTTTAAATTTGGGGAGTTGGTCGACAATCTAGTGTCCATTATTTCTTCTAAATGATACGCGAGTAACCGTGGAATGGCCCTATTATAAAATTAATCGGAGGTATACGTCCTATTAAAAACAATGAAAGAGAAGAAAATATGCTTTTAGGCATGTTGAGGGAGGACAGAGAGAGATATGGTACCTACATGGTGGACAGTGATGGGTAGGTACCTATGTTGATAACCTAATGTAGAAAACAGGTACAGACTTGGTCCACTACCTACGTAGAAAAACCGAGGTACCTAACTAGATTACGTACCTAGTTTTCTACAAAAAAAATATATATGTATAAATATATATAAGTGTGGAGTGTCGGACTTGGCAAGTCGGCTCTGAGATCACAAGTGCCCTAGAACATTGGTGGGATCATCCCACCCCCTGACCCGACAATAGTTGGAAGCAGGGTCGCGATATTTATTATTTATCTGTACCTAGGTACCTAACATCTTGAATTGTGTAGGTACATTACAATAAAACTTCTCAACAGAAACGTGTCGGCTGAAAAGTGAACAATGATGCAGCCTATTTCATTCACTTGGCCTCATTTTTCACTTGTCAGTGCAAAAGTTGAAGTTGAATAGAATTGGTTATCTTTGGATATCGCGCTACCTTCTTTGAACATACCTAGTGCCAATAAACTGAGGTGGACATTTTAGCAACATTTTTTGCTCCATGTTTGATATGAGAATGAGAGGGGTCTTTCTTCTTCATATTCACTATTTTTTTGTTAAATTGACTTATACCTACCTACCTTTACTTTCAAAACGACACATAATTCAAAAGTAAAGTTTCTTCCAATGATGGAATGTTAGTCCATTTTTTTTCATGACACTTCCCTACTATCATTCTCACAGGTTATCCTTATTAGATTTTCTACATAGTACAGTAGGTATTCTACATTTTTGACATAGTCTACGTTGTTTACTACGCGTAGACGTAGAATTAGGTTTTCTATGTCGACGTACCCATCCCTGATGGTGGAAAGACACAGGTACGTAGGAAGGGGGAGGGAATGGGGGAAAATCCCCCCCCCCCTCTGATTCAATTCCCCTCCCTATGTTCTTAAATTTGCATTTATATGTCAAGATAAAAATATTCTGAAAAGGTGTTCAATTCGCGTAGAAATGCATCAAATGCATGCTTGAAATTCAAAAATGTTATGGGGCTGTCCGCCCTGGACCACATTCCGCTGTGTAGATGAAGTGGATCTCCAAGCCCCAGCCAGCCCAACATTGTTTGAAAACAGTTAAGACATGATTTGAATATTATGTTGGAAGTATTCAGATAACAAACCTGTCACTTTATTCCATGAAAGGCATTCCCTCACAAAACACAAAGAATAAGAATAAAACGTGTGAATTGATATGGTCATTAATCATTATTCTGAAAAAGTGAAAACTTTACTGGAAAGTAGGTAGACCGTAGTTAGGTTCCTACTGTGGTCCATTCACAATTTTTTACGTTATTAAGTTATTATTAAAATTTAAGTTATTATTACCCCTTTGGCCCTTTAAGTTATTATTGTACCTAGATAATTTTACTATAAACGCGACTATTTTCACCGTACAGTGAAAATAGCATCCCGGCTAGCCTGTTCAATTATTTTCACTAAATTCGATCTTGCGAAGAAAATTAAAGCTGGGCACATTCTTAATAAAATAACTATTGGTAGACAAAATTCAACCTGGTGAAAAATAAAAAAATAAAAAAAGGTGACCGAGACGGTAAAAGAACCCACCTGACCTTTGTACCCATAGCCCAACGTTCTAACCGTACACTACCGGGGCCATACTAAATGGTGGTACTGGTAGATGCTAGATGCTGGTACTGCTTGACAAGCTCCACAAAATGAAAATAGCATGCGGATTTATTTTCATTGTACACTCGACAATTCATAAAACGGTATTTGAACGAAACAGATTGGCTGCTGGTCAGGTTCCTTGACAATCAATCCTTGTTATTATCAATGAAATCAGAGCTCACCTACTAGAGGTAGATGACGAGTCAGTATAGACTTTATCAAATGATGCCATCGCATTTTTTTCAGACAATCAATTTCTTTCAAATACCGTTTTGTGAATTGTCGAGTGTACAATGAATGGTCATTGTTAAAATTTGCACAAGAAATTAATATATGTGTAATATGAATAGCAGACAATTCGACAATCTTGCTTAGTAATTTTATAAGGTGAAAATAGTCACTCTGATAAACTACCTAGGTACCTACCTACCTATTCAATTTATTGAAATTTATTTATTGAAGTAGGTAACTTAGAAATAAGAACATTGTAAACTAAAAAATATTACCTAACTACCTAAGTTATAAAAAAAATCAAATAGTAATCAGTAATCTGGCTTATTATTTTAATGGCAGTGACGTTACCTACCTACTATCAAAAATAATTAATAATTCAAATGATTTTTTAGCAAAGTCAGACCCCCCCCCCCCCCCGAATCAGACTTATCACTGAGTGTAATTTCAACTTCCTTGTAGGTACCTATCTAAAACTATTTGTCTGAAGCTGGGTTCCCATACTTCGCATCGAATTCGCTTCCGGTTCGCTTCGCTTTCACAAAATGGCTAGGGGAAAGCGGTATATAGTGGGTCGCGGTATAAAGTGGGTCACGGGGGTTTTCTGACAACCGATTGTAGGAAAAAAATCAACAAAAATTCTATGTGCATTTCATCCCATATGGGATCATACAATCGTGTTTTAGTTAGGTACCCCGTTCCGTTGAATATCTCACTATTAGACAAAACTTTTCACTTTTAAAAGTTAGGTCATGGAGATCTAAGTTTTAGGCAATGATTAGGCTCAAGTTTCAGACCTCATGTGTGCCAACATAAGAAAAAAGAAAATTTAAAGTAGTTTAGGTCTAGCGGTCTATACTGGGTCACTTCACTATGGTCTATAGTGGGTCACCATTTAACATTGACCCACTATATACCACCGACCCACTATATACCATCTTGTAAAACCTAAACAATAAAATGTTATGAAATAATTTAATATTGAACCAAATGATTAACTTATAATAATATTAAAGTAATATAATGATCTTATTTAATATAATTAATTACTGATTTTGATGATTAATTATTGAAATCTCAATATTCATATTTTTTTCCTTTTTCTTGAGCAATTTGCTTGTTTAACATGCTCATATGACAATCATGTTTGTTGACATCTTGTAGCAACATTCTCTAAGTTTTTTTTATGTAGTGGGTACCTATTTTAAGTCCATTCCTACATAAAATCCTTCATGACCTGGTATGTACCATATAGCGACCCGCTATAGACCAGGGGGTCGGTATATAGCGGGTCGATGGTCTATAGCGGGTCACTCCAAATTTTGTGAACACCATTTGAAATAAAATTATTAAATAAATATGTTATGGTGCACAATCATCTAATCAATGGCTCCACAAAAAAGTTTAAAAAAAAATGCTTAAATGAGAGAATGAGAGCAAAAATGCTTTTTCTGACCCACTATGTACCTACCGCTTTCCCTACGTACCTTTTAACAAAGGAAATCGTCCATGTTTACATTCGCATGTTCGCGTGTTTCGGTTTCGTTAAAGTTGAGCCAATTTTGACTTTGACGAAACTGAAACGAAACCGAAACACGCGAACATGGGAATGTAAACATGGACGATTTCCTTTGTTAAAAGGTAGCCATTTTGCGAAAGCAAAGCGAACCGGAAGCGAATTAGATGCTAAGTATGGGAACCCAGCTTGACTCTTGGATCCTCTATCCTCTATCTTGGAATTATCATTGATCATAACTTGACTCTTTCCAAACATGTTCAATATATATCACGTAAAATTAGACAAAAGGTTGGTTTTCTTGCAAGAATTGGATCGTTTTTATCACCATGGACTAGATTATTAGTACCTATACAAGACAATTGTGTCTCCACATATTGATTATTGCTGTACGATGTTATGGGGAAGAAATGACGGAGATTTAACTAAGCTTCAGGTAGGTACTACAAAATAAAAGTATGAGGATAATATTAAGATGGAATAGATATAGTAAGATTTAACGGATATGTTGGACACTTTACAGTTGTTGACTGTAAGGCAGAGAGTAGCTGTAAGTGTATTAGTGTTTATTTATAAAATGATTAATGGGCTTATGCCCTCATATTTAAATAATATGATTGAGTTTGTTGGTAATAATCATCAGTACAGTACAAGAAACAGTTCCGTAAATTTATTTGTTGCAAGAAGAAACAAAACAAGTACCTAACCAAAAGACCTTGTTTTATTCTGGTTTTAGGTTGTACAATGAACTTCCGAAAAGTGTTAAAAATGAGAGCAGTCAAGTATTATTTAGAATTGAATGTATTAAGTTTGTAAGGAAAATTTCACTAGGATTATTATTTATTAAGAATGTTGATTTTAAAATGTATACTGTGTAACGTATCCATTGTAATCTGACTGAAGTGTACTTAAATAGCAAATTGCTAAATAAAATATATCAATCAATCAAAATCTTGAAATAGAAACAATAATTCAGATTCTTCCTTTAATGCAACAGGTACCTAGGCAAGATACAGTGTTATGATCTGAATTTAAATGTGAATTCAGATAGACCTCATCCTGGAGGCCAAGTCTTGAAACTTACGCCTTCAGGACGCAAACGCTCTCGGACGTCATAAAGTCCCATTTACTGTAAGAATGACGACCTTGAAATCTACAGATAACAGTTTAGCTTAATTTTGAATAAGGTTTTATGACTGTATAATATCTGTAATAATAATTATAATGTTAATTAATTGTTTGCAATAGATTGCTGGATGACAATCAAAGTGGCTTGACTTTATGTTTCAATGTCGATCACTCTTACAGTAAATGGGACTTTATGACGTCCGAGAGCGTTTGCGTCCTGAAGGCGTAAGTTTCAAGACTTGGCCTCCTGGTGCATCTACCTATACGAGGGACAATTAATGTTATATGTATACAACATATATGTATACATATTTAAAAAAAAAAAAAAAAAAAAAACATTTGTTATACCTATGTATACATACATTATGTATACATATAACATTAATTGTCCCTTGTATCTAGGAACACTACTACTACTACTACGGAGGCCTAGGTAGCTACTACAAGGTATCGGCAAAGTATCGGTTGAAAATAATTAGGTAGGTAGGTACCCAGTGCCGGACTGGCTCGTCAGGGGCCTCGGCGGCTATTGTTACTATTTAAAAGTTTTTGGGAGAAAGCAGCCCACCAGCCTGCCCCGCAGGGCGATGTTTGGATTTTTATAACTTTAAAATGGAATGTAACATCAATTTGGGGATTTTAAAAGTTCATTATTTCACAAGAAAAACATAACAGAAAGGCATGCCAATTATGCCCGCAGGTCGCTTTTTGATTTTCTGTTATTCTTAAAATGATTTTGGGATTTAAAACTTGTATTTTTTTCAGAATGAGGCTAACAGAAAGTGAAGTTAAATGTACCCAAATTCAGCCCCGAAGGGATTATTTTAAATTTCAGTCACTTTTAAAACGATTTTGCGATTATTAAAACGTTATTATTTTGAGCGAAGAAGCTAACAACGAATTGAAATGAAAGAATTGACCCAGCCTGCCCCGCAGGGCGATTTTTGATTATTTGTATTTATTTAAGCGATTTTGGGATCTAAAAATGTGTATTTGGCTCCAAATAACAAACATAAAGTTAATGGAAGATGCGACAAACCTGCCCCGCAGGGCGCTTTTTGGATTTTTGTTTATTTCTAAACGGTTTTGGGACTGTATTTGTGTATTTGACTTCAAAATGCCCAAAAAAGACCCCCGCCAGCCCCGCAGGGCGCGTTTGAACTTTTATAATTTTTAGTTCATACTAAGAGGCCCCCAGACAGGCGAGCAGGGCGATTTTTTTTAGATTTTTTAAATTTTCCAATGATTTAGAGATTGCAAAATTGTGTACCTAAATGCCTTCAAAATGCTCAACATGCTGTTATTGGAAGAAACATTTAAATAGAAGAGGCCCCCAGCCAGCCCAGAAGAGCACTTTTTGAACTTTTGTTATTTTTATATCGTTTTTGGGATTGTAAAAATATTTATTTTATTGCAAAATGTTCACCATTTAGTTAATGGAAAATGGGTTTACTTACATAGAAGAGGCCCCCAACCTGCCACGCAGGGCGCTTTTTTACTTCTGGTATCTTTGAATGGATTTTTTGATGATAAAAATGTATGTTATACACAATCAAGGGGCCTCAATAGCCAGGGGCCTCGGCGGCGATCGCCGCCTAGCCGCCAGGGGCCAGTCCGGCCCTGTAGGTACCTACCTAAGGTAGTTAGTGCCTAGTCAAAATAATAGACTCAAAACTTGAAGTTAATAGGTTTGCATTACCTAGCCTAAAGGTACATGGGCATACCTACTGAATTGATTTTTTACTTTATCTTTTGGCAAAGACCTTCAACACAGACATCATCACGCTGCTATTAGATAAGATTGTATATTTAAATTTCTTGACCTTGAGTAGCCTTTGCCATACTTATTAAGTCTGCAAGTCAACAGGATATCTGAATAAAAATAAAACTACCTAGTGTAATTATTACTCCAACGCCTACGACCTACAGGCTACTATGATTGGTAGTGCAAGTTGAGATACATTCACTTTCTCTTTCACAATTAATTGAAGGATTGACATGAATGAAGCTAGGGCACCTTGAGGGGACCACCCTACAAATGATTAATTTGCAGTAGAGCAGTGCATTGCTTACCTGACTTTTTCTTGATCCAACTTTAATTACGTTTCGTTCTCTATTCCGAATCATTTTATCTTTCTTTTAAACTTATATTTATAGAATAATTACAACAAACACGATTTTACTTTCCAAATTATTAGGTCGCAAAGTAGGTCGAACGTTGAATAAGCTAACTGATCACAGCTTAAGAAATTAAATACACACTCGACAACAAAACTAGACAAAATAACACTCTAAAATGATTTCTCGCACAATTACTGACACTGCAGTAGATTGTGGAGATTAATGTTAAGTGGTCAAATAGAAATCAACTTGCACGATCATTGTATAGCGCCATGACACTTGGTAATGGTCGGTCCGGTCGGTCGAACTCGATAGACTGTTGGAAAGGGGAAAGGGGGAGGGGCGGCTTCTAAATGACGAAATCGAGATATCGATATCTCGCGTTACGACCTACAAATATCGACTTATTTGTTCCCGCGATATTTAAAATAGCTACAAGTGGAATATTACCCATAAAAAAACTAGAAATTTTAGAAGAAATCTATAAATTCAGCACTGAAAAGCAGTGATATCAAAAAAAGGACCAAGTCAAAACTTAATTTAAAAACCAAAATATACTTGGCGCATCGTGTATATAAATAGTATATAGAAGTATATGTCAGAAATTAATTGTGTCTAAATTATATAATATGAATATTTATGTATATTTTGGTTTTTAAAATGAAGTAAATCTCGTCCGTAAAAATATTTCAGTGGGAATATAAAGCTATACTTCTTAAAGAACAAGAAAATAATATTGTATTAAACGTAGCTTCCAAGCACCACCTTCTTCATGCACTCCTCTCTCCCCTTCTCGGGGAGAGAGGAGTGCAACCACCTTCTTCATGCACTCCTCTCTCCCCTTCTCGGGGAGAGAGGAGTGCATGAAGAAGGTGGTGCTTCCAAGTATGTGAAACCTCTCTGGCCCATTTTTCTCATGGCAATTTACTTTTACATTTTTCTCATCTTATACATAATGATGTTTTGTGATGAGAATGTTATGCAGTGGCGTGCAGACTATAGTAAATCGGCGCAGCTTGCGCCGGTCCTATCAGGGGTGGGTATACCCACCCCCTGATAGGACCGGACACCTTTTGGAACAAAAAATATTGCTATAGAAATATTCAGGTAGAGGGTGTAGGTATTGTCTATCCCAGAAAAAAACAATCCGTGTAAAAAAGGCAGCCAAGTCTCTTCACTTAAAAAAAAATCAACACCGAAAAGGAGTGATATCAAAAAAGGAGAATGACATTTCCAAAAATGTAATCGTATTTTTGAAATAAAAGTATAAACACCGAGAAATACTTTACAAAAGGACTTGGCGCATCGTTTTTATAAAGACATAATTCTATCCTAAAAGTAGAAAGAAATTTACAAGTATAGGTACATTTTCCTCTTTCTATTAGAGCAAGTATCTATGAATCAAGCTACTTTTAGTAATGGCTATTTTATAGTTTTGTCAATGGCGATAGAAGAAAGATTTCTTGCTGTAATACATAAGTAATATAAGGGTGGAAGAATTAAATAACAATTGGAAGTGGGCTCATACATATTCTTATAGCACTGTTAATATGGTGATATTAGAAGGGTATCTTTTCATAATTTGATATTGACTTGACTGAGGGAAATCATGCAACATTGTAAAATAATTACTAGCTTTCTATGGAACACTATATATTTTTGAAGTGTCAAGTGCATAAAGTTAAATTTTTAATAGAAATGCAATGTGACTGTGTACTTTGTGAAATGTATTGTTATAAGGGTGGTAGTCAACTGGACCAGCATTTAACTGTTCCAAACTAATTATTATTTTAAATTAATTAATAAATTCATTTAAAAACTCTTCCAAACGCCCAGTGAACACAGGCCGTCCCAGGGACAGACTATTTTTAGGATATCCTAGCCTAAAGTAGGACATCCTACTAGGATGTCCTGGGTACCTCCCTGGGATATCCTAATAAAGGAAGAAGATCCTTTTTTAGGAACATTCTTCCTAAATTAGGCAATTGCCTTTTTTAGGAAGAATTGTCCTAAAAATGGCTGCTACTGAAATCCTATTTTAGGACAATTCTTCCTAAATTAGGCAATTGCCTTTTTTAGGAAGAATTGTCCTAAAAATGGCTGCTATTGAATTATTTTTAAAAGTTTCTACAACTGTCAACAGAGTACTCTGCCCTTCGACTTCACAATATAGATGTTTAATTTCAGCATATCTCTTTATCGTTTGTTTTTAAGTAAGTTATATTATTTCCAAAATCTGCCAAGTATTAAGATATTATAACAAAAAGAGACATGTCCTATTGGATGATAGGAAAAATGTGTATTTCTTTTATTTTGTACTGGAACCTAAGTTGTCACCTTGGAGTCGGAGCCATATTTTTTGGATGCAAACATTGATAACTGAATTAATGAATATGAATAATGCGAATCGTGCGAATTGGTGTCTGTGCAAATAGAACCTGTCTATTAAATATGGCAATTGCATCCCAATAGGGGAAAATTATCTTCCATAGGAAATACCATTCTATTATAATAATAATGACAAAATTATATATTAAATTTGTCATTTTCATCCTAATTTAGGAAAAGCATCTACCTAAATAAGAAAATGATGTCCTAAAGTAGGACAATGTATATCTTAAATTAGGCAGTTTCATCTTAATTTAGGAAAAGTATCGACCTAAATTAGGAAATGACGTCCTAAACTAGGACAATGGATATCCTAAATTAGGCGGTGTCGTCCTTTTTTAGGAAGGTCCGCCTAATTTAGGACGTACCTGGGATCGAAAAACTTGTGTAATTAGGACACTCTGGGGACACTCTGGGGATCATTTTAGGCCGAGTTTAGGACGGACTGGGGATGTCCTACCTAAGTAAGTAGTCTGTCCTGGGGACGTCCCAGGTACGTCCTAGTGTTCACTGGGCGTTAACTCTTCCAGGCGGCAAGTGTTCCAAACATTTTCATATTTAATAAATTAAATATATACATTTAAAAACTCTTCCAAACGTTAACTCTTCCAGGCGTCAAGTGTTCCAAACTAACTATTATTTTAAATATTAAATAATAAAATGGCAAAGACCGTCAACTGTTCCAGCCGCTAAGTCTTCCAGCCGGCAAGTCTTCCAAATTATACCTGCGCCGCTCAAGGGACTGGCAAGCACGCGCGGGTGAACAAGGGTCGCCCACTGGTCTATTGTTAATATGAATAATAATTTATAAAAAAAGTAACTTGATTAAAACGGTAAGTAATCAATTTATTAACGAAAGTTCACAAACGACGGCCGAACACTGAGTATAATGCTTTTTTAATTTTGAAAATCCACTAATATTTGAGGAAGTAGATAGGTTTTGTCTCTGAGCATTCCGGTGTTGATTGTTTCAATTTCTGATGACGGTACAGACATACGAATGATATTTGTTGAGACAGATTTCAAATTCAATAAGATATAAAACAGGTATGATTATTTTGATCGTGTTGGAATTTAATGGGTCAAACCTTTATATATTTTTTTTGTCTGGGGTTTAACGTCGCACTGTTCTGTAGCGAGGCTAATGGCGACGGATGAATGATTATGATGATGATTGGGAGATGATGGTGAAGAGTAGGTATAAGGATGGAAGGTGGAAAGGAGGGTGCCGTGGCCTATTTGTAGGTTACCTTCCCAGCAATTGCCTGTCGACTGAGGGAAAACCACGATAAACCCCAGTCAGGAAGGACGGCCGCGGGAATCGAACCCGGGCTCTGGAATACAAGTTCAGAGCGTTAACCACTCATCCAACCTGAAGGTACCTAAATGTTAATTCAACAAATGATAATTTACACATTTTCTTACAAATTTTACGTCAGATAACTTAGATATCAGTAAGCGCGTAGCTTATGGTTGAACGGTCAAACAGTTTAACCATTCGATCTGAAATGTGGAACACACACACTATTGTGATAAGAGCGGTCACGTGTACCTACCTATAGTTTTGGGCAAGATCCTGTGATTGGTTAAACTTTAAAATGGAACCGATTGACCGATATACTTGAAATATTGCATTGTAATTGGATCAAACATTTGAGGTGTTTTGTCCAATTTACTTGATCGAAAAGGAATTACGACTTTTACCATGCACATTTTTTTCTTCGCAATAGTTTCCAAAGTTTATAAAGCAGAAAGTTCACACAGTCAGCTATATCTGTACCTCAGAGGTAGAAGGCCCGATGTACATTTCAATGATGCGTGAGATAAGCTCATAAACAAGTAATTCTGCGTTATTCTTCCAATCACTTGTAATGATGACTTGAGTCATTTTGTTGAGAATACTTCAATATTTGTTGACATTCAAACAATCAGTTGACATTCAGTTAAATCGTAATTAATATAGCTTGATTAAATCATTCCAGATATGTGTTTAATTCAACGATATATCGAGAAAATGGACATTAAATGCAGCTACAGTTTCTATTTCAGATTTTAGCCATAGGTAGTAAAGTGGAGTATAAACGGTTTTTTCAGAGTTTTGTTCATCATTCGTAGGAGTGAAAGAAAGTACCAGATGGGTGATGAAATTGACAAATGATAAAATTACTTGTGGTCTATGGTAGTATGTTTATTTTGGCTTCTTCTATTTTACTAGTTTTTTCAAAACCGAAATGGTTGTGAAAATGTTCACGATATTTTTATCGCTCATTTAAAAAGCACGAATCACAAAATGTAGATTAGATTAGATTATTGTGGTTTAACGGCGCGTCAACGACGAGGTTATATTGCGCACATTAATATTTGCATTTTTGCATTTAACTTTGTTGATGTAAGTGGAGGACATGGGGAGGGGGTCGACCTAACTGGCCCGATCCGGGGGGAGTCCAGCACTGGTGGGAAGGCCAGGCCGGAATGGGGACGGACCGGGAGGGAGGGGGAGGCTTCGGGCCGGTGGGACTCGATTTCAGGGGGATCACCATCTCGAGGGGGGAGGCCGGCCCGAGGGGACCGCAAATTCAAGGGAGGGCATGCGACTAGGCCGACCCTGGACTGCACTTGGTTGGGACCAACTCGCTATGCAAGCCGGTCCCTTAAGCCCCACCACCGCGTCAAGGTGGCAGTCCATTGGTGGGGTCACAAAATGTATATTTTTATGAAACTTATTCCATCCTTTTTTCAAAACTACTTCACATCTGCACTTGCCACCTTATTTTTTGACAATGAGGACGGCCTGAAGAGGTGAAAGGGGTGAGTGATATATGACTAGGAACAATATGGACTATGGCGCCAAGCAACATTCTTCATCTGACGAAGCATCTTGCCTTCAGCCAAGGGCTGTTCTTATTGGCCGCTTGTGATTCTAGAGGCAAATTTAAAATTCCTTTCGCTGATGTTAAAGTATGGTGCATTTAGAAAGATGTAGCGGGCGCTCCCTGATTGTTGCTTTTCATTTGTTTAATTGTTTGTGTTTTTGTAGACAATGCGCAGGTCAAACTGTTCAAACAATCGATCTGAATGTCACTCATAGTTAAGTCATAAGAGCAGTCTTGTGTCTAGTTTTCTTTTTACAGTATCCTGTGAATTTTTGTGAATTTTTGGCATTTAGGTACACGTATTTGTTAGTTTTTGTCAATTTCTTGAAGGAAATTTGAGATATTTTTACATATTTCGTTTCGTCTCTTTGAGCAGTACTTTCAAATGCATATAAATTCCCATATTACAATACGAAACAAAAGTTCGTTTATCAACGCGTTACCGTTACACAAAGCGTTTGCCTATGTATAATTTTGGTTTTACCTATTACAAGTCCAACCAAGTAAATCAGGTTAATTTTATAAAAAAAAAACATTCGTTCATATCTTATTCGATTACCTAATGATTTTGAGCAAAATTGGTATTTAGATTTCACCGGAAAATTGATTACTGTGAAGAATAAAAATGAAAATATTGAAGACCCTTCAATAAACAAATTTACGTTTTCAGGAGTATTTTAATCGGGGTTATATATTTTATATCCACCATAAAATTCTAAGATGACAAAAGATATAAATATATTTTTTCATAAATAAAAAGTATCAGATAATCACAAAATTGTAAAAACAGTACAGATAGGTACACTAAAATACAGATACAGATACGAACAAATATGAAAATACTGTATCTAGATGCCATCTAGATACTTAATAACACTGCAAAAAAGCGGATCAAGATGTATTTGGCTATCTACTTTTCCCAACTATAGTTCAAAAGAGGGTCTGTCCATCGCTTTGTGGTATGACACTTGGACAGCTGACAACTCAATGCTTCAATTAAAAAATTACAACTAACTTATCCACATACAGCCTCATGCTCAAAAGAGTTGCCGCAAGTAGATATTTGCGGATGTCAGTCCTCAACACCACAAGACCGTGAGGTAATAATCTTATGGACGGAATCTAGTCGACTCTGGTCTGTTGCGTCGATAAATCCGGAAATTCTTTTGAGCATGAGGCTGATAGTTACTTCTAACCACAATTTTTATTAATGTCAGTGGCGTGACAAAAATGACAGCAATATTTCCAAAATACGAGGAATTTCTTTACTAAAGCTTTTTAATAAAGCCTGATTTAACTGGATAATGTTTTGAACCAAGACTCTACATCCAGCCTAGATCTAGATGCGCAACTTAGGAAAGTTGTATTGATACACATTATTTCAATGCTGTGAATGAAATTTTAAAATTTGAAAGATATAAATCCACTTAAAATGGTTGGAAAACGTGCAAAGTTCTCGTAATATTTCCTCATGTTGTACACTCAACAAATCAATCATACCTCGGTACCTAATTGAACGAAAAGGATTGGCATGCTTGTTAGGTTCCGTGACAACTAATCCTTGTTATTATCAATGAAATCAGAGCTCAAGTACTATAGAGTTAGATGACGAGTTAGCACAGACTTCATGGGATGAAGCCATCAAACCTTTTTCTGCCAATCCGTTTCTCTGGAATACCGTTTATCTTTTGTTGGGTGTTCAAGTACGCTTTTACTTTTACTTTACTTTACTTGTGTTTGACGTAATTCATTCAAGTAGGTACGTATGGAGAAAACCGTTTTCCCCACATACACAATGGAAAATTTCTGGATTAAATGGGTATTTTTTTTAAATCACAGCATACTTTATTATATATAAAGCACCTTTCCAAAAATTTTATGGAGTAGGATAAAATGCTAAACATTATTATAGGTCACACATATTGTAAACAAGATGGCGGTAGGTGATGAGGTACCTCAACCTAGTAGTAGCATTAATCACATTAAATATAACGATCATTGTAAAAAATGCAACAAATTGTCGCAAATGGTGTTCTATGTGATTGTTGTGATAGATGGTATCATTTTAAATGTGCATCTATCAAAGAATTAGACCTGAAGGAAGTTGAAGAGGCAGCCTCGTGGATTTGTAGGTTATGTGCGGACAAAAAGTGTGGTTGTGGTGAGTCTGTGAATTCCTCTCATGTTTTAATAAAACTAGACTGCATTGAAAAACTAGTGCAGAACACTTTCTACGACATGGGGATGAAAGGGGAGGAAATGAATGATGACGTGAGGTCCCTAACTCACGAAATGCTGCTCAAGGCTGCAGAATGGTTAAAGCATCATTCGGAGCAAGAGAAAGTGCTGAATTCTGCACTAAGTGATTTTGAGAAAAAACTGCACCTAATGACTGAACAAATAAATTTAATATCTGAATTACAAATTAATGTCAATACTCAACATGTAGCTACACCTAGTTCAACACCTGAAATTATACCTTCAAGTCCGAAATCAAGTCAAGAATCTTCTAATCAGAATTTAAATATCGGTGAGTGTAATGACAATTTCAAGTTACACGAAGTATCCATGGACCTCTTCAAGATAGGCACCAATGTTTCACTTGTAAATTGTATTGCCAGGGACAATTTGATGTCGGGAGGTATCGCGAAGCAATTTGCTGATAAATTTGGTCACAGTGAAGAAATCATGACTCAAGGAAAGAAGACTGGTGAAGTTGCCTCAATTAAAATGGAGGAGAGAAGTATCTTCTACCTCATTACAAAAAATCGCACCAAAAAAGATAAACCGTCTATGAAGTCAATGTATAAGTGCCTAACTGAACTTAAATCTCTATGTCTGTCGCAAAACATTACCAGCATTGCAATGCCTAAAATAGGCTGTGGCCTTGATAGACTCAAATGGGGACCAGTGAGAAGACTCATTTTTAACATATTCAAAGACACTGAGATTACCATCACTGTTTGCAAGTGGAAGCCAGAGAACGTGAGGGCAGGGAAATCCAGCGAGCCTACACGAGCCGACAGCGAGCCTACACGAGCAAATAGCGAAAATGACCCAGCACAAGAACCTGAAGGAGCTGCCCAAGACCTGCACGTCACCATGTGGGGAGACTCCATGATCTACAACACTAAGAGGATAGTGCAGAAAATGGGGGGGCATATGGAAGTGCACTGCCGTCCAGGGATTAGGATGGACCAGCTCACTTCTGCCATAAATGCATGTCCGGGTGACTCAAATGCAGAACTAGTCATCACGCACGCTGGCACTAACAGTTTAAAAGGTTGGTTAAACAATGGACAAGTAGTCAACGACACTTTTGAACTGATCAACGCAATCCAAAACAAATATCCTGTGTCAAACGTAGTAATTATGGGAATTATTTATAGAAGGGATGTAAATTGTCATGTTGTAAATATGATGAATGACGAGATCGAATGGATGTGTCATGAACTTGATGTCGCCTTTATTGATCCAAATAACTGGATCCTGGGTGACTGTTTGGGTCGTGGAGGACTGCACCTTAACTATAAGGGTAATCTTATTTATTCTAGAATAGTTATGGGTGTTATTGGCCGATATCGAGTATCGGAGAACCCCCAAGATGAAAGAGCTCGAGGGATGGCAGTGGAAACCTTAAATATTCAGAGCAGTGTAAAAAACTAATTCTTGAAAGTGGGTTAGATAGTCAATCCTCAGTCATTTCCACAAATAATTTTGCAATAAACCCCACCCATAACTGTATAATTCTGTACCTTAATGTCCAGAGCCTGTTAAATAAGATCGATGAGCTTAGAGATATTGTATCAAAGTGTCACAGCCTCCTCATCTTGTCACTAGCTGAAACTCACCTCACTGAGGATATACTAGATTGGGAAATTGAATTGCAAGGTTTCACTACTGTCAGACTTGATTCAACTAGTAGACACACGGGTGGGGTCTTGATCTACATTAGGAACTGTGTTGCTTTCAATATCATCCTCCGGAAGACAGTTAAAATGAGATGGTGGGCACTGGGTGTTAAAATCACTAGTGGTAGCCTATTAGGAAAAAATTTCTGTGTAGCCTATGTCTCACCTAAACTTACTAAGAATGACGTCCTAGCTAATACTTACGATCTCATTGAAACACTTCATATGCAAAATAACAACAAAATACTGGTATGTGGGGATTTTAACATAGATTTAAGTAAAAACTCGCTTTATTCCAAAAAAATGACTGGTCTGTTTGGAGAGCATAATATCTCCCAACTAGTTAACGAATTTACTAGAATCGCTATAACTCTGGACTCTAAAACTAATGCCCTACATACTTCAAGAACTATTATTGATTACATCCTGTGTAACACCTTGGACAAGAACGACTATAATGTAGTACTCTCCGATGTTTCAATCTCCGATCACAGGATGCTTGGTATTACTTTAAATAACAATGAGTGTACCAAAGGCAATGTGGATGTTAAAAGGAAGTACACTTTTTGGCATTATAGAGATATCCTCACAAACAACTTAAGTCGTAATTGTTTCCTTACTGATTTAGCAAATAATAATGATTGGAATATCGACAAGGATGACCTTGATATTGATAGAATTGTTAATAAATTTATTTCCAACATTAGTATTACACTTGTTAGGCATGCAGAGAGAAAAACAATACGTAAAAAGGAAATGCATGCAAACAACATGTGGTACGACAATACAATTAGAGAAGCTCAGAAACTTCGTAATAATCTCTACAAAACTGCTAGAATCTCGGATAAAAGTGAAGACTGGAAAAAGTTTAAAATTCAAAGGAATAGCATTGTAAAGCTGACGAGGGACAAAAAGAAGTCCTACTACACAACTAAGATTAATGAAAAAAAAGATAATCCAACAGAGATTTGGAAAATATTAAAAACATTCTATAAAAATAAACATGCCCCTAACCATAGTGAATTATATTTCAATAATAAAAAAATATTTGGAACAAAGAATATTGCTGAGAGTTTTAACAGCTACTTTATTCAAAGTGTAGCAGATATTATTAGCAGTATCCCAGGCCCTGGTGATATTGACCAGTTCTTGACAAATATTAAATTAAATGCAAACCAAGAAATTATGTTCAATTTCCAGACTGTGGATTCAATGCGGGTAGCTCAAGTTATTAGAGAACTTAAAAACTGTACCCCCAGAGATGATGGTATCAGTTCAGTTCAGTTCAGTTCAGTTTATTTCCAAAATCAAAAGTACATTTTAAAGAGGTACATTGAAAAGACCCCTATGGTTGACACCATTTAACGGGGTATACGGAAAGGTTACATCGAACTAAATCTAGTAACCTAGCATATTATAATTAAATAGCATTGAAATTAAAATAAATTAATATCTATAGATATGCTACAACTATAATATAACACATTTAGGTAAATATTATGATTATGATATTGATATAGGTACTAGAATATACTTAAGTTGAACATGTTATTATACAATTAAATAATTAAAATTTGTCACTGAGGAATTCGTCAATCGAATAATATATTTTACTTATTAATAGTTCTTTCAGTTGTTTCTTAAATTGTGAGTATTTTTTAATTTCTCTTATATTTTTAGGTAATGCATTAAATAGTTTTGTTTTGAAAAACATGGAATTTTTTTGGGTACACGTTGACCTGTGCCAATCTATATGAATGTTATTTTTCTGTCGGGTGTTGTGGTCATGTATGTCACTATTATTTTGTGTTAAGTTTTCTTGGGATCTAATAGCAAGTATCGACTCTAGAATGTAAAGGCAGGGTACTGTTAAAATTTTATGTTTTTTGAAATGTTGTTTGCAATCTGGTTTTATGAAAGTGTTATTTTTATATTTTAGTCCAAAAAGAGCTCTGATTGATTTTCGTTGAAGTATAAATATTTTAGGGGCATCAGTTGAGTTGCCCCAGAACTGTATACCGTACCGTATATGCGATTCAATATTTGCATAATAAACTAGTTTCGCCGTTTTAGTGTTTGTCAAATTTACAATAGTCTTTAAGGAGAAGTATGCTGAGTGGAGTTTACTTAGCAATTTGGAGCAGTGGCTTTTCCAATTTAGGTTTTTATCGATAGTGATTCCCAAAAATTTAGTTTTATCAACACCCCTTAGATTACTAGTTTTGTTTTCATTAGACAATACAATTTTAACTGGAGTTTCATTTATATCATTTTTTAATTTAAAATGCATAAAGTTAGTTTTTTCATCTTGAATAAGCAAACGATTGTCGTTAAACCATTTTGTTGCATTTGAGAGAACATTTTTTGCATTTTCTTCAAGATTTAGTTTAGTTTTGCCTGTTATTGTTATATTTGTGTCGTCTGCATAGATTTCTGAAGCTGTGATTGTGTCGGGAAGGTCATTTATGTAGACTATAAATAACAGTGGACCTAGGATTGAACCTTGTGGAACACCATTTTTTATAGTCTCGGAATTTGATAGATATTTTATTTCTTGTCTGTTTTTATTCATATGTGTAATTTCTACCTGTTGCACCCTATCTTGCATGTATGATTTTAGCAGATCTAGGGCAGGTCCTCTAACTCCGTAATATTCAAGCTTATTTAATAGAATTTTGTGGTCAATACTGTCAAATGCCTTTGTTAGGTCGCAGAAAACACCAATAGTTTGTTCTCCATGTTCCAGTCCCTTAATTGTGTTTTGAATGAAGTTATCTATGGTATTTGTTGTCGATTTATTTTTCCGAAATCCACTTTGGTTATTTGTGAGTAGTTTTTCTCTCTCAAGGTATGATGATAGTCTAGTATGTATAAGTTTTTCAAAAATTTTCGATATACTTGGTAAAAGTGATATCGGGCGATAGTTTTCTGACCGATTTCTATCCCCTTTTTTATATAGCGGTATAACTTTACCTATTTTTAGTTTGTCTGGAAAGGTGCCCTTTTCAATGCAGTCATTAAATATATGCGCTAGTGGTAGAGAGATAGCCGTAACAATTTTCTTTAATATACAAGTTGGTAGGTTGTCTATCCCAGCTGACCTTTTGTTTTTTAGCTTTGATGTTATTTGAATTATTTCTTTTTCACATGTACTGTCTATGAAAAATGAATTTACAGGTTTCATAGCTTTGGTAAGATGATTATAAAAAGAATTTTGAGATGAAGTTACATTAAGTTTTTGGGCTATGTTAGCAAAGTCTTTGTTTAAAGTATTAGCAATTATCATAGGATCCTCGATGGTCTGGTTTTCATGATTTATAACAATGTTTTTGCTTTGTTGAATTTTTGACTTATTCGTGTGTTTTTTTACTATCTCCCATATGGTTTTTGCTCTATCAGAACCTGATTTCTCCTTTATTTTTTTGTTTATTTCCATTCTTTTAGCTGCTTTTATAGTTTTTTTGTAAATTTTTTTATAGAGTTTGTATTTTGCTTGTAATGTTTCTGTTTTGTAGTGAAGTTGTAACTGATAGAGACATTTTAGGTTCTTTGCTGAATTTTTTATTCCCGGCGAAATCCATTCTTGCTTTATAAATTTATGGTTTATTTTCACAGATTTTTCCGGGAAACATAGTTCAAAATTTTTACTGAGGATTGATGCCATTTTGTTGTATTTTTCATTTGGATCATTCAGTTTATACATTTCCTCCCAAGATGTATTTTCAAGCATGTTTTTAAAATTATCAGTATTTTCCTTATTTAGTTTTCTTATGTTAATGGTCTTGCTTGGAGGGTTGAACTTTGATTTTAGTTTTATAGAAATAATTTGAGCAGTGTGGTCTGATAGGTTATTTTCAGTCACCTCTGTAGTGAACATATAATTGGGAAGATTTGTAGCTATGTTGTCGATTGTCTTCGCTGTATTGAATCGAGAGTCTATTCTAGTCGGTTCTTTTATTGTGAGTTTAAGATTATATGCTGCGCATAAGTTTATTAGTGCTTCACTCTCCTTTGATTTTGTTGCCGTATTTATGTTAAGATCGCCTGTTATAACTACGTCTTTTTTCTCTGAATTAATTTTGTCTAAAATGTGGTCTAGAATGGCTAAGAAGTTACTTATATCACCTAATGGGGATCGGTAGGTGGATAATACTACTATGTTTGAGTTATCTAACTTCAATTCTACTGCTGCTATTTCAATGTCGAGTTCTTTACTTAAATTATTTATGTCACTTCTACATTTGATGTTTTCTGTTCCTAATTCATTGTTGACAAATATAGCTGACCCTCCATGCTTGTGTATTACTCTACTGAAGTTACTTTTAAGGTTATAGTTACAGATGTTTGTCGACTCTAAATTCTCACTACTTAACCAGTGTTCTGTTAAACATATTATATCTATTTGATTTCCTTGGTCATTTTTAATATCTAGAAAAGTCTCTAGTCCTATTTTAGAAGTTTTTATTGCTTGAATATTTTGATGCAATATATTTATTACAACTTGTTTAGAATGTGAAAAATTAGATCTTTTGCTATTTGATTTTATGTTAAATGCTTCTGTACGTTTTTGTCAGAGTGACGGTAAGATTTTTGCTTTGATTATTCGCTGAGGGCGTGGGTTTGCTACTTTTTTTATAGCTCCCTGGGTTTTACCAGGGTTGGTATTGTTTGTGGTAGATGTGACCACTTTCACATTGCCGGGTGAATTCAACATTTCACCATTAGTCGCACAATTAGTCGGTGTCGTTGACTTTCGTGCAGCCCCGGTCGGTGTCGTTGACTTTCGTGCAGCCCCGGTCGTTGTCGTTGACTTTCGTGCAGTCCCAGTCGGTGTCGTTGACTTTCGTGCAGCCCCAGTCGGTGTCGTTGACTTTCGAACAGCCCCGGTCTTTGTTTTCGAGTTCTGCGCACTGATGGTGGATGAGCTCTGCTCGTTGATGTTGTGTGAGCTCTGCGCAATTATGGTGGATGGGTTCTGCGCGTTGATGTTGTGTGAGCTCTGCTCATTGATGGTGGATGGGTTCTGCGCATTGATGTTGTGTGAGTTCTGCGCATTGATGGTGGATGGGTTCTGCGCATTGATGTTGTGTGAGCTCTGCGCATTGATGGTGGATGGGTTCTGCACGTTGATGTTGTGTGAGCTCTGCGCATTGATGGTGGATGGGTTCTGCGCATTGATGTTGTGTGAGCTCTGCGCATTGATGGTGGATGGGTTCTGCGCGTTGATGTTGTGTGTGCTTTGCACATTGATGGAGGATGGGTTCTGCGCGTTGATGTTGTGTGAGCTCTGCGCATTGATGGTGGATTTGTTCTGCACGTTGATGTTGTGTGAGCTCTGCGCATTGATGGTGGGTGAGTTCTGGGCGTTGATGTTGTGTGAGCTCTGCACATTGATGGTGGATGGGTTCTGCGCGTTGATGTTGTGTGAGCTCTGCGCATTGATGGTGGATGGGTTCTGCGCGTTGATGATGTGTGAGCTCTGCGCATTGATGGTGGATTTGTTCTGCGCATTGATGTTGTGTGAGCTCTGCACATTGACGGTGGATGAGCTCTGCACCTTGATGTTGTGTGAGCTCTGCGCATTGATGGTGGATGGGTTCTGCGCATTGATGTTGTGTGAGCTCTGCACATTGACGGTGGATGAGCTCTGCTCGTTGATGTTGTGTGAGCTCTGCGTATTGATGGTGGATGAGCTCTGCTCGTTGATGATTGACGGTCTCGGCAAGTTGATGTTGGGCGGTCTCGGCAAGTTGATGAAGGGCTGTCTTGGCTCGTTGATGATGGGCGAGCTCGGCGTGTTCCTTATCACATCAAGAATCTCGTAGCACAATTTTCTTTTGCCTCTCTTGCTTAAATGCAAGCCGTGTTTAGTGAAATGTTCTCTTCGGAGTGATCCTACATCTACAACAGTTACTTTAGTTTTTGCAGTTTTATTAAATTCGTCTGTTAGTTCAAGGATTTGTCTGTTTGTGAATGAAATGGATTCTTTTAAGTAATGGCCTTCTGGATCTTGTCGGTTTGGAATATTTACTACAGACTTCATTTGTTTCTTCATAAATGAAAGTTAGTTCTGTGAATTATTCTCAGAATTTTCGCTTATATTTGTGGATTAATCGCTAGTTTTGCATGTTTGTTGTGTTGAATGGTGATATTAGATATTTTGGGAGCCATTCAAACCATTTTTCCGCGTCAGAATCTGTTTAAAGTATTAGAAAATAGTTTTATATACTAGGTCTACGAAACCTACCAAGAGACGCTTGTAGCTCATTTGGACTTGAAGTAATGTGAGCAATGAGTGGAATATATAAAGTTTGGAGTGATGAAGTAAACCGGCTAGATGCCCCTTCAGCTGTAGACAATGTCATAAACATTTCTAGTCAACCCATAGGAGCTTCTATAAATGATATTTCGTCTAGTGATGAATCGGACACGGAGCTAATGCAAGTTGAGTCTGCAACCAATGAGATGTCTTTGAACATAGTTCCCGATGGTTTCACGATGGTGACAGGAAATAAAAGGCGTCGTAATTGTAACGATCGTCCCAGCACACGATCATCTGGGTCAGATGCTTCAGGCCCATCATCCAAGAGAGTGATCAACCTTGTGCGTACGCAGAACTCATTTGAGCCGCTTGCAAGTGCAAATGATATGGACACGACCCCGATGACGGCGGAGACTTTGCCAGATAAGAAGTATAAAATCCCACCAATAGTGATTCAAAATATGAAATCTCATAAGGCATTAGTTGAGTTGCTCTCCGCTGTATGTCCAGAACAAGGGGCATTCATAATCAAACCTGGTCTCGAAGTTTCTCGAGTAATCATTAGAGATATTACCTCGTACAAACTAATTACCTCCGCCCTAGACTCGACTGAGGGAATAGAGTACTACACGTTTCCAATTGAGCGCACTAGATCACAGCGTTTTGTTCTGAGAGGTCTGCCACAATCTGCTGAAACAGAAGACATTCAAGAGGAGCTGAAGCAGCAAGGCTTCAATGTCCGCTCTGTGCGGCAGATGAAGATGCCTGGAGACAGTACACGTCTTTTGCCCCTTTTTGAATGTACGCTAGTAAGTACGAGTGGTCAGGCTCCAGTGGACCTCAGCCAAATCAAGAGACTCCTCTACTGCGTGGTCTCCACCGAGGCCCCACGGAGCAAGAAGATTAATGTCATACAATGTTTTAATTGTCAAAGAGTGGGTCATACGGCCAAATTTTGTCATCGCCAGCCACGATGTGTTCGATGTGGAGGTGTGCATCAGGTTAAGGAGTGTAAGGAGTCACCAGAAACAGCAAAGTGCTGTAACTGCAATCAGCAGCATGCCGCTTGCTACCGAGGATGTGATGTCATCAAGGCAGCAACTCGTCATGCTACTCGAGCCCGACGTCCACAGCAGCAAGATGGCTCTTCTCCACAGCATGATAACCGAGGGAATACTCAGACGCAACCCACGCCCGTGCCACGAGTCTCATTGGCGAAACCACGGACTTTTGCTTCTGTTTTGAACACTCAGATAAATCCAGAGCAACCCTCGTCCTCAAACACCACTGCCTTAGAAGAAGCAGAGAGGCCACCCAATGCTCTTCCTGAACTCGTACAACCGGTAGTACCTCAACAATCAACTATTGATTGGATAGCCCTTATAAACGGCATTGCAATTTTTATAGTTAATATGAACATTCACCCCATCATTACGTCTCTGGCAAGTTTTGTGCCAACTCTTCTTTTGTCTGTACAAAATCGCAATGCCAGCGATTAATTCAATTAATCTAATCATTTGGAATGCTAATAGCATAAGTTCTCGTAAAGACGAATTACTTCTATTGATGGAATCACGAAATTTAATGGCTGCCCTTGTCTGTGAGACCCATCTTAACCCTAAGGACAAGCTTAAGCTTGCCAATCACTCAGTGTATAGAACTGATCGTCCAGGAGACAGGAGAGCAGGAGGGACTGCAATCATCATTGACAATCGAGTAAGTCACTACGAGATTGTTTTACCTGAAACGAAATCAATAGAGGCTACCGCTATCCTGCTTTTTACTAAACTGGGTCCACTACGGCTTATAGCCACGTATTGTCCTCCGCGAACTAAGCTTCTCACAGCAGATATAGAAGCATTAATGGACTCGAATTACCCGACTATTCTCGGTGGCGACCTTAATGCTAAGCATACAGCCTGGAACTCGCGAGTTGTCAACGCCAATGGCCGCACTCTCCTTTCACTCTCCCGTATAAGTGACTTTACTGTGACTGGACCGCAAGAAGCGACACATCTTCATATCCCTACAGGAAGAGCTGATGTTCTTGACATTGCGGTGGTGAAAAATCTGCGACATTCCATTGAATTAGAAACACTTTTAGAATTGTCTTCAGATCATAATCCTGTACTTTTGAGCGTAGGGGACTCATACGAGACCGTTGATCCCATCATTCGATTCAATTACAGAAAAGCAGACTGGGAAAAGTTCAGAGAGCATTTATCAAATAAGTTGGAGAGTGGACCACTTGATTCGCATCAGGATATAGATTTAGCAGTAAATAAATTAACGGAAAATATTATGGAAGCAAGAGCGATCAGTGTTCCCATTTGTAATACAAAAAGGTGCACAATATTTGATCTTCCACGTGGAATTAAACTGTCAATAGCCACTCGAAACCGTGCACGTAGGAGATGGCAGGCGCTCAGAACACCTGATTTACATGAAGAATATAAGCTCTTAGACAGATCTGTAAAGGAATTAATTCGTCGCCACAGGAGAGAGAGGTGGGAAGATGCTGTAGCCACACTAGAACCAGGGAGTCGTCCACTCTGGTCCATGGCAAAACGACTGACAAGAAGCAAACAACCAAATCCACCCATTCAAGGTAGTACACACCTTGCATGCAGCCCACATGATAAGGCAGAAGTTCTAGCAGATTCGCTTCAAAATCAGTTTTCCCCAAACCCGCCTACTAATTCATCAGCACATATCGAGGCTGAAGTAAGAACCCATCTTGCTATACACAAGGCGCAGGCTGAAGATGATGAAGTCGTTCTCTGCTCTATGGACGAAGTAATTATATATCTAAATGAACTTGCAAATGGCAAGGCACCTGGTATTGACGAGATCACAAACACGATTCTTAAAGAACTTCCTATACCTGCCGGTGAACGTATCCTTGAAATATTTAATGCCAGTCTCCGTCTTCAACACTTCCCCACCCAATGGAAAGTAGCCAAAGTCATTGTGTTCCCGAAAGCGGGAAAGAATCTTCGTGACCCTGCAAATTACCGGCCGATTAGTCTCCTCTCATCACTATCGAAGCTTTTTGAAAAGGTCCTTCATGCTCGAATTAGAGGCCACGCAAACGCTACAAAGCTGCTGATCAATGAGCAGTTTGGCTTTCGACAGAAGCATTCAACAACACATCAGCTTCTACGTGTGGTTGACAAGATAAACGATGGATTTAAAAAGCTGAAAGGAACTGGTATAGTTTTCCTGGACGTTGCTAAAGCATTTGATAGAGTTTGGCATGAAGGCCTACTACAAAAACTAATTAAATATCAATTCCCCAACTACTTAATCAATATCATCCACTCCTATTTAAATCAAAGATCCTTCACCGTACACATCAACGGTGCCTGTTCTTCAGCGAGGCCTATTCTGGCTGGAGTTCCTCAGGGATCTATCATTAGCCCCATCCTCTTCAACATCTTCACCAATGACATCCCAACTAACATTCCGGACACCGAAGTAGCTTTCTATGCTGACGATGCCGCAGTCATCTGCCAATCTATGGCATCTAATCAACTTGGCCCGCCTCTGCAAAAAGCATTAGACGTACTCAGCCACTGGTATACAGAGAACCGTATAGCCCTAAATTCATCTAAGACAGAGGCAACACTCTTCACCAAGCGACGGAAATTTCAACCCCCTACCATAAACATCTCTGGTACAGATGTCTCCTGGTCTCCCAGCAATGTTTACCTGGGTGTCACCCTGGATGCCAAGCTCTCCTGGAAGGCCCACGCTGAGAAGATTGCCAGCAAGGCCAACGGGAAGACGGCGGCGCTGTTCCCACTGCTCAAAAGCAAATCCATGCCGCTCACCAGCAAGCTGCTTCTTATCCAGAGCGTCATCGTGCCCACACTGACGTACGCCTCACCAGTGTGGTACGAGAGGACTTCAGCGGGAGCGAGAACAATGCTGCAGAGGGTGCAGAACAGGGCCCTCAAGATCGCCCTGCGCACTCCGATGTTCACCCGGACGAAGAGCATACACCAAGATATAGGATTTGCCTATCTCCACGAAGTCATGGAAAATCAGAGAGAGTCGTTCTACGCAGCACTCGGAGACCATGGAAATCCACTAATCAGCAGACTGGCTGATGTTACTTCCTAACTCTTGACTCCTATAGTCTAAATTTGTGTCAATGTTTTACAATTTTTATAATTTCCAAATGTCATGACAGAGTTATGTACAAACATTATGTGTACGGTATCTGAAAAATTCAGGCACTACAAGTATGTAGTAGCCAACAAGAGCGAAGATAATATTTACTACAATTATTTTTGCTTCTATTTTTGATGTAAGGATTTGATTGAGGGCAACTCTGATTTTATTAGTGGTTCGTTTCGGAATATTGTTTGTACCTGCCATGATTATAAGGGAGTCCTCCTTCTGCAGGTTGTTGTCCATTGATGTAATCACTTCCTCAATGGGTGCACTTGGTTTGAAGTGGCATTCTACCTTGGTGTTCAGGTCTTTGTTGTCGCACAGCTGCTGCAGAATTTTACCTAATCCTCTTCCGTGGCTGTCAGCCAATACCTGCATTTTCTTTGTTGATCTTCTGGGGGTAGGCGTTGCTTTATTCTTTGCTATTTCTACCACCGTGGCAGGAGTGGTTCTGCCAGAAGTGAATGGTAGCACCACCTGGCGTGATGTTTCACGAACAGGTGCGCTGGATGGTGGTGGAATCTGGTGTGAGCTTAAGGTATTACTTGAATGCACATGGTTTTGGTTTTTATTTTCTGTAATTACTTCATTTTGCGGTAGCTTATTTCTAATTATTTCTTCAAATTTTAGTTTCAATAAATTTAGTTCATTTACCAGTACACTGTTGATGGCTGCCTGGTTTGCTGGATTGTTGTTTTCCACAACTAGCTGAAGGCCTTGGCTTCTCGGCATCTTGCAGTGTTGGCACATGTATATTTCCATTTCTTGATTATATTAGTTAAGAAACACTTAAATAAATTGAACAAGCACGAACTTATAAAAACCACGCAAATTTTTACACTAAAATATATTTATATAAACTAGAAATTCTGTAGAAAAAGAGTAAAAACTACGCACGAAAACTATAGGCATCTACTCTATTCCGCCATTTTGTGTCTTTGATAAGAATATTTTCTTATCATTCTTATGTCAATAAGAATATCTTATCAATTGCCACTTCTGTGCCTAGTATTAAATCTTATTTCGTAAACCTTGTAAATATCTCACTGCAATCGGGTATAGTACCAATAAACCTAAAATTATCAAAAATCACACCTGTCCCCAAAAAAACTCAAGCTATTGACGGTGAGGACTTCAGACCTATTCACACCCTACACATTATTGACAAGGTTATTGAGGTGATTGTGAAGAAACAAATGTGTATTTTCATTGACAAACATGGTATACTGGCTAAAGAACAATCGGGATTCAGATCGCATCACGGATGTGAAACTGCGGTGCAAAGCATAATTAATGATCTGAAGTTGAAAATCCAGGACCAGTTTTATACTAGAGCTATATTTGTGGATCTTAAGCGAGCATTTGATACTATCGATCGTGATATTTTAATTCTAAAATTGCATAAATATGGCTTCCAAGGAGTTACACTTCAGTGGATAGGCTCGTATCTCGAAAATAGAATGCAGAAAGTCAAACTAAATAACATAGAATCCACAGAAACCCAGAATTTCACGGGTGTCCCCCAGGGGTCAATTCTAGGTCCACTTCTTTTTATACTATATATTAATGACCTTAGTACTATCTTTAAGTTCTGCACCATACACCTCTATGCAGACGACGCCCTATTACTTTGCAGTGGCAAAGATCCTCAGCTAGTACACGAGAATCTGGCCTCAGATATTAAACTATTTGAGCTTTGGCTAATATCAAACAAACTGAAGTTGAATGTATCAAAAACTAAATCTATGGTATTCTGCAATAATGCCATAAGGAAAAAATTTAATACATTTGTTAATTATTCCATTAGTATTGATGAGGAACTCGTTGAAAATGTTAAAAGTTTCAAATATCTAGGCATCATGTTAGACGAAAATCTGCATTTCAACAGCCATGCTCAATACGTCATAAATAAAGTAGCCAAAAAAGTAGGACTATTCCAGAGAAATTGTAGAGCATTACCGTTATTAAGTAAGATACAAATTAGCCAAGCCATTATCACACCACATTTTGATTATTGTAGCTCTATTTTATTCTTACTGACCCAAAATGATATAAACAAGCTACAAAAATTACAAAATAAAGTTATGCGCAGTATACTTTGGGTTGATAGGACCGCATCCATTGCTAAAATGGGATCTTCTTTATGTTGGATAACTGTAAAACAGAGAATTCTTCTCAACACGATGACATTTATATTTAGAATCACTAAGGGACTGACTCCGCAATACCTTAGTGACATATTAACCCCAAATATCTCCCATGTGTATAGTACCAGGCAGCAAAATGACATCAATGTACAACGTGCCACCACTTCTTTTGGTAACAATTCCTTATTTTCAAAGGGAATAAAAATGTACAACCGTCTACCTAATACTGTAAAGGAAAGTAAATGTGTAATGTCCTTTAGAAGAGCATGTATGTTAGTAATAAGAGAGGGAGTCTGGCGAAATGATCCCCTGTCAAATTCTAATGCTGGCTTTTGGGACAAACCATAAATAAAGTGGATACTGAAAGTAAAAGTCAATCTACTATGTCAACAATTGAACTGTTTGAACTGTTTATTAATATTAGATATACTATATTATTGTTATCATCTATTCCGTAATTCTTAATTGTATAACAAAATACCTAGCATAACATGACATGTAACCTGTAAACCTGTTTCTCTTATATATTTCTTATCATTATTAATCACATCATCATTAGGTAGAATATTAATGATAGTGTTATTTTATTTTATTTTACTCTTACTGAGCTATAATCTGTTATCAACATTTTCTAACCTACCTACTGTATTTCTTATGTATCTTTATAAACTACCTAGTTAAATTTGAGAGTATATAAAACTGTAACCTGTAACAATAGCAAGAATTGCTAATAAAGACTTTACTACTACTACTACACAAATAAATATACCACAATGCCGGCTGGCCAAGCCTGTCACATTTCATTTCTTATAAACTAAACATTAAATATACTATATACTTCAAATAGTTGAGATACATTATTTCAAAACATTCTTTCTTCTTCTTCTTCCACTTCTTCTTCTTCTTCTTCTTCTTCTTCTTCAACTTGTTCTTCCTCAAATTCCATTTCATACTCATCATTTTCTTCTTCTCTCCACATATCTGCATCTTCCCTCCCGTCTTCATTTTCCACCACTTCATTTTCTTCACTACATTCTTCCACCTCTATTTCCTTTCTATCCACTAATTCATTCCATTTCTCGTCATCTCTCCACATTTCTTGATTCTTCACATTCTCCCAATTCCCCACGATCTTCAATGTCTTGTCATTGAATTTTATATTCAATATATTATATATATTAATATACATATATTTTATATATTTGTCATATAATAATATATGTATGTAAAATGTAAAAATGTATTTGGTAGCGATTCGTTATTCCTTCAGCAGATATAATATTATCATTGCACAGACCGTTATAGAACTATTTTGAATAAAAAACCGAGCTGAACCTAGCCTTCCATCCTCCAGCCTTCGATCTGATTCTAATACCAACCTTAAACTCAATAGGAATGAAATTCCAATGCCGCTAGGTTCAGTATTCTCGTTACAATATAGATGGCGACTCTGTCTAGTGGTGATAGTATTCTAGTTTGAATATAGATGGCGACTCTATTTACTCTTGTTCTGAATGTAATGTTTACTCTTTTTCTGTCGAGTGGTGACAGTATTCTAGTTTGCATATAGATGGCCACTCTATTTACTCTTGTTCTGAATGTAATTTTAAATGTTACTTCATAATATGCAATATTTAATGCAATATTTGTTTATTTGTAACCTTTGACCCTCTTCCGAGGAAATTGGTACATCATGTTATATATTCTATATATGACACTTTTATTTTAGTAATAATTTAATTCTAATGAATTCTAATCTACATTCAAAACTTATATTTGGTATTTAATATTCAATAGAATACTGAATATGACAGAGTTGATGGCAGTCGCCATAGGGTTATTGCACTTGAATATATAAGAATGCATGACTGCAAGTTAATTATTTCAATATATAAAAAATCATTTTTATCCTTTCTTATTGCGTTATTATTGCATTTGTTCACAAATTCAAACTTCATTAAATTTTGAAATATTATCATTTGTTTATATCTGGAAATCAGCTGAAGGAACCTATATTACAATAACAAATTGTATTGATTACGCAATAGTTATTTCGTTATTTTTTCACTTGCATTTGTTCACAAATTCAAACTTCACTAAATTTTTAAATATTATCTACATATTTGGGATCTGGAAATCAGCTGAAGGAGCATACTTTACAATAACAAACCACAGTGATATTGTATAAAATTTTGCAATATGTTTTATTAATTTAAATATCAACCCAAAATAAAACTACCTATTGGTTACCCTAAAATTACATATTAGTTAATAAAAATATTAAATATAAATTTCATTTTTGACACGATTGCTTTCAATAATTCCATATTTAAACTATTGTACAATTTAATAAAGATTTCCCTAGCTGAGCAATTTTTAATTCACATCGATTACTTATCAAATCTCAGTGACAATTTATAGGAATACAGTGGCCCATGTGTGATCTGACCGATCTGACCAAAATTCAGGAATAGCTCATATGCCGCATTCACAACATGACAAACAATGAGGACATTTGTTTGTGACCTCGACCTTCCAAGGTTCTTCTTTGTCATCTTGCATCAATGGCATGCAGCGAGGGTTGTTTTGGGGGAAGCGCGTCGGGCTACCGGATGTCAATAAACATTAAGGGCCACCGAGCGCGTATGTGGGTAGATTTCCGGACTTTTGCTTCGAGCTGATCATCAGCAAAGCAACCTTTTTCATACCCTGCGATCCATTTTATTTGCATTTTACAACACACCGTCGAGAGCTGTCTTCCATTCATGAAGGGTGTTTATGGCCGACTGACGCAGCTCGTGACAACAAAGGATCAATAATCCCTTTTATTAATTTTTTGTTCTTACTGATCAAATATAATTTCTATATTTTTGATCACTCAGACAAATGTCCTAATCGAAGGTAGTTCAAAGGTTTTTTATTTGTAAAATTTGGAGCAAAAATGACGAAACGTTGCAAGCTAAACTTGTTTTATAGACAAGTAATTGAAATTATTATGATTATTATGATAATCCTGTATGATAATACAGTATACGTATAATATCAGTGTGATACTGATATAACTATAGTGTGTGATGTGATGATAATATAGTACTAATTATCGCCGTCAATCACAAAAATGAGTGTTACATTCCTACAATAATAAACCAAAAGCATTATTGAACTTCGCCGCCGAATTTGACATTGTTTCAAGTCTAATCGATTTGTGTATGATTGACAAGTGATTGTAATGATGGTCGCATGATTATGATATTATTTAAAAGTTTCAAATATTTGTTGTTAGTAAACCTGGAGTGCTCTATGAGCACTATTTCGGATTTTTTAATGTCACTAGTTGGTTTATTGGGTATTTGTTGCGTCGACGTATTCTAGTAGAAAAACAGGAAGAAAATATTATATGATTTCTGCGGTGAGATAATATCAAATTAAAAAAAATCAGTTAGATGTTAAATATTGTACATCTGCTTTGAGTTCACAACCTTGTATCCATTCTACTGAGGTTTTAGTCGTGGTTTTCCTCAGTTTATAGAGCAAATGATGGGATGGTTCCCTTAGCTTAGTCCACGACAAATTCATGCTAAAGCATCCACGACCAATGCTGTACCAATGTTGTGACCAATGTGACGAATGTTGTAGATTCAGTTCCTCATATTCTCTAACACTGCAGTGCACTCCAATCATCTTAGTCCTCACCAATCACAAGTACCTATAAGTACATATCAGACGAGAATATCGATATATAATGCAGCTAAGTAATAATCCGTCAATATTTCAGGTTACTTTTATAAATCGAAAGTTTAGTATTATTTGAAAATTAGTTTTCAATAACGAAGCACAAGCGCATTGGTTTGAAATAAATAGCATATTGTAACGAGTTTTTCAGGTTAATATCAATGTTATTTTATGTGTAAATATCAATTAATATGAATAAAATGTATCCAAATATAGCCACATCAATTCTTGCTAACCTGAACACTCCACAATCTCATTGAAAGTTATAACAATAGTGTCTTTCTAATAGCCATTTCACTGCTTTTGCCAAAATTATAATTTTATAATGATAATGATTATCAGCTATCAACAACGATCATCAAAATGATCACAATTAAAAAATAGGTTTGATCGTAATGTGCCTTAGTGGAGTGCAAGATTTCAATAACTATGCAGGTAAATTAATGGTTGAAACCTTCCTCCCATTTTATGAGGGGGTATAATAAAGTTTATTATACGGTCAACCGAGACGAACAAAGCGACCCAAACATTCTGTGAGTTTCGACTGGCATCCCAAGTGAGCAGGCTGATATCGACACAAACTACAATTATTTTAATTTCAGTATTTATTTTTTTCCTAATTAAATAATAATGACATTAAATTGTAACATAGTCAAGTCACAAATTATAATAATTTCGCATGTGCACAAAAAATACCGAGTTTTTATATTCATCCGTCTTCTGTGTGAATTGTGATTGATGAAAGAAAATGAAATTTTTCATAAAAGTGTGCTCGCCATTCACAACTCACGTCTTATTAGAGCAAATTGATAGAACTCAATTAAATATCATAAAATCCTCTTACATAATGTACACTATCACGCATGCGCATATCGCGTATGTCCGGGTGTCCTGTATGTCCTGTATGTCCGACAATGGAAAATAATCGAACTGTCATTTCAAAAAGTCAAAATGTCAGCACGAATCTTTATATCCACTTTCAAGTAAGTTATAACAATAATTCTTTCAAATAATATACGAAATCACATTCTACATACCAGATTGATGAATAACTCCGTTTCACTAACGTTTGACAGTAGTTTGAGAGAAATTACATGAGAAGCAAGAGTGTAGCCAACTTGCCAAGACGTGTAGCCCATGGAAGAACAGACAAGTTTCGAAACTTTCAATATTTGCGCAGTAGGCCGTGATGTTTTTTACCGGGCTGAACCTAGCCTTCGGACAGCTGCCACTCCCCCCCAATTTCAGCCTCTCAGAAGCGTGTTGCCAACGCCGTAAAACCAAAAAACGCTAAAGTGTAATTGCTAATTACGGCCTAATTAGCGTGTACAGATAAAAAAATTAAGTCATATTGTTACTAATACATCTCCATTTTAATATCTGCGCGAAAATAGATGTTAATATATCAATGTAACGTGAAGATAATATACAATTAAAAAAATATGTAATTAATTAATTTCAAGATGAATGTATTTTTTATTTTTTTTTTATTTTTTGACAGGAGTTTCATTAAACATTGTAGTACAACATGTCAAAAGATGTAGATGCCTCAACGAAATCTTCTTTACCAATTAAGTGATATTAATAATTAATGATCTGGTCTAATTCGATTTTTCATTAAAAGATCATACTTTTTTTAGTCACACTAACACTCATATTCCGTTTGTAAAGCATAAACTTACTAAAAGAAAAATTCGCACACCTAGGATGTAATTGCTTCAATGCTATTTCGTTGATACAAGACTTAATCAGCATTCATTAATTAGCATCATTAAACTCAAATTTTAAAGATGAATGTATTTTTTAATTTTTTTAATTTTTTGACAGGAGTTTCATTAAACATTGTAGTACAACATGTGAAAAGATGTAGATGCCTCAACGAAATCTTCTTTACCAATTAAGTGATATTAATAATTAAAAAAAATATGTAATTAATTAATTTCAAGATGAATGTTTTTTTTTTTTTTTTTTTTGGACAGGAGTTTCATTAAACATTGTAGTACAACATGGCAAAAGATGTAGATGCCTCAACGAAATCTTCTTTACCAATTAAGTGATATTAATAATTAATTGATCTGATCTTATTCGATTTTTCATTAAAAGATCATACTTTTTTTAGTCACACTAACACTCAAATTCCGTTTGTAAAGCATAAACTTACTAAAAGAAAAATTCGCACACCTAGGATGTAATTGCTTCAATGCTATTTCGTTGATACAAGACTTAATCAGCATTCATTAATTAGCATCATTAAACTCAAATTTTAAAGATGAATGTATTTTTTAATTTTTTTTATTTTTTGACAGGAGTTTCATTAAACATTGTAGTACAACATGTCAAAAGATGTAGGTGCCTCAACGAAATCTTCTTTACCAATTAAGTGATATTAATAATTAAAAAAAATATGTAATTAATTAATTTCAAGATGAATGTATTTTTTTTTTTTTTTTTTTGGACAGGAGTTTCATTAAACATTGTAGTACAACATGGCAAAAGATGTAGATGCCTCAACGAAATCTTCTTTACCAATTAAGTGATATTAATAATTAATTGATCTGATCTTATTCGATTTTTCATTAAAAGATCATACTTTTTTAGTCACACTTACACTCAAATTCCGTTTGTAAAGCATAAACTTACTAAAAGAAAAATTCGCACACCTAGGATGTAATTGCTTCAATGCTATTTCGTTGATACAAGCCTTTAATCAGAATGCATTTTTTTAGAAATATGCATTTTCATTTTTTCAGAAACTTTTTTTGGCACTTTAAAATGTAGCAACTTACAACTCGAGAAAATAGCATATCTCAATACTTCTTTACTCATTAATTTAATTAGCAGTATGCACGTTTAATAATATTACCGATAGCCATAGAGCCTATTTATATACCACGCAATGCATTCTATCGGCAAGATTTCCAAGCTTGAAGTTTTGTAGTTTGTTTGTTTGTCGTAAGGGCGCAGTACTTATTCTGTACATGGTCATTCTTTGCTCTATCTTAATTTCCCGCTAAAATTTAAAGTTCAGTTTTCTTCGTCAGGTAGCGCTTGTAGTATAGTAGCTGTGTGTTTACCGCGAAACTTCAAATTTTCAAGATATTATAAAATATATTCAAGCTATTGCTAGTGATTATAAAATATTTTTAATTTTTTGAAGTTATTGTACCTATATTATTTCTCCAATGTATAAGAACTAATATAATCCCATGTAAAATATATTTGTTTTCTTCGTTATCACTCTTAGAGTTATTTTGTGCTATTTGGTATGATGAAATATTTTTTTATTATTATTACTTTAAGTCAGCTTTTTCAAATAGTTACCAAGGTTTATATCGAAATATTTGTTTGATAAATTTTTATTAAAACTAAATGAATTTTATGATTACTTCTAATTACATGTTTAGATTAGGTACTTAGGTTCAATCAAACAAATAATTACAACAGATATCAATTCAATTCATGGTTTATTTTCCGTTATGGTTTACATGGTTTAAGTTTGGTTCTATTGTTTTAATTCTTCGTATTTCTTATAAAATTCAGCTATAAAGATAGCCATTGCTCGCAGTCCTGAAAGTCCTGGCAGACTTTAAATTTCGCAATTAATTAGTTTTTAGTATCATTATGTAATATTATCTATAAAAAGTTAACAAGGACTTGAGAAATATTTTCAAATTGAACTATTATAAATAGTTTATTTTAATTACAATCCCATTTTTAAGCTCATTACTTATCTTTCGTTTACACCATTTACCTCAAATTTGTAATACACATTTGTACTTTACTTTAACATGATTACAAGGTATTTACCAAATATGTTTACCAAAGACTAAAACGAAGTAATAATAAAGTAATAATAATAATAATAAAGTAGTAATAATACATAAGGTAGCCCAATTAAAAAGTGAAAATTAAATGAATCTAACTATTTAAATTCTCATTTCATTATTACTTATCAGACATATTTTCCATAATAGCAAATAAATATTGTTGAAAGATAAAATCATTTAATGCCAAAATTAATTCTATATTATTGACAAAAATTTAAATTAAATTAACATTAATTATTCCACAAGACTTTTTATATTCCCAAAATTCAACTAATTACTTCCCAAATTTTACTCATCAGCTTGTATATTATTATCATTATTATTTATTTGCAAAACAACTGCTTACTGTTACATAGTGCTTTGCTGTTATTTGGATTAAGCATGCCCCGTAACACAATTCGATATTATACAAGCTCGATATAAAATTAAACAATATACAAAAGTAATAAAATGCTAATATACCAATCATATTAAATACTTCGAGCCCCCTTTTATTATGATTAATATTTATTAACGTTGTTGCAAGTTATTATATCTAATTTTTAATAATGTATTACCGCTATCCGCTATCCTGGCGGAACTCTCCCTCACTGCTGTAGTGACACTCTCCCTGCCGGGAGTCCTGGCGCGGACTCCCGCGCCAGTTCAATGGGCCATTGAAATCTTCTTTACCAATTAATTGATTAATTGATCTGATCTAATTCGATTTTTCATAAAAGATCATACTTTTTTTAGTCACACTAACAATCAAATTCCGTTTGTAAAGCATATACTTACAACATCAGAAATTCGCAAACCTAGGATGCAATTGCATCAATGCTATATCGTTGATACAAGCCTTTAATCAGAATGCATTAATCAGCATCATTCAACTCAAATTTCAAAGATAACCCCATTTTTTTATTTTTTTTTTATTTTTGCACATGAGTTTCATGACACAATGTATAACAACATGTCAAAAGATTTAGATGCGCCATTGATATCTTCTTTACCAATTAATTGATCTAATTGATTAATTGATCTGATCTAATTCGATTTTTCATTAAAAGATCATACTTTTTTTAGTCACACTAACAATCAAATTCCGTTTGTAAAGCATATACTTACAACATGAGAAATTCGCAAACCTAGGATGCAATTGCTTCAATGCTATTGCATTGATATATTTATTATTATAATTAATTAAAAATACCTTCTATGTAAATAATACTATTAATTGCCAGATAACTCAATATAATAATAACACCAAATATCAAATTCATCGTAGATTAATCTCGGATAAGCGACCGACAGTTGTGTGATATTGCACCGTTTTACTCATTTACCTACTCTTTACTTTTTTACCATTTTACTCAGTCATTTTTAATCGTTTTTTCCTGACGCTGAATCGTTAATTATTTATAAGCAAATATAAATTGAATTGATTTACTTTATTTTATTAAATTGTTTATAAATTCAGTTGAATCAGAACCAGAATTGTATGATTAAAATGATTGAAGAAAATTGTATTTAGGTATGGTAGACGCTATTCTGTATGTCATTGTACAGTGTATACGTGCAACGCGTTGATGATAAGCGATCATCGATATGTGCACATCTCGAACGAAAGCTGACACGTTTTATATACATGCATAAGAAATGAAAACTATACAAAGGTCAACCTTTTTCTTACTGGGGGGTCTGGAGAGGGAGGTAAAGGAAGCAACCCAGCAGGGCGCCAAGTGACCACCAAACTCAACCAAAGACAACGAGGGAGGGTTGCTCGTTGATCTCAACATGTTTAACTAGTTAACAAAAATTGACAAAAACAGATTAACCAAAACTAGACTATTTATCAGAATATTTTTATCAGATTATATTATATCATATGATATTATTGATAGTATGTTATGTTATCAAAGCGCATTTATTTACAAATAGCGTAGTATATTCCACCTAAAAAAAAAAATCTCGAAAATCATCTATTAACAGTTGTCACTTTCTTAATCATAAGAAATTGAAATTATAGTTATGAAAAAAGTATCTATTGAAAAATTTTAATGACGAAACTTGAGAGATTTCTTCATATTTTCAAATATTAAATCGGAATCACGAGGAGAACTGAATGAATTATTCATACATTATTCAATTCATTTAAAAGCAAAATAAAAAACAAGGTTTGGAGCAATGATTTTTTATCGACCACAATATATTTTCTTTCTTTCGCTATTTTATCTTTTGTCTTGTGAATTGTGATGCCCTCTTCCTCACACGTTGCTCCAAGCTGTTTAAAAATTTAATATACATTTTTAATATGCTAAAAATTTATTTGATTGATAATTGTTGAAATTTGGAGGTTTCTTTTATGTCAAATTCAGGCATAAACATAATTGTGTAGCGCTTGCGAAAAGGTTCAGAAAACATTAGCTTATTTATAGCCATCAATTTATAGGTCTCAATACCTATAGGCGTGGAGATGTTTCGCAGTCTTTTTACAAGTTTTTGTTTTATGAGTACCTTCCTTTAGTATACCCTCACGCACGAGTCACGACAGACCTACTCCCAAACCTATATTTCCAATGTTAATCGTCCTTCGAATCATGATGATTGCGTAGTTCCCTCAGTCAAAGATCCAATGCTGGGGTGTCCTAAAAAAAGCCAGGACCACCTCCTTCCTTTCAGATGTCCATTCTTCCCCTGTATTTTAATCATCTCTAATAGTCACCTATCGTCTTTATGAGCCTAGTTGCTGAGAAGTGTAACGTTTAAACAATTAGGTGTATTATATGAGCGACATACTGTCTTTTGACTCTTTTGGCTAGCTGCGATCTCTCTTCTTTTGGTTCTTGATGCGATCGTTACGAATCACATCTTTTGGCTAAATTATTGCAGTTTATTTTTTTGAAGATACTTGCCCAAATGGTTGACAAGTCAGCATCATCAAGACCAACTTTGTCAAATATTTTTTTTTTAATTATAGCTGCAGTGTGCAGTCCAATGTATTAAACCGATTAAACATTCTCAAGTGTTGCTGAAGCTTGGAGGGTATAATATGCAAATACTACCCAACCCAATTGGTATGCTGATTGCTGAGCTATTCATTGGGAAACGCTGTAAAGAATTATTTTGATCAAGATGTTGCGCACATATTCTATTATTGACAGTATTCAGTATTCAGTATTTTTATTTAGTAATAAATACATTTTTGTTTACAGTGATCTAGTGGAGCGGTCGCTCCACGCCAGCCAAGTCGTACGGCGCGCACACTCTCAAATAAAGGCTGGAGCAAACCCACTTTTACTGTAAGCATCAAAGTGGCATTTTCGGCCTACTGGATCTTAAAATTGGGAAATCTCACATTGTTGCGATATATCTTAATTTCGAGCTATGGCCCACCCTACAACATATATACCAAATTTGGGAACAATAGGTTACGCCCTTTGCACGCTAGAGGGCCGTGAAAACAGTGTTTTAGGGCGGTTTTCATAATAATAATCAGTAATAATCTCAGTAGTAGTAGTAGTAGTAGTAGGCTGGAGCTAAAATCCGGTAAACAGGCCACAGCCTAAACGGCTGAACCGATTGATCTCACATTTTTACCACGTGTGCACTTTTGGCGTCTGATTTAACCTTCACCCCATGAATTTTTTGTGCCGCCATTTTGAAACCGGAAGTGACGTCATATCTCAACAACGGCTAGACCGATTGGAACGAAAATAGCGCCAAACGATTCGGACGGTCATCTATATGGATAATCAATAGCAACAGACTAAAATTTATGTTAACGAAACCGGAAATGACGTCATGAAATTTAATTCATCGATTGGCATTTCGGCAACAAATTTGATCCAATTATTTTGATATTTATGTAACGTATGTTCTTTTGTGATATTATTTGACTTGATATAAAACCAACCGGAAGCCGCCATTTTGAAACCAGAAATGACATCATATCTTAATAACGTCTTAATAGATTTAAACGAAACCAACGCTAAACAATTTAGACGGTCAACTTTATGTATTATCATCAATAATATTTGCAGTTTCCCATACTGAAACCGGAAATGACGTCACACATTTTAAAAATCGCACAAATTTACATTTTGATGCAATAAATATACTATTTGAGACTGCTTATAATAAAATGAAATCATGTTTAAATTATAATTCAAGAGGTCAGTGATTTCAGCAGCCATTTTGAAATCGGAAGAAACGACGTAATATCTCGAAAACTGGTTGACAGATCGGTATGAAACTAGTGCCAAACGATTCGGAAGGACATCTCTATGGAATAGGAACAGTCAAACTAGAATTTTCCTATTTATGAGGCCGGAAATGACGTCATTCAAATTTATAAATCATTATAATCCCCTCCTATACAATAAATACATATTCAGAAAGCTAAAAATGATACACATCATTTATAGTTATAAATTCTATGTGGCAGTGCAGAAAGTTCAGCGGCCATTTTGAAAACCGACGTGTTGCCATATCTCGGAACTGGGTTGACCGATTGGAATGAAACCTTTGTTTTTTTCATGAGAATAACCAAATTGTAAAGGGTAATTTTTTTTAAAGGATTTAGTAATTGTTCATGTGATATGTGTCACACGTAAGTTGTAAGAATAAACTAAAAAAAGTAGTGATATCCCCATAAAAAACACTCCGTGTAAAAATACCAGCCAAGTCTCTTCAACTTAAAAAAAATAATGAAATCTAAAAATTCTGCACTGAAAAGTAGTGATATCAAAAAATTAGCCAAGTCAAAACTTTATTTGAAAATCAAAAAATACTTGGCGCATCGTTTTTTTAGGGCATTATAGGTATACTATGTATATGTATATTTCATGTATAATTTTTAATTGGCTTATACTTCCAAGCTATTTATGTACACGATGCGACAAGTATTTTTTGATTTTCAAATAAAGTTTTGACTTGGCTAATTTTTTGATATCACTACTTTTCAGTGCAGAATTTTTAGATTTCATTATTTTATTTAAGTTGAAGAGACTTGGCTGGTATTTTTACACGGAGTGTTTTTCACGGGGTTTCTTATACCCCAGTAAGAAGGAACTTCTTGTGTCGGGATAACGAAGAAAACGTTACGTAACGAACATAGGCGTGCGCAGGAGAAATCATTAGGGGGGGCCAACATGGGCGCCGGCAGGATTTTAATGACGGGGGGGTAAAGTCCAAGGAAAAAAATTGACACGGGCTGAGGGGGGTGTGGGGGGCGCGCCCCCCACCTTGCCCCGCAGGGCGTTTTTTGGTTTTTTGACACTTTGAAATCAATTTTGAGACATTCTGAGGAGCATTTTCTTTAATTTTTTTTTTTAATTTTACACACCTTTTCACTACAATAAGGTGAGGGGGCATGCCCCAAAACCTGGTCCGGCAGAGCGTTTTAGTATTTTGGGCACTTCAAAATGATTTTGAGACGTTTTAAAGGGTGTTCGGGGGCGAAGCCCCAGAGAAAATATTTTCTGAAGGTCATACATCATATTAGAGCAATTTTGATGCAAATTAAAAATAAATTTTTATGGGAAAAAACCTAGAAATTCATGAAAAATTGTGTTTTTGGAAGGTACTTAATAGGCATTGTTTTCAAAAAATTTGAGTTTTTGATCAACCCAGTACACTTGATCTAGTGATTTGAGCAACTCCAGTCTGCCCCGCAGGGAGATTTTTTTTGTTTGAACCCATTTAAAACAAAATTTTGACAATACGAGGACCACATTTTATAATTTTTTAGTTGAGGCCGACCCATTAGGGGGGGCCAAGGCCCCCCCGGCCCACCCCCCGTGCGCACGCCTATGGTAACGAAGACCGGTAACGAAGACCGGGGCAACAGAACGATAACCTGACAATATTTGAAAATTATTGCATAAACTTGGCATTGGATAAACGTCAAGAGCCAAATGCTGGGAAGGTTTCACAAAAGGGTCACGATCACCTCCTTCTCTCCAATCCATTCTTCCCCTGTATTCAATTTATAGTCACCCGTCTTTATGAACCTAGTTGCTGAAAAGTGCGACGTTAAAACAATATTCTATTATATATAATCAACTAGACTGTCTTTTGACTCTTTTGTCTCTGCGATCACATTTTTCCGGTCTTGATGCGATCGATACAAATCACACCTTTTGGCTAAAATATTCCAATTTATCTTTTTAAGATTGTCTAATTGGTTGAAAAGTCATCATCATCAAAACCAACTTTGTCAAACATTGTTTTAAAAACACATTCTCAATTGAATGAGGCGAGCCTTGGTATTGCATGCAATTTTTTATTCTATACGAGTACATTGATATTTGACAATTACCAATCATTGATCTGAACGATAACTTGACAAATATTTGAAAATTATTGCATAAATTTGGCATTGCATAAACTTTAGTCTAATATAGTTGTTGAGCGAGCGTAGCGAGCGTCACCACGGTACTCTTATGGCACTTTCTCTGTGTGTTTTTTTTTTTTTTTTTTTTTTTTTTTTTTTTTTGCCTGCACTGCCCAGGTCAAACCGCACAACCAATCGATCTGAAATTTTGTACACATACTAACGTATTCTATGCGATCCCTGGGATCATTTCTGAACAATATCCTGTGATTGGTTCAAATTTTATAAAAATTATCTTTCGATTGGTTGGTTCGATCAATTTGAAATTTAGCAAAGTCATTGCAACCAACATTGTACCCAATCAAAAAAAAAATCAGCCATATCCTCCAATTGGTTCAAATTTGAAACCATTTTTCCTGTGATTTTTGAAATTTAAACTGGAACCGATTGACCGACCAACTAAAAACTTCGCATGGTCATTGGTACCAACATTTAAGGTATTTTTGCCAATTTTCACTCTAATATGTCGTTATTTTCAAAAGTTTTTGTCATTTTTGGGACTTTTTGCGTGTTGGCTGTCAAATTCACGGCGACTTCGAATCTACAAGGCAAGGTTGTTAGAGCAGAAAGTTTTAAACGATATGAAACTAATATTGACCGTTCAACAGATTGATCTGATATTGTGTACACACTAATATCATATCATATGAGTGGTCCCAGGTATATTTTTTGAACGAGATCCTGTGATTTTTGAAAATTAACAAGGAACCGTTCAATCATAAAGGTTTAATCGATCAACTTAAAACTTAGCAAGGATTGGCAACTTAAAACTTAGCAAGGATTGGCACCAATATTTTTCATTTGTTGAGCGAGCGAAGCGAGCGTCTCCTTTTGGCTCTTTTGGCACGGACCTCTGTTTTTTTTTGTTTTTTTTTGTTATTTGTTTTTTTTTTCTGTTACTGACGATATACAGGTTAGAGTTTTTCTTCGATCGAGCTGAAATTTTGCACACATGTACGTAACATTTCTGATTGTTGCAGACCCTAATTTTTTTGAAATCCATTGATTGGTTCAAATTTAAAAAAAATTAACTTTCGATTGGTTGTTTTGATCAAATTGAAATTTTGACAAGTCATTACCCCCAACATTGTACCCAATCAAACAAAGTTTCAGCCAAATCCTCCCATTGGTTAAAATTTAAAACCATCTTTCCTGTGTTTTTAGAAATTTAAACTATAACCGATTGAACGATCAACTTATAACTTCGCATGATGGTTGGGACCAACATTATCTGCATTTTTGACAATTTTCATACTAATCTGTGTTTAAATCCAAACGTTATTGACATTTTACGGACTTTTTGCGTGTTGGCTGTCAAATTCACGGCGACTTCGACTCTTCAGTTCAAGGCAAGGTAGTTAGAGCAGAAACTTTCAAACGCAAATGAAACTGATAATGACCGTTTAACAGTCGATCTGATATTGTGTAGACACACTTATATCATATGAGTGGTCTCAGGTATATTTTTTGAAGGAGATCCTGTGATTTTTGAAAATTAACACGGAACAGTTCAATCATAAAGGTTCAATCGATCAACTTAAAGCTTTGCATGGTTATTTGGACCAATATTTTAGGAATGTTAAATGAGATTTCTATACAAATCTGTGGCGAAATTTTAGAATTATTGGATTTTAATGACATTTTCGATAGACAGAATTTCGGTTCGAGGTGTTGCGCGTATCCGTGCTCGCTCATCAACGCGTTACTCAGATTCATTGGTTAAAATTTAAATAAATATCTCCTTATAGGCTGAAAAATGAAAACGGTCTTCGATAATTCTGATCAAACTCATATTTTGCATGATCATTAAGACATATTGTCTCTTATTTTACAAAATTTCATCCCAATCAGTTAAGAACGTATGAAGTTATTTACATTTTTAATATCTGTCAGTAATGAAGTATCGAAATGAATGTTTTCCAGTGCCAATTGAAATTGATTCTGATTTGCTTTATGAACCAGGTGCTTAGATGCTATTTTAAAGTTTCGATGAAAAGCATACACTTTTAAGTTGATATCATAATCAATTCAATATGGATGTATATGTTTTCTGTGCGTTGTGTACGCATTTCCGGTTCGAGAATTTGCACGTACCCGTGCTCGCTCAACAACGCGTTACACTGAGCGTTTTCCTAGTATACTTAATTTAAAACGGCCTATAGCCACACCACCATTTGACCTATCAAATGGTCTTCGATTAATCTGATCAATCAAACTCATATTTTGCATGGTCGTTCAGACCAACATTGTCTCTTATTTTACAAATTTTCAGCCCTACCAGTCAAGAACATAGATGCACTTATTGACAGTTTTAATAACTGTCAGAAATGACATTTCAAAACAGAAATTCCACTGCATTCTGGGTTGCTCTATGTAGCAAAGCAAAGTTTATAGATGGCTATTCTCAATATCAAGTAAGACAGATTCTTTTCTTAGTTGATCATATTGCAATACATAATGTAGTCAAAATGTAATGTATGTATTTCATATACATAGGTATAGGTATACCTTATCTAAAATAATTTATTTTACGATATGGATTGTGTTTCACAGTTATGAAAACGACGTTTTGACTAGATAACATCATATTTTACACATTTCCAGCCCAATCGGTCAAGAATTTACAGACTTATTGCTGTTTTAAGTGTTTGAATATCTGTCCAAAGAGATTGATGGAAAAATATCAGTACAATAATATGTTATTTAATTGTTCCAGAGTGTTTATGAAAAGTTGCAGGAAAAATTGGTAATAAATAATGTATAGTTAGTTATCTTTGATTGAATGGATCGTGCTATGATTGGCGATGTCGTGCGTGTCGGTGCTCGCTCATCAACGCGTTACACCGAGCGTTTTCCTAGTATAGTTTCTACACATGATAGAAGAACATATTCCTGTTTACGGAGTGATCTTTACATTATTGAGCGAGCGTAGCGAGCGTCACCACGGTACTCTTATGGCACTTTCTCTGTGTGTGTGTGTGTGTGTGTGTGTGTGTGTGTGTGTGTGTGTGTGTGTGTGTGTGTGTGTGTTTTTTGTTTTTGTTTTTGTTTGTTTATTTTTTGTGGTCACACTCCAGGTCAAACCGCTCAAGCAATCAATCTGAAATTTTGTACACATACTAACGTACTATGCGGTCCCTGGGATCGTTTTTGAACGGGATCCCGTGATTGGTTCAAATTTAAAAAATATTATCTTTCGATTGGTTTGTTTTATCAATTTGAAATTTTGACAAGTCATTAATACAAAGTTTCAGCCAATCCTCCCGTTGGTTAAAATTTAAAACCATCTTTACTGTGATTTTTGACATTTAAACTAGAACCGTTTGACCGATCAACTTAAAACTTTGCATGGTCATTGGGACCAACATTATCTGTGTTTTTGACAATTTTCAGACAAATCTGTGTTTAAATCCAAAAGTTATTGACATTTTACGGACATTTTGCTTGTTGCTATGGATCACGGTAACATTGACGCCTCAGTTCCGATGTTCCAAGGTAGTTAGAACAGAAACTTTCAAACGCATAATGACACTAATAATCAACAGATCGATCGATCTGATTGTGTAAACACACTTATATCATATGAGTGGTCCCAGGTATAGTTTTTGAACAAGATCCTGTGATTTTTGAAAATTAACAAGGAACCATTCAATCATAAATTTTCAGGTTCAATCGATCAACTTAAAACTTTACATGCTTATTGGGACCAATATTTTTGGATTTTTTGAAGATTTTCATACCAGTCTGTGACGAAATTAAAGAATTATTGGCTTTTAAAGACATTTTCAATAGACAGAATTTCGGTTCGATGTGTTGCGCATATCCGTGCTCGCTCATCAACGCGTAACACAGAGCGTTTTCCTAGTGGTTATTGGTTCTACACCAATCTTCTAACATTTGTCTTTATACTCTTTCCAGTGTTTGAATCATGGCGGGGTCAGGAATCTAGGTGGCAACAAATACAGAATAATTTAAAAAGGGAAGTGCGATGTATTCTTGTAATTCTGCACCCACATCCTTGAGTTGGGTCACGTTAGCTTCCTTTTGAATCACTTTACTCGAATATCAAATTTATTTATGAATACATTCAGAGACAACTGTTAAAGGATAAAAAAACTAAATGTACACAATTTTCGTCGGAGTGTAAGGTCGAAATTGGCATAGAAATTGAATAGAAACTGGCCCTTAGTGGCATGAAATGTTTTTAACCGGGCCGTTCGAATGCAGTCTAAAATACGTGAGACCTGTAACCACAGACATTTCTATCTGATTATCTATCAGTACAAAACAGATTTCTTTTCCACTTCAGGCATTTACTGTAATGTACAGTTTAATCATTTCGTAAAACATTTATAACGTCTCTATAACTATTTTACCACTCAATTCTTTCTCAATTTCTTTCTCGTTTGGTCGATTTTATGCCATGAAAGAGCACTTTTTGATTTTTTTTTTGTCTAAACAGCATTGAAAATACTCCCAGAATTGACATTGACACAATAATGAATGATATTAAACGAATTTTCTATATTTTTATCCAAACTGCTGTTTTAAAAGCGAAACTAAGGCGCCCGCTTATACTGCAACTCGTATTTTTCGACAAGAAATAATAATGAAACTAATTTTCACAAATTTTAACTAAATTATTCAGAAATGCAAAATCTGACTTGAAATCGTTCGTAGATTACAAAAAAAAATACAACAATGATCTAAAACCCACCTGGACTTGCCAATTAATTCATATAAAAAACTTTACATTTGTGTCCTCTGGCCGCAATATTGGACACAATTTTGAATGAGATGCAATATTTCTAACAGAATTGATTGTGACAAAAAATAAAAAAATATAAAAAAACTCTGATTTCACACACCAACGAGAAGAAAATCGTATTTAGGTGTGTTTAGTATTTAGTCACTATTAGTCATACTAATGACGAAATGATCAAACGGGGCAGTGATTCGTGTACGTGGGACTTTGGCAGAGCTAATGAAAAGAGTACTGTGTCTAAGTGTATGTCAGAGTCGATTTATCGCCGATTTAGTGATTTATTATTATTGGAAGGATCGCGCAAAAGTACGCACACGCTTCGTAAGCGTAAAACGCTTTGTATTGATTGATATCGGACACGTGGAATATACGTGTAGACATAATTGATGGACTTGGGAATCGAGTGTTTATATCCTTAAGTTGCTAACACTTTTAGTTTAAAAGCAAAAAGCCGGGACGTCTGAAATTTGGTTTAAGAAATGGCTTTGCCCTAAGCTCATAAGGTCTAAAATCCTACCAGCATTGCAGGGGAAATTCACCCTTATAGCTAACACTTTATAAAACTGGTCGGCACACTGAACACGAATATAATGTTATTCTTTGAATTAATTGACCCCGGCTTATCAGATCTGTGACCTTAGATTGCCCATATATGATAAGATTGATAAATGCACACAACAATACGGGGACTGGAACCGGAACCGGAACCCATATAATTTTTTTAGGTGGAACCGGAACCGGAACCCTTATTAATATTAAATATTATTTGGGTTCCATAACGGTTCCACAAAGGTTCTCTAAATAATGAATTTCACCGAAATTTTACTTCATTGCCGTCAAATCTGAAAATATTTACTATACCATTTACAGTTTTTCAAATACATGATCATTGATCACCAAGTCTAATGTTAGACATTTCTGAGCACAAGTCCCCAAAAGTCGATTGAAAAAATTATTTGAATAATTGTCTGAATTTGATGGAACCGATTGGAACCCTAATGGAATCGGAATCGGAACCGTTATTTTTAAAAACTTGGTACCGGAACCAGAACCGTTATTCATTTGGGTTCAAGTCCCTGCAACAATATGATTGTGACCACTCTACAAAGATAATTTCACCCTGAACTCACTTATAATATTATATTATCAACCCGATCAGGGTGACTTGGCTTATCAATGGAGCTTGCAGCGAGGGCCTAACATCCACCACCAGTCTTCATCATATGGTAGAGCTTACTTGGAGGGCCTTACATCTACCCCCAGTCTTCATCAGATGGTAGAGCTTGCTTGAAGGGCCTTACATCCACCCCCAGTCTTCATCAGATGGTAGAGCTTGCTTGGAGGGCCCAGTCTTCATCAGATGGTAGAGCTTGCTTGGAGGGCCTTACATCCACCCCCAGTCTTCATCAGATGGTAGAGCTTGCTTCGAGGGCCCAGTCTTCATCAGATGGTAGAGCTTGCTTGGAGGGCCCAGTCTTCATCAGATGGTAGAGCTTGCTTGGAGGTTCTTATATCCACCCCCAGTCTTCATCAGATGGTAGAGCTTGCTTGGGGGGCCCAGTCTTCATCAGATGGTAGAGCTTGTGTCGCGGCCGTGGTGTTAGCAGGGCAACAGAGCGACTGAGAGAATGATAGCTGGTAGTGGACTGTAATGTTGAGATTGGGTTTACCTTTACTGGCGTCGTGACGTCGGCGTCTTGCGATGATGTTCGTCGAAGTCTTGGGAACTCTGGGGTGTAAAGCCAGGGTGGAGGGACACTGCAGTGAGGTAATACGGGAGTTGCACTTGGGAAATGATGTAGGAATTTAATCGTAGAGAGTTGAAATAATAAACTCGGTAATATCTTCTAGACTCGGCTTCGATGCCTGACAAGTAATAACTATGCGTACGAGTAAAACTAAACACGCGCTGCCTCGATGCAGGCTGGCGAGAAAAACGAGAAATGACTGATTCGAACCAGGTCACTTTACTAACTGATGACCATGCGGTCGGTAAAGGGAAAATCAACCCTAGCAAGGGGATGACATACCTAGATACACGGAACACTGCTTCCGCCATCAACAAGCGGGAAAATATGAAATGGCCCAAACATACCGCCCACCAAAAAGGAACTTTTTCGACTCGAAAAGAACCCAAAAAAAGAGAGAGAAAACAAAACAGAAACTGAGATGAGCCCACCTAACACTCAACGGGGAGCGAAACCAATTTGTTCAATGGTCTCTTATACACGCCGGTTGAAGTGCGAATGGACGCGACGCGGGCAATACCATCTTGGCCGGGATGAAGCTGGATGACACGTCCGATTGGCCAAGAGAGGGGGCTACTAGGAGCGTCAAAAAGAAACACAACATCTCCAACTTTCAAGTTGGAGGGACCACGTACCCACTTTCCTCGCTGCATCTGGGTGTTCAAGTATTCGCGGGACCAACGAGTCCAGAATGTTTGATGAAGCTGTCGTACGCGGTGCCAGCGAGTTAGTGGTGATTTCTCACAGGAGAATTCTTGCTCAGGGGGAGCAAGAAGGGGGGAGCCGATGAGGAAGTGGCCAGGCGTCAAATAATCGGGGCTTTCTTCGGGATCCGAGGAGGTAGCACACAAGGGACGACTATTTAATACGGCTTCTATTCTGCTGAAGAGTGTGGCGTATTCCTCAAAGGTGTATGATGAGTCTGCGATGAGGCGATGCAGGAGAGACTTCGCGGACTTGACGCCGGCTTCCCAGAGTCCTCCGAAGTTCGGAGCGTAGGGCGGGTTGAAGTGCCAGCGAATCTCGCGTGAAGACAGAGCGTCGGCGATGACGGTCTGGTCTCGGGACAACATCTCGCAGAGTTCTCGTAGATGTCGAGCAGCGCCCACGAAATTCCGGCCGCAGTCAGAGTAGACATGAGCGGGGAGACCTCGGCGCGAGCAGAAACGGTCCAGGCAGGCGAGGAACGCTTCAGTGGACAACTCGGAGACCATTTCCAAATGGACTGCTTTGGAGGCCATGCACACAAACAGACATAGGTATCCTTTGGTGCATGGAGCGTTCCGGCGGGTGCTGGTTTTGACTTGGAACGGACCAGCGAAGTCCGTGCCGACATGAGCAAAAGCGCGAGACATCTGCACTCGGGCGGGAGGCAGATCACCCATCGGAGGCTGGAGAGTTTTAGCACGGAATTTATGGCACGTCAAGCAGCGGTGTATGCGCTGACGCAGCAGTCCGCGGAGAGAGACAATCCAATAGCGCTGTTGGATCAGTGCTTGGACGGTCCTGGGTCCAGAGTGTAGAGACATTTGATGATAAGAGTCACATAATAATGCAGACAGATGGGCTTCCTTAGGAAGTAGGAGAGGATGACGCGCGTCTTCAGGCAGCTACGAGTGTCGCAGCCTCCCGCCCACCCTAAGATACCCGGCGGGGTCGAGAAACGGTTTGAGTGCGGCAAGACGAGACTTGACTTGCCCGTGTTAAGATATCTGACGTATCTCAGCGGAGTAATATTGCCGTTGGGTGGCTTTGATGAAGATGTTGAGGGCGTCCTGTAGCTCCGGAGGAGTTAGAGGACCGGTCGGAGCGGGCGAGTTGGTGCGTTTCGCGAGTAGAATGCGGGCGAAGCGTTTGACATAACCGTAGACTCGCCGTGCCTTTAGGAGAGTTGAAAACTTGCTGAAGGTGACGAGCAGCGGGTCGACGTCCACTCGAGCAGTGAGAATGACAGGAGATGGCTTGATTTCTGGCAACTCTGCACATGACGCGAGGGGAGGCGAAGCACGAGGCCAAGAGGGCGGAGAGTCGCGCATGAAGTTCGGGCCGAACGTCCACAACGGATGCTCCTTCAACTGAGACGGTGTCAATCCGCGAGAGGCACAATCGGCAGGATTGTCACTTGACGAGACGTGCGCCCAAGCAGTCGGAGAGGAATCTCCAAGCACCTCCACTACGCGGTTTGCGACGAAGTGTTGTTCGCAGAAATCGTCTTCAGGGCTTTTCTGGGGAGGGCGGCGAACCTCTTCCGACTCCCAGAACAGACAGAGTGTCTGGTCCAGTGGGGGGACGGAACACGCGAGCATGGAGAGAGGGGATGGGGACGACGGTGCATCAGAAACAGTCTGTCCTAACACCACCCAACCGAATATGGTATTGAGGGCTGACGGCGTCCCTCCAATCACCATGTCACCAGACTTTTGCAATATGTCCGGGTAGAGATCTGCACCGATCAAAAAATCGATTTGGTCGGGAACGTGGAACTGATCGTCGGCTAATGAGAGGCCACGATAACGATCGAACACTTCTAGAGAAACTGTATTGTTAGGAAGCTGACTCGAGATGGAGGAGAGGACAACTGCCTGCACGCCTAGAGGCTTGTGGCGCAAGAGGCGAGAGGCAATTTTACAATTGACAGTGCCAATGACACGAGCGGAAGAATTACTAATGCCGAGTAATTCAGTTTGGCTGGGGCTAACTTTCAATCCAAGCTTCTTTGTCAAAGAGTGTGTGACAGCTGAGATTTGAGATCCCGAATCAATTACGGCACGAAAGGGTTGATAATTCCCTTGTGCGTCACTGATGAACCTACGGACAGTACCTAAGAGTACGGTCTTGAAACTGGAGTTGTCCTTGGGCTGACAAGTCATGGCCCGCGGAGGGTCAGTATCAGCAATGGTATCAGCAAGTGGAGGCAAAGCTGATTGAGAATAGACGGTCTGTTGTGGAGAGAGCGTCGACTGGGGGGTTACAGGGGGGGTTGTTGCTGCAACAGGATGCAACAGCGAATGGTGTTGCTTACTTTGACAAGTGGTGCATGATTTCTTCGAGGTGCATTGAGCGCGTGCATGAGCTCCCAAACAATTGAAGCACCGCTTCAGACGTCGCAATGTTTGATACTTTCCATCGCGAGTTTGAGCGAGGAAAATACTACAATTGTAGAGGGTGTGTCCTTGGTTGCATAATGGGCATTTATGATAACCAGGCGGTGACGTAACTTTGCTCGCGACAACTTTATTCTCGGCTGCAAGTAGAGAGCTGAGTCGCTTGATCGGCGACGTGGTCGCGTGACCTTCGGATGACTTGATGTTTGCATGTCGAGACCGCATAATTCTAGAATACGCGACTGCTCCTCGACGAACGTAATCAACGATGCGTATGTGGGTGTAGCATGTGATGACATCTTGTTTTCGAACGCCTTACGAGATGCGAAGTCTAGATTACGCAATGTAAGCGAAAACAACAAAAAATCTGCCAACTCAGCGATACCGAGAGCCTTCAAAGCGGCAATACAATTCTTATGAATTCGTAAGAAATCTTGCAGTGAATAATGCGAGCTAGATTTTAGAGGTTCAAAGTCTAGGACTTGTTGAATGTAATTACTCGCCAATAATCGTTTATTTTGATAACGCTGAACGAGCGCATCAAAAGCGAGGGAGTAGTTTTCATTGTCAATTTGAAAACCAGAAATCACGGAGAGAGCGATGCCAGATAATGTGGATCGCAGATAGTGAAACTTTTGCACTGAGTTCAGTGACTCATTTGTGTGAACAAGCGACGTAAACAAAGAATAATATTCTGGCCATTGCTTCGTGTCCCCAGAGAATGTAGGTAAATCAATGCGTGGAAGCTGATTTATTACGATCGGGGGAGGCGTGACCATGTTCACTGGAGGAGGTATGACATTGACCTTAGATTCAGCCAACAGAAATGCGGATTGAGTTGCGTAAATTATTTCCTCAAAACCCACTGAGACCTTAGAAATTTCTAGCGGTTTGATCGTCGGGTCAAGCAATGAGTTGTATTTAATAATGCTGGTTTGCAGTGCTTTAAATTCAGCTTGTAGCACTGTCAAACGGCAAACGCTCAAAACGGCCTTTTACTGCGGCTAAGCGTTCGGGTTGCAATGTCTTGAAGATTTCATATGTGCGTTGTGCTTCTGCATATAGCTCTTCACGTTGAATCTTGAGTACTTTTTGTTCTCGCTTTTGTTCCTCCATGACGAAATGAGCGTAGGAAACAAAATGTGAGCCAAAATGTAGATGACGAGACTAAGTAGAGAACTACGCGAACAGAGGTCAAGATCACAGAACACGAGACTTATTCCGTACGAGAGAGAAACGTCCTTCAAGGTCACTGACCACGAAGTGAAAACTTGGGGGATGAATACCACAAGAAACGAATTAACAATAGAGAACAGCTCTACTGATCCAACATTTACCAATGAGAAAGACTCTAGCATGAGAACTAGCGAGAAAAACGAAGAGAAAACCACGGCTAGAAACAAAGCTCCGGCTCAAGGGACCAAAATATGTCGCGGCCGTGGTGTTAGCAGGGCAACAGAGCGACTGAGAGAATGATAGCTGGTAGTGGACTGTAATGTTGAGATTGGGTTTACCTTTACTGGCGTCGCGACGTCGGCGTCTTGCGATGATGTTCGTCGAAGTCTTGGGAACTCTGGGGTGTAAAGCCAGGGTGGAGGGACACTGCAGTGAGGTAATACGGGAGTTGCACTTGGGAAATGATGTAGGAATTTAATCGTAGAGAGTTGAAATAATAAACTCGGTAATATCTTCTAGACTCGGCTTCGATGCCTGACAAGTAATAACTATGCGTACGAGTAAAACTTAACACGCGCTGCCTCGATACAGGCTGGCGAGAAAAACGAGAAATGACTGATTCGAACCAGGTCACTTTACTAACTGCTGACCATGCGGTCGGTAAAGGGAAAATCAACCCTAGCAAGGGGATGACATACCTAGATACACGGAACACTGCTTCCGCCATCAACAAGCGGGAAAATATGAAATGGCCCAAACAGCTTGCTTGGAGGGCCCAGTCTTCATCAGATGGTAGAGCTTGCTTGGAGGGCCTTACATCCACCCCCAGTCTTCATCAGATGGTAGAGCTTGCTTGGAGGGCCTTACATCCACCCCCAGTCTTCAGCAGATTGTAGAGCTTGCATAGAGGGGCTATTATCCACCCCCAGTCTTCAGCAGATGGTAGAGCTTGCATAGAGGGGCTACCATCCACTCCCAGTCTTCAGCAGATGGTAGAGCTTGCATGGAGGGGCTAACATCCACCCCCAGTCTTCAGCAGATTGTAGAGCTTGCATGGAGGGGCTATTATCCACCCCCAGTCTTCAGCAGATGGTAGAGCTTGCATGGAGGGCCTAGCATCCACCCCCAGTCTTCACGAGTATGAGTATGAGATATTTTGAATTATTATTTTGCAGCATATTTTGAAAATATTATACAGTCGTATTGTACAGGCGATTATTTTAACAGTCAACAAAATGGTATTGATAATTGATTATCCCATTATCATGAACTTCAATCCTCGCGTCAGTCTCTAATTCAGTTTGTTTTTATTATTCATCGACGATATTGCTTGATAATGATAAATTTAAAATTTATTATATATTGTAATTAGTATTCTTGTTTGTTAAATTGTGTAATTATGGCGCATATTAGTTGCATAACATAATCAGTACCTACATCTATTGTCTATATAATGAATGACCTGTACTGTGTCAATAAGACAGGTGGAAACTTTAGAATGGTCTGGGCTGTTGGAGCAGTTGAGATTTTAAAACCCAAATTTGGACTTTCACAATTATTTGTAGTTGAACCTGAAGACTCACGGCAATGTCACCTAGTCAAGTCACACCGGGCATTATCGGGCTACTAGAGGGACCCGCTTACAAATTGTAAGTTGTGTGATTCGCATTTTTGATTAATTTATCACCAACTACCAAAGTTTGGGAATTGTTAAAAAGCGTTCTTCCTGACAGTATTGTTCGTGGTATTACCTCAGTGAACAGGCAAATGCTGGGAAGGTATACCCAACTAATAGGCCACGACCGCCTCCTTCCCTGCTTCCATATTTACCTATACTATTCACCATCATCTAAGTTGTGTTATTCGAATTTATGATTAATTTATCACCAACTACGTACCAAAGTTTGGGAATTGTTAAAAAGCGTCCTTCCTGACGGGTTTGTTCGTGGTATTACCTCTGTCGACAGGCAAATGCTGGGAAGGTATACTCAACTAATAGGCCACGACCGCCTCCTTCCCTGCTTCCATCTTTACCTACTATTCACCATCATCTAAGTTATGTGATTCGAATATATGAATAATTTATCACCAACTACGTACCAAAGTTTGGGAAATGTTAAAAAGCGTATACTTCCTGACGGTTTTGTTCGTGGTATTACCTCAGTCGACAGGCAAATGCTGGGAAGGTATACCCAACTAATAGGCCACGGCCGCCTCCTTCCCACCTTCCATCTTTACCTCCTATTCACCATCATCTCCCATCATCATAATAGGTTAGCTGCAGAACAGTGCGACGTTATACACTACTAAAACAAATAGGTATACCTACATGGGAATTACAAATCTACTACAGATTCAAATTTCTAAACGAATCCAAGTTACAAATCTGAAATCATAAATGAGTGAATTATACAGATACAAATACGCAACTTAAAAAAATAACGGCCCAATGAGTATAAGAAATGAAAAATGAAAAAATTTGGTAAAAAGATTTTAAAAACGTTTCTAAGAAAACATACTCTATCGATCTATACTCTCTATCTCTATCAAATTTAGATAAAACCAGAGCAGCTCTCTCATTGACTGAAATCTGTCACGTGATCTTACTTGCCTCCTGATGAAATAAAAGTCTGCATCTCTGCACAATTCACATCAACATCAGGAATTCACATCAGGTTACATGGCAGATCAGCAGGGAGCCGCTGAGCTTCTGAGTCGATTCCCACATTGCTGAATGTCGCCTTTTTGTACTTAAAGATGCAAATAAAGATAACTGAAATTGAAATTGAAACATCAACGATCGATCGCTTTAGTACAATTTTGATTCCCAAAACGTAACTGTCAATATACTAATGAGAAGTTGCGACGTTAGGTATGTATACTCGAGCTTAAAAGTTCACTTACGCCCCCCCCCCCCCCTTAACCCTCACCCTTTGCAACCCCAAAAATATAATCTTTACCCGTGGTTCTACTAAGTCAAGGTCCCAAGAGTTAATTCCAATTTTCGTTCAAGGTAAAAAAAATATCACGGCCTACTGCGCAAATATTGAAAGTTTCGAAACTTGTCTGTTCTTCCATGGGCTACACGTCTTGGCAAGTTGGCTACACTCTTGCTTCTCATGTAATTTCTCTCAAACTACTGTCAAACGTTAGTGAAACGGAGTTATTCATCAATCTGGTATGTAGAATGTGATTTCGTATATTATTTGAAAGAATTATTGTTATAACTTACTTGAAAGTGGATATAAAGATTCGTGCTGACATTTTGACTTTTTGAAATGACAGTTCGATTATTTTCCATTGTCGGACATACAGGACATACAGGACACCCGGACATACGCGATATGCGCATGCGTGAATAGTGTACATTATGTAAGAGGATTTTATGATATTTAATTGAGTTCTATCAATTTGCTCTAATAAGACGTGAGTTGTGAATGGCGAGCACACTTTTATGAAAAATTTCATTTTCTTTCATTAATCACAATTCACACAGAAGACGGATTATTATAAAAACTCGGTATTTTTTGTGCACATGCGAAATTATTATAATTTGTGACTTGACTATGTTACAATTTAATGTCATTATTATTTAATTAGGAAAAAAATAAATACTGAAATTAAAATAATTGTAGTTTGTGTCGATATCAGCCTGCTCACTTGGGATGCCAGTCGAAACTCACAGAATGTTTGGGTCGCTTTGTTCGTCTCGGTTGACCGTATAATAAACTTTATTATACCCCCTCATAAAATGGGAGGAAGGTTTCAACCATTAATTTACCTGCATAGTTATTGAAATCTTGCACTCCACTAAGGCACATTACGATCAAACCTATTTTTTAATTGTGATCATTTTGATGATCGTTGTTGATAGCTGATAATCATTATCATTATAAAATTATAATTTTGGCAAAAGCAGTGAAATGGCTATTAGAAAGACACTATTGTTATAACTTTCAATGAGATTGTGGAGTGTTCAGGTTAGCAAGAATTGATGTGGCTATATTTGGATACATTTTATTCATATTAATTGATATTTACACATAAAATAACATTGATATTAACCTGAAAAACTCGTTACAATATGCTATTTATTTCAAACCAATGCGCTTGTGCTTCGTTATTGAAAACTAATTTTCAAATAATACTAAACTTTCGATTTATAAAAGTAACCTGAAATATTGACGGATTATTACTTAGCTGCATTATATATCGATATTCTCGTCTGATATGTACTTATAGGTACTTGTGATTGGTGAGGACTAAGATGATTGGAGTGCACTGCAGTGTTAGAGAATATGAGGAACTGAATCTACAACATTCGTCACATTGGTCACAACATTGGTACAGCATTGGTCGTGGATGCTTTAGCATGAATTTGTCGTGGACTAAGCTAAGGGAACCATCCCATCATTTGCTCTATAAACTGAGGAAAACCACGACTAAAACCTCAGTAGAATGGATACAAGGTTGTGAACTCAAAGCAGATGTACAATATTTAACATCTAACTGATTTTTTTTAATTTGATATTATCTCACCGCAGAAATCATATAATATTTTCTTCCTGTTTTTCTACTAGAATACGTCGACGCAACAAATACCCAATAAACCAACTAGTGACATTAAAAAATCCGAAATAGTGCTCATAGAGCACTCCAGGTTTACTAACAATAAATATTTGAAACTTTTAAATAATATCATAATCATGCGACCATCATTACAATCACTTGTCAATCATACACAAATCGATTAGACTTGAAACAATGTCAAATTCGGCGGCGAAGTTCAATAATGCTTTTGGTTTATTATTGTAGGAATGTAACACTCATTTTTGTGATTGACGGCGATAATTAGTACTATATTATCATCACATCACACACTATAGTTATATCAGTATCACACTGATATTATACGTATACTGTATTATCATACAGTATTATCATAATAATCATAATAATTTCAATTACTTGTCTATAAAACAAGTTTAGCTTGCAACGTTTCGTCATTTTTGCTCCAAATTTTACAAATAAAAAACCTTTGAACTACCTTCGATTAGGACTTTTGTCTGTGTGATCAAAAATATAGAAATTATATTTGATCAGTATGAACAAAAATTAATAAAAGGGATTATTGATCCTTTGTTGTCACGAGCTGCGTCAGTCGGCCATAAACACCCTTCATGAATGGAAGACAGCTCTCGACGGTGTGTTGTAAAATGCAAATAAAATGGATCGCAGGGTATGAAAAAGGTTGCTTTGCTGATGATCAGCTCGAAGCAAAAGTCCGGAAATCTACCTACATACGCGCTCGGCGGCCCTTAATGTTTATTGACATCCGGTAGCCCGACGCGCTTCCCCGAAAACAACCCTCGCTGCATGCCATTGATGCAAGATGACAAAGAAGAACCTTGGAAGGTCGAGGTCACAAACAAATGTCCTCATTGTTTGTCATGTTGTGAATGCGGCATATGAGCTATTCCTGAATTTTGGTCAGATCGGTCAGATCACACATGGGCCACTGTATTCCTATAAATTGTCACTGAGATTTGATAAGTAATCGATGTGAATTAAAAATTGCTCAGCTAGGGAAATCTTTATTAAATTGTACAATAGTTTAAATATGGAATTATTGAAAGCAATCGTGTCAAAAATGAAATTTATATTTAATATTTTTATTAACTAATATGTAATTTTAGGGTAACCAATAGGTAGTTTTATTTTGGGTTGATATTTAAATTAATAAAACATATTGCAAAATTTTATACAATATCACTGTGGTTTGTTATTGTAAAGTATGCTCCTTCAGCTGATTTCCAGATCCCAAATATGTAGATAATATTTAAAAATTTAGTGAAGTTTGAATTTGTGAACAAATAGTAGTAGTAGTAGTTTATTGTTTGTAGCAGAATTCAGCTTATACAATACTATATTATTCTATTCTATACTATAATAGAGTAATATACAATGAAATTTGATATAATTTACACTTAAAGAATGATAGCAAAAAGAATATCTAATACATTACATTGGAAATACACACTCTATGTTACGAAATAACTCTAAATAACGAAATAACTATTGCGTAATCAATACAATTTGTTATTGTAATATAGGTTCCTTCAGCTGATTTCCAGATATAAACAAATGATAATATTTCAAAATTTAATGAAGTTTGAATTTGTGAACAAATGCAATAATAACGCAATAAGAAAGGATAAAAATGATTTTTTATATATTGAAATAATTAACTTGCAGTCATGCATTCTTATATATTCAAGTGCAATAACCCTATGGCGACTGCCATTAACTCTGTCATATTCAGTATTCTATTGAATATTAAATACCAAATATAAGTTTTGAATGTAGATTATAATTCATTAGAATTAAATTATTACTAAAATAAAAGTGTCATATAGAATATATGACATGAATGTACCAATTTCCTCGGAAGAGGGTCAAAGGTTACAAATAAACAAATATTGCATTAAATATTGCATATTATGAAGTAACATTTAAAATTACATTCAGAACAAGAGTAAATAGAGTGGCCATCTATATGCAAACTAGAATACTGTCACCACTCGACAGAAAAAGAGTAAACATTACATTCAGAACAAGTGTAAATAGAGTCGCCATCTATATTCAAACTAGAATACTATCACCACTAGACAGAGTCGCCATCTATATTGTAACGAGAATACTGAACCTAGCGGCTTTGAAATTTCATTCCTATTGAGTTTAAGGTTGGTATTAGATCGAAGGCTGGAGGATGGAAGGCTAGGTTCAGCCCGGTATATTTTTTTTACCTTGAACGAAAATTGGAATTAACTCTTGGGACCTTGACTTAGTAGAACCACGGGTAAAGATTATATTTTTGGGGTTGCAAAGGGGGAGGGTTTAGGGGGGGGGGGGGGGGGGGGGGCGTAAGTGAACTTTTAAGCTCGAGTATACATACCTAACGTCGCAACTTCTCATTAGTATATTGACAGTTACGTTTTGGGAATCAAAATTGTACTAAAGCGATCGATCGTTGATGTTTCAATTTCAATTTCAGTTATCTTTATTTGCATCTTTAAGTACAAAAAGGCGACATTCAGCAATGTGGGAATCGACTGAGTAGCTCAGCGGCTCCCTGCTGATCTGCCATGTAACCTGATGTGAATTCCTGATGTTGATGGGAATTGTGCAGAGATGCAGACTTTTATTTCATCAGGAGGCAAGTAAGATCACGTGACAGATTTCAGTCAATGAGAGAGCTGCTCTGGTTTTATCTAAATTTGATAGAGATAGAGAGTATAGATCGATAGAGTATGTTTTCTTAGAAACATTTTTAAAGTCTTTTTACCAAATTTTTTCATTTTTCATTTCTTATACTCATTGGGCCGTTATTTTTTTAAGTTGCGTATTTGTTTCTGTATAATTCACTCATTTATGATTTCAGATTTGTAACTTGGATTCGTTTAGAAATTTGAATCTGTAGTAGATTTGTAATTCCCATGTAGGTATACCTATTTGTTTTAGTAGTGTATAACGTCGCACTGTTCTGCAGCTAACCTATTATGATGATGGGAGATGATGGTGAATAGGAGGTAAAGATGGAAGGTGGGAAGGAGGCGGCCTTGACCTATTAGTTGGGTATACCTTCCCAGCATTTGCCTGTCGACTGAGGTAATACCACGAACAAAACCGTCAGGAAGTACGCTTTTTAACATTTCCCAAACTTTGGTACGTAGTTGGTGATAAATTATTCATACATTCGAATCACATAACTTAGATGATGGTGAATAGTAGGTAAAGATGGAAGCAGGGAAGGAGGCGGTCGTGGCCTATTCGTCCAAAAAAGTGATAAGAGATGGCGCTGCGGACGCTGTGTGATGCCCGCTGAGAGGAGGATTAAGTTCAAAGCCTACTTGGTTTCTTACGGCAAAACATGGTTCAAATCACGCACTTTGCAGGTTATTCAGACCTATGGAGCCCAGCGGAGCCCAGCGGCCACCGAGACTCCACGGAGCCCAGCGGCCACCGAGACGCCACAGAGCCCAGCGGCCACCAAGACTCCACGGAGTCCAGCGGCCACCGTGACGCCACAGATCTCCCGGGACAGCATGAAGTCACTGATCTCCAGTGGCAGCACGAAGTCTCCGATCTCCAGTGGCAGCAGCTCACCTCTCTCTCAAATGCCCGTGACAAAGAAGCTACCAACACCACTGCCTGGGGGAAAGAAGAAGACGCCATCACCAACTGAGTCACAGCCAACTCCGGGAGCAACGAGAGGAACGGGAGCGATCAAAAAATCCGTAGCTCCAATAACCCGCCCCCAACGCATGTCTAGACCTAAAGTGCTTAAATCATACTGACAGGAGGAGGATATAAAGAAACAACAATTTATTCTAATGCACCAAAATATTCAGGCACTACAAACCTCAAAATTAGGACTAGAAATTTTTTTAGACTCATTTAAAGATAAAGGCAAACCAATAGACATTATCTGCTTAACAGAGCATTGGCTCAAGAGGGAGGAGCTTAACTCAATAAATATATGCAATTATAAATTAGGAAACCTTTTTAGCAGGACAATCCACAAACATGGTGAATCTGCTATTTTTGTAACCTCAAAGATGTCGAAACAAATAAAAGCAAGAACAGATATAAGTAATCTTAGTGTTGAAAAACATGTCGAAATTGCCTCCATCGAAATTGACAGAAAATACACTAAAAATGAAACAACTAAGAACAAAAATAAGAAAAATTCAGTAACTGAGAAAATTAAAAATCTTGTCATTATTTCAGTATATAGATCTCCACTGGGTGACATAAACGCATTTATATACACTCTTGACCAAGCGCTCCACGAAATAACTAGTGAAAATAAAGACATAATTGTAGCGGGCGACTTTAATATTAATACAGCCTGTAAATCAGAGAACAGCGATAAATTAGTAAACTTAATGACATCACACAACCTACAGTTAACAATAAATGAACCCACTAGGTTAGATCTGCGACATAATACATCAAAGACAATAGACAACATAGCGACAAATATGCCAGAAAATCACTTCTCAACGGAAGTAATTGAAAATTGCCTTTCGGATCACCGTGCTCAGATTATGTACTTGAAAATGCAAGGAAAAACACAAACTCCTAAAAAAACTATTGAAATAAGAAAACAGAGCGTGGAAAACATAAAAGCATTACTGGAAGACCTAGACCAAACATCTTGGAATGAAGTCTACAGTAAAAAGGACCCAAATGAAAAATATGATAACTTCATTGAGATCTTATCAAAGTCATATGACAGGTGTTTTCCAATTACGAAAATTAAAATTAACAATAACTTCATTAGGCAAACTTGGATCACACCAGGAATCAAAATTGCAGCAAAAAATCAAAAGTGTCTCTATAATCTTCTCTCTTATTTCCGAACAGATTTCCTAAAAAAGAAATATAAAGAAACAAAAAAAAATTTCAAAAAAGTAGTCAAAGCAGCAAAGAGACAATGCATAAAAAAAAAACTTGAAAAAAAAGGAACTGACAGGACAAAAGCTATTTGGGATGTAGTGAGAAACCACACTAACACACAAAAGGTCAAAGAGATGAAAAATATTACACTGAACCACAACAATGAAACCATTACAGACCCTACAATTATAGCTAATGTTTTCAATAAGGACTTCATAATGTGTACTAAAAATTTAACTGAGTCAATTAATACTTCAAAAAATAGCTTCCAAAACCACTTATCTAAAGTAAAGCGACCTACAAAATCATTTTTTATTCACGACACGTCAGAGCTGGAAATAACGAAAATAACAGCAAGGCTCAAAAACAAAAAATCATATGGAACTGATCTAATACCAACAAACATATTAAAAAAAGTAATACATAAAATATCTAAACCATTAACAGATATCTTCAACACATGTATAGATCAAGGAATATTTCCAGACAAATTAAAAGAATCAAAAGTAATACCAATATACAAAAAGGGAGACAAGAAAAATACAAACAACTACAGACCAATATCTATACTTCCAGCAATATCAAAAATTTTCGAAAAAATAATACACACAAGACTAACATCCTTCCTAGAATTTGAAAATTTGCTTACAGAAAATCAGAGTGGTTTTAGGAGAAATAAATCAACTGCTACAACAATAGAGCGCTTTGTTGCTAACACTATCCAGGGCCTAGAAGATAAAGAGCAGACCCTGGGACTATTTTGCGACCTTTCCAAGGCTTTCGACAGCATCAGTCATTTTATACTTCTAGCGAAACTTGAATTTTATGGCGTTCGGGGAGTAGCACTCCAACTCCTTGAATCATATCTAAAAAATAGAGTTCAATATGTAGAAATAACCTCAACCAATGAAAATAACATTGAAAAAAAACTACTCTCTGATCCTCTAAAAATAATCAGAGGAGTACCGCAAGGAAGTATCCTAGGGCCCCTACTATTTATAATATACATAAACGATTTACCAGACACAGTGCAACTTTCCGAGCTTTACGCAGACGACACAAATATTACTATAAAAGGAAAAACTAGGGAAAAACTTAAGCAAAACACCGAACACGTGCTTTCACAAGCAACAACATGGTTCAATGACAATTATCTACTTCTTAACTCAACAAAAACTAATTATATACACTTTCAAGTTAAAAATGATACATTAAATAATAAAAACAATGATACTCAATTCAAATTGAGCATTAAAAACCAGAATACTGAAATAGTTGAAGTAAAAGAAACAAAATTCCTAGGCATCACCATTGATGGGAACCTAAATTGGAAAAGTCACTGTAACAAATTATTAAAAAAGCTCCACTCTTCTTATTTCTCACTCAAAACCATAACATCGCTTACAAATACAACAACTGAAAAACTAGTATACTATTCAAATTTTGAATCCCACATAAGATATGGTATAAGATTCTGGGGAAACTCAACTGATGCAAACAAAATTTTCACCATGCAAAGAAAAGCAATAAGGTTATTGTTTGGTCTTAAATATAAAACTAGCAACTCCTTCAAAAAACCTGATTGCAAGAAACATTTTATCAAACATAAAATACTTACATTCCCATGCCTCTACATATTGGACTCTCTTTTAGCTCTTAAGTCAAGAAAAGAAAAGACACAAAACAGTGCTGTTCACGATCATGCCACTAGACAGTCTCAAAACATACATATTGAACAATATCGCACAAAGTGTACTCAAAGAAACTCCCAATACAGTAACATAATCCTTTATAACGCACTACCTGTGGAGATGAAGAACATAGAAAAATATCAGCTCTTCAAGCATAAACTAAAACTGCACCTTGTAAATAAAGCGTATTACTCAATAGAAGAATTTCTAACTGACGGCTGGTAGTAATCTGAATTGTAACTAAATCTAATTCCCAATTTATGCATTAATTATTTTAAGTGATAGATATATTTATCAATACTTATCATTATAAACACTACTAACTGCTAAACTAACATTGTTTACTTAACTATGATTGTGTTATAGCCTATAACTCATTATTAATTACAATTATCAATTTCATTTAAATTGTCTACTATTAGTATTAAAAATATTTACCTACATTGTATCAATGTAACTTCCAAATACCCTAAAAAAGTCAATTTTTCATTGTACTTATGGGTCAAGACTTGAGAAAACATATATGTATGTACACCATGTTATGGAAAATAAACTTGAACTTGAACTATGACGTCACTTTCAATACGACACTAAGTACTATTATGAATATATGTACAAATAATAATGTTGGTTTCTTGATTATAAGCCGTTGATAATTAATACATTACATTCAAAATCAAGTCAATTCAGGTGATAGAGTGCCGTGAATGGTTTGAGTATCCGTTTCCTCTCCTCTCATTGGCTGAAGCCGGCTGAAACATTTCATGTTTGAAACACGATTGCACCGTAATTTGAACTCGGAGAAAAATTCTGAGGTGACAAATCGAACAAGCGTAATGTTATCTTCATTCCTTATGAATTTGAGGTATATATTTATAATAGTGTCGGATGTAGACCTATCTGCATTTAGCACGCTTCGTATGGGAAATACATTCAGTCCTCCTCTCGGTAGTGTCAACTTCTACCGCTAGAGTTCTCACTGTAGCTTTTTTGGTCGAATTAGTTGGGTCCTTCCCAGCATTTGCCTGTCGACAGAGGTAATACCACGAACAAACCCGTCAGGAAGGACGCTTTTTAACAATTCCCAAACTTTGGTACGTAGTTGGTGATAAATTAATCATAAATTCGAATCACACAACTTAGATGATGGTGAATAGTAGGTAAATATGGAAGCAGGGAAAGAGGCGGTTGTGGCCTATTAGTTGGGTATACCTTCCCAGCATTTGCCTGTTCACTGAGGTAATACCACGAACAAAACTGTCAGGAAGAACGCTTTTTAACAATTCCCAAACTTTGGTAGTTGGTGATAAATTAATCAAAAATGCGAATCACACAACTTACATTTTGTAAGCGGGTCCCTCTAGTAGCCCGATAATGCCCGGTGTGACTTGACTAGGTGACATTGCCGTGAGTCTTCAGGTTCAACTACAAATAATTGTGAAAGTCCAAATTTGGGTTTTAAAATCTCAACTGCTCCAACAGCCCAGACCATTCTAAAGTTTCCACCTGTCTTATTGACACAGTACAGGTCATTCATTATATAGACAATAGATGTACTGATTATGTTATGCAACTAATATGCGCCATAATTACACAATTTAACGAACAAGAATACTAATCACAATATATAATACATTTTAAATTTATCATTATCAAGCAATATCGTCGATGAATAATAAAAACAAACTGAATTAGAGACTGACGCGAGGATTGAAGTTCATGATAATGGGATAATCAATAATCAATACCATTTTGTTGACTGTTAAAATAATCGCCTGTACAATACGACTGTATAATATTTTCAAAATATGCTGCAAAATAATAATTCAAAATATCTCATACTCATACTCGTGAAGACTGGGGGTGGATGCTAGGCCCTCCATGCAAGCTCTACCATCTGCTGAAGACTGGGGGTGGATAATAGCCCCTCCATGCAAGCTCTACAATCTGCTGAAGACTGGGGGTGGATGTTAGCCCCTCCATGCAAGCTCTACAATCTGCTGAAGACTGGGGGTGGATGTTAGCCCCTCCATGCAAGCTCTACCATCTGCTGAAGACTGGGAGTGGATGGTAGCCCCTTTATGCAAGCTCTACCATCTGCTGAAGACTGGGGGTGGATAATAGCCCCTCCATGCAAGCTCTACCATCGGCTGAAGACTGGGGGTGGATAATAGCCCCTCCATGCAAGCTCTACCATCTGGTGATACTAGGCCCTCCAAGCAAGCTCTACCATCTGCTGAAGACTGGGGGTGGATGTAAGGCCCTCCAAGCAAGCTCTACCATCTGATGAAGACTGGGCCCTCCAAGCAAGCTCTACCATCTGATGAAGACTGGGGGTGGATGTAAGGCCCTCCAAGCAAGCTCTACCATCTGATGAAGACTGGGCCCTCCAAGCAAGCTCTACCATCTGATGAAGACTGGGCCCTCCAAGCTAGCTCTACCATCTGATGAAGACTGGGCCCTCCAAGCAAGCTCTACCATCTGATGAAGACTGGGCCCTTGAAGCAAGCTCTACCATCTGATGAAGACTGGGGGTGGATGTAAGGCCCTCCAAGCAAGCTCTACCATCTGATGAAGACTGGGCCCTCCAAGCAAGCTCTACCATCTGATGAAGACTGGGGGTGGATGTTAGGCCCTTCAAGCAAGCTCTACCATCTGATGAAGACTGGGGGTAGATGTAAGGCCCTCCAAGTAAGCTCTACCATATGATGAAGACTGGTGGTGGATGTTAGGCCCTCGCTGCAAGCTCCATTGATAAGCCAAGTCACCCTGATCGGGTTGATAATATAATATTATAAGTGAGTTCAGGGTGAAATTATCTTTGTAGAGTGGTCACAATCATATTGTTGCAGGGACTTGAACCCAAATGAATAACGGTTCTGGTTCCGGTACCAAGTTTTTAAAAATAACGGTTCCGATTCCGATTCCATTAGGGTTCCAATCGGTTCCATCAAATTCAGACAATTATTCAAATAATTTTTTCAATCGACTTTTGGGGACTTGTGCTCAGAAATGTCTAACATTAGACTTGGTGATCAATGATCATGTATTTGAAAAACTGTAAATGGTATAGTAAATATTTTCAGATTTGACGGCAATGAAGTAAAATTTCGGTGAAATTCATTATTTAGAGAACCTTTGTGGAACCGTTATGGAACCCAAATAATATTTAATATTAATAAGGGTTCCGGTTCCGGTTCCACCTAAAAAAATTATATGGGTTCCGGTTCCGGTTCCAGTCCCCGTATTGTTGTGTGCATTTATCAATCTTATCATATATGGGCAATCTAAGGTCACAGATCTGATAAGCCGGGGTCAATTAATTCAAAGAATAACATTATATTCGTGTTCAGTGTGCCGACCAGTTTTATAAAGTGTTAGCTATAAGGGTGAATTTCCCCTGCAATGCTGGTAGGATTTTAGACCTTATGAGCTTAGGGCAAAGCCATTTCTTAAACCAAATTTCAGACGTCCCGGCTTTTTGCTTTTAAACTAAAAGTGTTAGCAACTTAAGGATATAAACACTCGATTCCCAAGTCCATCAATTATGTCTACACGTATATTCCACGTGTCCGATATCAATCAATACAAAGCGTTTTACGCTTACGAAGCGTGTGCGTACTTTTGCGCGATCCTTCCAATAATAATAAATCACTAAATCGGCGATAAATCGACTCTGACATACACTTAGACATAGTACTCTTTTCATTAGCTCTGCCAAAGTCCCACGTACACGAATCACTGCCCCGTTTGATCATTTCGTCATTAGTATGACTAATAGTGACTAAATACTAAACACACCTAAATACGATTTTCTTCTCGTTGGTGTGTGAAATCAGAGTTTTTTTATATTTTTTTATTTTTTGTCACGATCAATTCTGTTAGAAATATTGCATCTCATTCAAAATTGTGTCCAATATTGCGGCCAGAGGACACAAATGTAAAGTTTTTTATATGAATTAATTGTCAAGTCCAGGTGGGTTTTAGATCATTGTTGTATTTTTTTTGTAATCTACGAACGATTTCAAGTCAGATTTTGCATTTCTGAATAATTTGGTTAAAATTTGTGAAAATTAGTTTCATTATTATTTCTTGTCGAAAAATACGAGTTGCAGTATAAGCGGGCGCCTTAGTTTCGCTTTTAAAACAGCAGTTTGGATAAAAATATAGAAAATTCGTTTAATATCATTAATTATTGTGTCAATGTCAATTCTGGGAGTATTTTCAATGCTGTTTAGCCAAAAAAAAGTTCAAAAAGTGCTCTTTCATGGCATAGTAGCCGCAAAATGGCGGCTACTTCAGCCCATACCTGTGGTATCTGTGAGAGAAAGTGCACAGGAAAGCAGTATTCTGTGAAATGTAGTGGTAGGTGTGAACGTTGGCACCACCTAAAATGCCTACACTTCACACAAAAAGCTTTTGAAGCAAAGTTTGCAGGTAAAGAGCAAGCTAAATGGAAGTGCTGTAAATGCAGTGTTGAAAGTGGGGTTATAGTTATCTCTGAAGAGGAAGGCCCTGACCTAGAAGAGCTGGGAGCATCTATAGCCAATTCATCATTACTGGAGAATGTTCTGCAAGTAGTTACTGACATTAGGAAAGAGGTACTTCAACTTAAATATGAAAATGCTGAGCTCCGAGCCGAACTTCGAAATTTATTCCGAAACACCAAACCAGCAGCTTCCAAACCAGCAGCTTCGACTGAAGAAGAGGTGTTCTCAGCACGATCATCGATGGAAACTCCAGAGATCAGAAGGACGGAGATCTTGGTCAACGCAGAAGACTCCAGATACGAACGCTGTGATACGTCGATGGAAGCACTACTGATCCCGAGGACAGAGATCTTGGCTAACGCGGATGATTTCGTGGTAGAAAAGGTAGGCGACCTGTTCACAGCGGATATGACTTACTCCATGGCCCACTGCGTATCGGAGGATATGCTAATGGACAAAGGAATCGCTGTTGAGTTCAAGAAAAGATTTGGCCAAGTTGATTCTCTTCTGTCCCAGAAGAAATCGGTTGGCCAAGTTGCAGTCTTGCATGATGGTTCAAGATATATATACTATCTTGTGACAAAAAGAGTTGCCACTGATGACCCAATTCATGATGATCTGGTCAAATCAATTGAAGCCATGAAAGTGCACTGTGTTGAAAATGGTGTAGCTAAAATAGCAATTCCCCGTATTGGTTGTGGGTTAGATAACCAAGAATGGAGCGATGTGAGAAAAGCTATTGAGGCAATCTTTATTGGTACGAAAGTTAGTATTCAGGTTTGGCGTCTTCCATCACGTAGACAAAAAGCCAAGAAGTCTGTGAAACCAGCGGATCTGACATCCTGCAAGAAGAAAAAACCCCAAAGTAGTATAGGCGCAGCCCAAACGTCCCAAGCCGGTGAAAGTCAAAGTTCTCCTCTCGGAACTGTTATAACAGCAGACCATGAGACATGGAAACTTGTCAAAGGGGGGAAAAAGAAATCGCCCTCAAAACCACTGCAAACTACCAGGCAAAACGAGGCAAAACTAGGCACTGCAACCGTGATCAATGAGGTGTCTAAGTTCTCAGCTGTGGAAAAACTTAAGCGGATCTGGCTTCATATATCTAAAGTCAAGCTCGATGTCACCACTGAAGATCTATTGAAGTACCTCAAGTTCAAATCTCCAAACACTGAGTTCCGCGTCGAGGACGTCACACCATCTAAAGGGAGTGAAGACTACAAGTCCTTTAGAGTTGCGGCTGACTTCTCCCTAAAAGAAACGATGTACAGCCCTGCATTTTGGCCCACGGGAATTGCCTACAAGAGGTACGAATTTCGAACGCAGTCGCAGGTTTTTCACCAGGCCAAAATCGACAGCCCATCAGTTTAACTAACAAAGCAAAGGCAACTATGAAGAGACTAACACTTAAATTCATCCACTTAAACTGCAGAAGCATTAAAAATAAAATAATAGAATTCCAAACCATTGTTGAAATCTACAATCCAGACATATTCATTGGCTCTGAATCATGGCTCACAGACGAATACTCAAACAATGAAATCTTCCCACAAGGCTACAACATCTATCGTCACGACAGGGAAGAAAGGAGAGGTGGTGGAGTTTTCATTGGAGTGAGATCAACTTTCCCAAGCAGTCTAAAGTGGCTTGATCAAAACTTTGAAACTATGTGTGTATCGGTGGACTGTAGCCCTGAGTGCCTTAGTGTCATTGGTGCGTATCGGCCACATACTTGTGACGCACTCAAATTCCTTTCGGCTCTAAACAGTCAATTAAATCGGTTAACACTAGGAGGTCTGAAGCCACACCCGATTGTTATCGGAGGTGATCTAAACCTCCCTCACGTCTCGTGGACACCTCAGTATTCTACCTGTGGTATCCAAACATTACAGAACACCATCCTAGATGACCACGACCTATTCCAAGTCATAACCGAGCCTACCCATGCGGCACAAAATATACTCGACGTTTTCCTTGTGAGTCCCCCGGACATCTACCATGGACATCTACCATCTACCATGACCTCCCTGCCATGTCCCAGGGAGGTCCCATTTGGGATATCCCTTTTGGGACGTCCCCGCCATGTCCCAGGGAGGTCTCATTTGGGACATCTTTTTTTTTTGAAAGTTCTCCCTTTTGGGACCTCCCTGCCATGTCCCAGGGAGGTCCCATTTGGGATATCCCTTTTGGGACGTCCCCGCCATGTCCCAGGGAGGTCCCATTTGGGACATCTTTTTTTTTTAAGTTCTCCCTTTTGGGACGTCCCCGCCATGTCCCAGGGAGGTCCCTTTTGGGAGCTCTTTTTATGCATCAGAAAATGTGTTGAACTTGTGACTTATCAAGTTTTAGATTCCGTTTGCAGCATGCCGATTTTGAATAAAGTAATTGAATCAAATGTCTTTAAAATGAACATGTAAATATTTCCGATTTTGTAGAATTATCATCTCTTTTCGATAACGACACCAAGTTACAATATCTTTTTTGTATCCAAAATCAATTTACGATAGGTAATTATTAAATAAGGTAACAATAATTAAGATGTTGATTAGTATCATAAACTATGCCAGAAATGTCAATAGGTACATTTAAACAGATTTCTTTTATCCGTTTCAATGTTTAAAAATCTATACTCAAAGCATCTCAAAGCATGTCTAAAGCGTCCTCTTTCTCACTTCGCGCCGTGGTCCCGTGGTTAGCCCGTCAGCCTTCTAATCACAAGATCGTGTGTTCAAATCATGTAAAGGTAAAATAATTTGTATTGGTGTACTAATCATAATTGTAATTGTCTCTGTAATTTCGTTCACAGAATTGAAATCCGATCAAAACTGACTGAGTAATTAATTATTTATTACAATTTTATTTTGTTGTCCAAGGCATGCAACATACTATTTAGTTACTTAGTTCTCTAACAGAGGGCACCAGTAACACGATTTCTTTGGGACATGGCGGGGACCTCTTTGGGACCTCCCTGGGACATGGCGGGGACAACTCTGGGACCTCCCTGGGACATGGCGGGGACAACTCTGGGACTTCCCTGGGACATGGCGGGGACCTCCCTGGGAGCAGTTTGGGGGGGGGGGGGGGGGGGGTTTGGAACATGGCCGCCATGTCCCTGGGATGTAACGAGGACCTCCCTGGGACCTCTTTGGGACCACTTTGGGATGTGGCGGGGACGTCCCTGGCATGTCCCAGTGTTTGCTGGGATTCTATAAGCACTTAAATTCTATGAAAGGTGATTCAAACAAGATTCCTACCCTGAAAACACTAACAGCAGAAGCCAAAACCGACACAGAAAAAGCAAATACATTAAATTCAACCTATGAGAAAGTGTTTAACTCCGACCCCCGATGGGCACATAGTTCAGGTGCACAAACCACATCTTCTACAGAAGAACCAGTTCTGTCGTTTACCATAAGTAACAAATCCATCTACCAAGCACTGAAGAAGGTCAAGTTCAGCACTGGTGCAGGACCCGATGGAGTAACGTCTCAAATGCTCAAGACCTCAAAAGCTGCCATCATACCATATCTTAGTGTTCTCTTCCACATCTCAATCAACAATTGTAAAATCCCCTCTGACTGGAGCTGTGCGAACATTCACCCTATATATAAGAGTGGTCCCCGAGAGAACCCCTCTAATTACAGACCGATAAGTAATACATCAATAGTTTGCAAAGTCTTTGAACGCCTCGTTACAGATTACATACATGACATTTGGTCGAAGACGAACTATCTATTTAATAACCAGCATGGATTGAGAAAAGGCTTCAGCTGCGAGTCATCACTTGCGTGTTTCACACAAGAGCTCACCGAACATCTGGATGCGGGAACTCAGGTTGATGCAGCTCTTCTGGATTTCGCTAAGGCGTTTGACGTCGTTCCACACAAGCTGCTTATTGAAAAGTTTTCTCGCATGGGACTGGATACTCGAATTGTGGACTGGATCCAATTGTTTCTTGCAAACCGCACTCAGGTGGGACAAGTATGTGAATCATTATCTGACCCGGTACAAGTATCATCTGGAGTACCCCAGGGCACTGTCTTAGGACCCACACTCTTCATTGGATTCATAAACAGCATTACACAGAACATTTCGGCCTCGACTCGTATCCGCCTCTTTGCCGACGACTGCATTGTATATGCACCAGTAATGAGTGTGGACGACGAAGCTAAGCTCCAAGCTGACTTGAACCAAGTCGAACTGTGGGTGCAGGAAAATGGTATGCAGCTAAATCATGCAAAAACCAATATAATAAGTTTCACCAGAAGAAATAAATGTATCGGCACATCCTACACACTAGCAGGAGAAATCATTGCAAAGAGTAGCAGTGTTAAGTATTTAGGTGTCACCATCTCATCGAATCTATGTTGGAACGAACACATCACGAAAATAATTTCACGTGCCAAAAGAAACATGAGCTTCGTTATGCGCAACCTAAATGGAAGCCTACAACTAACGAAGGAATATGCATATAAATGCCTCATCCGACCCACTATGGAATACTGCTCAGGAGTTTGGGATCCCCACACTGCAACACAAACAAAGGCCATAGAAATGGTCCAGCGGAAAGCAGCCCGATTCGTAACAAACAACCTGAGACGTTGGTCCAGATCTCGGAAAAAGCCATGTGTAAGTGTTTCAGGAATCCTGAAGACGCTGAAATGGCAATCTCTAGAAAAGAGACGAGGCTTGGTCAGACTCCGATATCTGTATAAAGCACTGGCCGGTGAACCAGCGTGGCAGGAGTTGGCACAGCTTGTCAAGTCCCCCACCCACATTGGAAGATGCTCCAACAACAGAAAGCTGTTCCTACCTCGGTATCGGACTGACCTGGGCCGATTCTCAATCCTAGGCCGCACGATCAGGGAGTGGAACGGGATTCCTGGCAACATCATGGATCAGATATTGTCTGTGAAGGACCTGGGTCGGACAACCATGACAACAAATGAAGTCTAGTTTCTAGTAGAAGCATTTCATAACGGTTAAGATTAAAATTGTAGTCTATTAAAAAAAGTACGGTAGTTTAAAGTGTTCGCTACGTATAAACTTACAATATGTACCTATAATTTCTTAGTACCTATGTTTCGGATATAGTCTGGGTTACAAATAATACCTATCTACCCAATATCATATTATATATATCTATCTATACCTACCTATGTTATAATACCTACATATAATATATTATGCTTTAAATTTAGTTTGTGAAAGATCTGGGCATGACTAGAGTACGTACCAATCCAAAACCAAATTATATTTTTATTGTCATATAAAATTTATTATGTTTACTGTTAAGAACTATCAAGATCACAGATGGTAGGTATCTCTTAGTACTTAGACTACAGTAAATTATCATTATGTTTAACTTTTAGATGCAAGTTAACAAATAATATTTGATATATCAATTCTGTATTGCAACCACCGGAAATGTAAACTTATAGGTTCTGCCATTGACTGTGTGTATTACCAAAGTTACATGTAATTCTTAAGTTGTAAATAAATCACTATTCTATTCTATTCTATTCTATAAAATCGACCAAACGAGAAAGAAATTGAGAAAGAATTGAGTGGTAAAATAGTTATAGAGACGTTATAAATGTTTTACGAAATGATTAAACTGTACATTACAGTAAATGCCTGAAGTGGAAAAGAAATCTGTTTTGTACTGATAGATAATCAGATAGAAATGTCTGTGGTTACAGGTCTCACGTATTTTAGACTGCATTCGAACGGCCCGGTTAAAAACATTTCATGCCACTAAGGGCCAGTTTCTATTCAATTTCTATGCCAATTTCGACCTTACACTCCGACGAAAATTGTGTACATTTAGTTTTTTTATCCTTTAACAGTTGACTCTGAATGTATTCATAAATAAATTTGATATTCGAGTAAAGTGATTCAAAAGGAAGCTAACGTGACCCAACTCAAGGATGTGGGTGCAGAATTACAAGAATACATCGCACTTCCCTTTTTAAATTATTCTGTATTTGTTGCCACCTAGATTCCTGACCCCGCCATGATTCAAACACTGGAAAGAGTATAAAGACAAAATGTTAGAAGATTGGTGTAGAACCAATAACCACTAGGAAAACGCTCTGTGTTACGCGTTGATGAGCGAGCACGGATATGCGCAACACATCGAACCGAAATTCTGTCTATTGAAAATGTCTTTAAAAGCCAATAATTCTTTAATTTCGTCACAGACTGGTATGAAAATCTTCAAAAAATCCAAAAATATTGGTCCCAATAAGCATGTAAAGTTTTAAGTTGATCAATTGAGCCTGAAAATTTATGATTGAATGGTTCCTTGTTAATTTTCAAAAATCACAGGATCTTGTTCAAAAACTATACCTGGGACCACTCATATGATATAAGTGTGTTTACACAATCAGATCGATCGATCTGTTGATTATTAGTGTCATTATGCGTTTGAAAGTTTCTGTTCTAACTACCTTGGAACATCGGAACTGAGGCGTCAATGTTACCGTGATCCATAGCAACAAGCAAAATGTCCGTAAAATGTCAATAACTTTTGGATTTAAACACAGATTTGTCTGAAAATTGTCAAAAACACAGATAATGTTGGTCCCAATGACCATGCAAAGTTTTAAGTTGATCGGTCAAACGGTTCTAGTTTAAATGTCAAAAATCACTGTAAAGATGGTTTTAAATTTTAACCAATGGGAGGATTTGGCTGAAACTTTGTATTAATGACTTGTCAAAATTTCAAATTGATAAAACAAACCAATCGAAAGATAATATTTTTTAAATTTGAACCAATCACGGGATCCCGTTCAAAAACGATCCCAGGGACCGCATAGTACGTTAGTATGTGTACAAAATTTCAGATTGATTGCTTGAGCGGTTTGTCCTGGAGTGTGACCACAAAAAAATAAACAAACAAAAACAAAAACAAAAACACACACACACACACACACACCCACACACACACACACACACACACACACACACACACACACACACACACAGAGAGAAAGTGCCATAAGAGTACCGTGGTGACGCTCGCTACGCTCGCTCAATAATGTAAAGATCACTCCGTAAACAGGAATATGTTCTTCTATCATGTGTAGAAACTATACAACTATATTAGACTAAAGTTTATGCAATGCCAAATTTATGCAATAATTTTCAAATATTTGTCAAGTTATCGTTCAGATCAATGATTGGTAATTGTCAAATATCAATGTACTCGTATAGAATAAAAAATTGCATGCAATACCAAGGCTCGCCTCATTCAATTGAGAATGTGTTTTTAAAACAATGTTTGACAAAGTTGGTTTTGATGATGATGACTTTTCAACCAATTAGACAATCTTAAAAAGATAAATTGGAATATTTTAGCCAAAAGGTGTGATTTGTATCGATCGCATCAAGACCGGAAAAATGTGATCGCAGAGACAAAAGAGTCAAAAGACAGTCTAGTTGATTATATATAATAGAATATTGTTTTAACGTCGCACTTTTCAGCAACTAGGTTCATAAAGACGGGTGACTATAAATTGAATACAGGGGAAGAATGGATTGGAGAGAAGGAGGTGATCGTGACCCTTTTGTGAAACCTTCCCAGCATTTGGCTCTTGACGTTTATCCAATGCCAAGTTTATGCAATAATTTTCAAATATTGTCAGGTTATCGTTCTGTTGCCCCGGTCTTCGTTACCGGTCTTCGTTACCATAGGCGTGCGCACGGGGGGTGGGCCGGGGGGGCCTTGGCCCCCCCTAATGGGTCGGCCTCAACTAAAAAATTATAAAATGTGGTCCTCGTATTGTCAAAATTTTGTTTTAAATGGGTTCAAACAAAAAAAATCTCCCTGCGGGGCAGACTGGAGTTGCTCAAATCACTAGATCAAGTGTACTGGGTTGATCAAAAACTCAAATTTTTTGAAAACAATGCCTATTAAGTACCTTCCAAAAACACAATTTTTCATGAATTTCTAGGTTTTTTCCCATAAAAATTTATTTTTAATTTGCATCAAAATTGCTCTAATATGATGTATGACCTTCAGAAAATATTTTCTCTGGGGCTTCGCCCCCGAACACCCTTTAAAACGTCTCAAAATCATTTTGAAGTGCCCAAAATACTAAAACGCTCTGCCGGACCAGGTTTTGGGGCATGCCCCCTCACCTTATTGTAGTGAAAAGGTGTGTAAAATTAAAAAAAAAAATTAAAGAAAATGCTCCTCAGAATGTCTCAAAATTGATTTCAAAGTGTCAAAAAACCAAAAAACGCCCTGCGGGGCAAGGTGGGGGGCGCGCCCCCCACACCCCCCTCAGCCCGTGTCAATTTTTTTCCTTGGACTTTACCCCCCCGTCATTAAAATCCTGCCGGCGCCCATGTTGGCCCCCCCTAATGATTTCTCCTGCGCACGCCTATGTTCGTTACGTAACGTTTTCTTCGTTACCCCGACACAAGAAGTTCCTTCTTACTGGGGTATAAGAAACCCCGTGAAAAACACTCCGTGTAAAAATACCAGCCAAGTCTCTTCAACTTAAATAAAATAATGAAATCTAAAAATTCTGCACTGAAAAGTAGTGATATCAAAAAATTAGCCAAGTCAAAACTTTATTTGAAAATCAAAAAATACTTGTCGCATCGTGTACATAAATAGCTTGGAAGTATAAGCCAATTATAAATTATACATGAAATATACATATACATAGTATACCTATAATGCCCTAAAAAAACGATGCGCCAAGTATTTTTTGATTTTCAAATAAAGTTTTGACTTGGCTAATTTTTTGATATCACTACTTTTCAGTGCAGAATTTTTAGATTTCATTATTTTTTTTAAGTTGAAGAGACTTGGCTGGTATTTTTACACGGAGTGTTTTTTATGGGGATATCACTACTTTTTTTAGTTTATTCTTACAACTTACGTGTGACACATATCACATGAACAATTACTAAATCCTTTAAAAAAAATTACCCTTTACAATTTGGTTATTCTCATGAAAAAAACAAAGGTTTCATTCCAATCGGTCAACCCAGTTCCGAGATATGGCAACACGGCGGTTTTCAAAATGGCCGCTGAACTTTCTGCACTGCCACATAGAATTTATAACTATAAATGATGTGTATCATTTTTAGCTTTCTGAATATGTATTTATTGTATAGGAGGGGATTATAATGATTTATAAATTTGAATGACGTCATTTCCGGCCTCATAAATAGGAAAATTCTAGTTTGACTGTTCCTATTCCATAGAGATGTCCTTCCGAATCGTTTGGCACTAGTTTCATACCGATCTGTCAACCAGTTTTCGAGATATTACGTCGTTTCTTCCGATTTCAAAATGGCTGCTGAAATCACTGACCTCTTGAATTATAATTTAAACATGATTTCATTTTATTATAAGCAGTCTCAAATAGTATATTTATTGCATCAAAATGTAAATTTGTGCGATTTTTAAAATGTGTGACGTCATTTCCGGTTTCAGTATGGGAAACTGCAAATATTATTGATGATAATACATAAAGTTGACCGTCTAAATTGTTTAGCGTTGGTTTCGTTTAAATCTATTAAGACGTTATTAAGATATGATGTCATTTCTGGTTTCAAAATGGCGGCTTCCGGTTGGTTTTATATCAAGTCAAATAATATCACAAAAGAACATACGTTACATAAATATCAAAATAATTGGATCAAATTTGTTGCCGAAATGCCAATCGATGAATTAAATTTCATGACGTCATTTCCGGTTTCGTTAACATAAATTTTAGTCTGTTGCTATTGATTATCCATATAGATGACCGTCCGAATCGTTTGGCGCTATTTTCGTTCCAATCGGTCTAGCCGTTGTTGAGATATGACGTCACTTCCGGTTTCAAAATGGCGGCACAAAAAATTCATGGGGTGAAGGTTAAATCAGACGCCAAAAGTGCACACGTGGTAAAAATGTGAGATCAATCGGTTCAGCCGTTTAGGCTGTGGCCTGTTTACCGGATTTTAGCTCCAGCCTACTACTACTACTACTACTACTGAGATTATTACTGATTATTATTATGAAAACCGCCCTAAAACACTGTTTTCACGGCCCTCTAGCGTGCAAAGGGCGTAACCTATTGTTCCCAAATTTGGTATATATGTTGTAGGGTGGGCCATAGCTCGAAATTAAGATATATCGCAACAATGTGAGATTTCCCAATTTTAAGATCCAGTAGGCCGAAAATGCCACTTTGATGCTTACAGTAAAAGTGGGTTTGCTCCAGCCTTTATTTGAGAGTGTGCGCGCCGTACGACTTGGCTGGCGTGGAGCGACCGCTCCACTAGATCACTGTAAACACAAATGTATTTATTACTAAATAAAAATACTGAATACTGAATACTGTCAATAATAGAATATGTGCGCAACATCTTGATCAAAATAATTCTTTACAGCGTTTCCCAATGAATAGCTCAGCAATCAGCATTCTCAAATATCGATGTATAGAATAAAAAATTCCATGCAATACCAATTGGGTTGGGTAGTATTTGCATATTATACCCTCCAAGCTTCAGCAACACTTGAGAATGTTTAATACATTGGACTGCACACTGCAGCTATAATTAAAAAAAAATATTTGACAAAGTTGGTCTTGATGATGCTGACTTGTCAACCATTTGGGCAAGTATCTTCAAAAAAATAAACTGCAATAATTTAGCCAAAAGATGTGATTCGTAACGATCGCATCAAGAACCAAAAGAAGAGAGATCGCAGCTAGCCAAAAGAGTCAAAAGACAGTATGTCGCTCATATAATACACCTAATTGTTTAAACGTTACACTTCTCAGCAACTAGGCTCATAAAGACGATAGGTGACTATTAGAGATGATTAAAATACAGGGGAAGAATGGACATCTGAAAGGAAGGAGGCGGTCCTGGCTTTTTTTAGGACACCCCAGCATTGGATCTTTGACTGAGGGAACTACGCAATCATCATGATTCGAAGGACGATTAACATTGGAAATATAGGTTTGGGAGTAGGTCTGTCGTGACTCGTGCGTGAGGGTATACTAAAGGAAGGTACTCATAAAACAAAAACTTGTAAAAAGACTGCGAAACATCTCCACGCCTATAGGTATTGAGACCTATAAATTGATGGCTATAAATAAGCTAATGTTTTCTGAACCTTTTCGCAAGCGCTACACAATTATGTTTATGCCTGAATTTGACATAAAAGAAACCTCCAAATTTCAACAATTATCAATCAAATAAATTTTTAGCATATTAAAAATGTATATTAAATTTTTAAACAGCTTGGAGCAACGTGTGAGGAAGAGGGCATCACAACCCTACAAACACTGGGAGGTCCCTGGACGCGTCCTAGGCCGTCCCAGATGGGCGTACGGGCCTGCCCAGGGACCTCCCGTCTTATGGGTGATTAGCATGGAGTGAGACTCCCGGGGCCTGCCACTGGGAATAAGCCCGGGCGGCGGCCTGGGCCGTCCCATGACGCCCGCGCGGGAGGTATGGGCCGTCCCTGGACCCTCCCGGGCGGCCCGCGCGGGAGGCATAGGCCGGCCCTGGCCCCCGCCCGGGCGGCCCGCGCGGGAGCAGCTGCTCGCTCTGTAGCCCCCTCCCCCTACGCACATTCCATAACGGTCACGTGCTAGCTTGCTAGGTACACTCTCATTCAAAATGCAGTACCTACAAAACGTGCCTCTGATCCAGACACGTGCATATAGGCACTAATTTTGAATGCGAATGTACCTGGAAAAAATACGTTTCATTAAGACATAATTATTTGCAAACGTGAGTGACACGAGAAACGGGATTTTTTCACAATTTCGGAGAGTGGGCGTTGCCATACGAAAAAAATAATCCAGGTATTTTCTTCCAGGGTCAATGTATTAGTTCACAGTTCACGGAATATTTCACAACAGTTGTAATTTGTTATGTCAACTAGAAGAACAGTAGGTACCTACTCAAACACATTAGAAATGCATTTAAATGGTCAAATATTAATTAAAAAAAAAATAGCCGGTATATTATAAAGTTAATCAGTGGTTATTGGAAGTTATTTTATCTCGCCATGTTTCCCTATTGTTTGAAAGCTGTTCCACTGACCTGACACATTACCTAAGGTACCTCCTACTGTTTTTATTTTTAACGCATTTTTATTTGGAGGAAATATTTTGGGATCATTTGAAATCCTCAACTTGACTGTCACATAATGGGGAAGTCTCGTGAAATTCAGATTTCAGAATAATAGACCATTATTTTATGAAAGTTGATTATGTTGCTGAACACAGATGTGATTTTATTTTTGCTGTGGGATGAATAGTTTTCAAGGAATGAATTAACAAAGTTTGATTACTTTTAACAGGAAAATTTACAGAAAATTGACAGATGATCCACAATGGTAACACATTAGTGTAAGTGGATTCTTGTAATACGTCGTTTTTCCCGCCAAAAGTCCCATTATAATTGAATTTCATTTGCATGAATTAATTTTTAACATTTCGCGGGTGACAAATGTCAGTAATTATTTGCGTTGATATTTAAAAACTTACTGGAACAAAATTTCTAGAGACTTAAGTATTACAGGTACCTTATTCATAAAAAAATGAAGAAGGATAAAAAGATCCATAATTTTTGTTTATGAATCGGTTGTTGGATTTTGAAATTAGCAATTATTTTTTGATAATCTCTTACAGGACGATTGAATCGTTTCAATAATAATTTTTTCACGTACTATTCCCTACTTACTTAGGTACTATATTGTTTTGATAAATTACAAAAAATAAAATGCTACACATAGGAGATTCACTGCAATTGAATTTTAGGAATAATAAAGAGCAGGAAAACACACGAAAATTAAAAAAAAAAAACAGTTTCATATAATATAAACGTATATTATTGTAAAAGATTATACTACCACATCACTTAAAATTTTTAAATGTCCTTCAACCTTCACACGTCACATAGTATCAAAACATTCTGAGGTAGGTACTACCTGGCAGTGAGTCTGGCACGCTGTCTCTTTATCGACAAGACACAATTCGGATTTTACTTCACTCACGGATATGTTGGCACAATTTTTCATCTTCAGTTTTTCAAGAAAATGAATGCACTTGAATACGTATTTCTTTCATCTGAAAAAATAAAATTGCAAAGTATTTAGGTAATGTACCTTGTACTAATAATGTTCGCAAGATATTTGCAATTATTTATTATTGTAGGTACAGATTCTAACCTAAACAAGATTTATACAAGATCTTGAAAAGTTTAGCAAGATCATGCAGCGTATTGTTAGAAGTGTTTTTTATTTTTTGTGTAAATTTTTATTCGGTCAGACCAATGAAAGTCCAACATTTACAAGATCTTGTTATCAGTAAGATCTTGTTAATTTTGTCAATATTTAACACTATTATTATGCTATGCTCAAAAGAATTTGCCGATTTAATGGCCAGATACTGGATTCCATCCATAAATTATTAGCACACGGTCTTGTGGTGTCGAGGACTGACATCCGCAATCTTGTGGATGCAACTTCTTTTGAGCATGAGGCTGCCTAGCAAATAGTTTCTACCTACTACACAAGAACTATTTATGTAAATAACTGCAATAGCAGATAGCTACAAATAACAGTCTTTACAAAAATTTTAAAAATTGAATTTTTGGCACAGAGTGATCCCTAAAAAAAAGAAAGATAGATTCAATGAAGAATTTGTAAATTGATAGGATAAACTTCTTGGCAATGAATAATACAAAAATCACTTTTGTGTTGTGTGACCTGCCACAATAATCACTTGAGGTAAAATTATTACCATTAGGTAGTACACTATTTATTTAAAACCCCAATAAAAATTTGAAACATTCTATATTGCATAAATGTGATTTATAGGTAAGGTTAGAGGAAATACTACACATATAAAATACTAAAATGTGGCTTACCATCAGAGAGTTCTGAATCATTACATCTGTAGGGTAGGTAACATTTAATCCATTAACTCGATGAAGTCCCAAGTCCTGTGCATCTTCAGAATTCTCGCTAATTTGCCAAGAAGTAAATTTACTTTTTAATTGAAGTAGGTAGGCAATTAAATCGACTCTAGAATAAGAGCAGGGCAAGTTCACGGTGAATCTGTAGAACCTACAAAAAGTAAGGTGAAAGTTAGCAACTCAAATTAATTTCCTCTCAGCCATTCCGTGTTACGGGTGTACGGTTGTAAGATGCTATGTTCAGCATCTTATTCATCAAAATAAAAATAGTTAGGATCATTGTGCAGCCTTCTAAATTTTTTATGTAATTTACATGGTTCGACACAAAATTTAAATTTAAATGCGGTCCCACAATTTTACTGATAACAAAATAACTATTCAAACTTAGCACAAAACTGATTACATATTTGGAATCAGCAAGAAAATACCATGAATATAATATAAAAACATGCTGATTTATTTACATTTAATAATTCAGCAGTCATATGTATTATGTGGCATATGTCTGCATTCGCATGGAATGGCTGCTCTCTTACCACCGGCGCGTTAGAGGAAATTCAAAAGTGCGGTTTATTTTTTTGGATGACAACATTCAATCTCAAAAATTTTACTACGTATTTGAATGAAGCGGGACCACCATTCAATGTATGTATCTACTACCTCCAACAAGAATGTAATTTCCATGCAACATAATTTTTACTTTCGGATCACAACAAAAATGTTTGTTATTGGCCTTGTAAGGTACCTACATAAACAAAAATAATTGCTGTATATCTAAAATCCTTGATAAAGTTAAATAATTAAATATAATGAAAATATTTACCACTCTGCTCGGTTCGGTTCTTAATGTTTCGGCTCGGTTTGACGATACAGCTTGGTTCGCTCGCAGGACGAATACGCGCTTTGTTTCTGGAGTTCAATATCTTAATAGCCTATTTTCTTCCAGAGTAGATTCACCTTTAACAAGTAACATTATTAAAACTGCAGTAGGTGCCTTGGTAGGTATGTGGGATGGTTATTGGTTAATGTAGGGTGAAAATATTCCCAAAATAGGCGGAGGTACGTACTAGGTACCTACAGGTAGGGTTCCTACTGACTACTACCACTGATATGTATAGACTACCACGCCAAGCAAACTGTTTACCTACTTTATTTATTTTATAAATACCTAAACTACCTAGTTACCTCCCAGTGAACACTAGGACGTACCTGGGACGTCCCCAGGACAGACTACTTACTTAGGTAGGACATCCCCAGTCCGTCCTAAACTCGGCCTAAAATGATCCCCAGAGTATCCCCAGAGTGTCCTAATTACACAAGTTTTTCGATCCCAGGTACGTCCTAAATTAGGCGGACCTTCCTAAAAAAGGACGACACCGCCTAATTTAGGACATCCATTGTCCTAGTTTAGAACGTCATTTCCTAATTTAGGTCGATACTTTTCCTAAATTAAGATGAAACTGCCTAATTTAAGATATACATTGTCCTACTTTAGGACATCATTTTCTTATTTAGGTAGATGCTTTTCCTAAATTAGGATGAAAATGACCAATTTAATATATAATTTTGTCATTATTATTATAATAGAATGGTATTTCCTATGGAAGATATTTTCCCCTATTGGGATGCAATTGCCATATTTAATAGACAGGTTCTATTTGCACAGACACCAATTCGCACGATTCGCATTATTCATATTCATTAATTCAGTTATCAATGTTTGCATCCAAAAAATATGGCTCCGACTCCAAGGTGACAACTTAGGTTCCAGTACAAAATAAAATAAATACACATTTTTCCTATCATCCAATAGGACATGTCTCTTCATGTTATAATATCTTAATACTTGGCAGATTTTGGAAATAATATAACTTACTTAAAAACAAACGATAAAGAGATATGCTGAAATTAAACATCTATATTGTGAAGTCGAAGGGCAGAGTACTCTGTTGACAGTTGTAGAAACTTTTAAAAATATTTCAATAGGAGCCATTTTTAGGACAATTCTTCCTAAAAAAGGCAATTGCCTAATTTAGGAAGAATTGTCCTAAAATAGGATTTCAGTAGCAGCCATTTTTAGGACAATTCTTCCTAAAAAAGGCAATTGCCTAATTTAGGAAGAATGTTCCTAAAAAAGGATCTTCTTCCTTTATTAGGATATCCCAGGGAGGTACCCAGGACATCCTAGTAGGATGTCCTACTTTAGGCTAGGATATCCTAAAAATAGTCTGTCCCTGGGACGGCCTGTGTTCACTGGGCTAGGTCCTACCTAGTTGGAAATTTTACTTTGCATAAATTGCTACATTTCAAAAATGTACATGTGAGGTTAATGTTTACTGAACATTGGTCACACTACCTATTGGTTTATTAGTATCCCCAGCATACAAAACTAAAGTAACAACGATTAATGCCTGGATACTTAAGTAGTTGTGATGAAGACTCACCTTCAATGGGTTGTATGGCTCTGTGATGAAAATCCAAACAAAAGAGGCACAACAAAACTGTAATTATTTCACGATTTGTGTCACATTAAATGGTTTGAACTGAGACAAACTATTCAGCAGTGAACACGCATTCACGGACACAGATAATAATTGAAATCACATTCAAAATCACTCAAAAGGACGTAAACTACACACTCATGACACTCTGTAAAATATCAACAAACGTCAAACGCCGCGTTTGAAATGAAGAAGGGAGAACGGAAACAAGTTGATTCACGAAGATGGCCGACTGCCGAGTTCATAAAAGAAACTTTACTAATAACGTTTAAAATGGTATGAATACTTTGCTTTGGAATTGTAAACATATTTATTCTTAAATCAATATATCCATGTGAAATGTAGATGTAATTATTATAGAAATGAAGTTATAAATATGAAAAAAATAAGTCATTAGAGCAGCTCAAATTCAAACAGTCGTAGCGCCCGCGCGGGCCGTCCCTAGCCATTCCCGGGCGGGACCAAGACGGGACATTCCTAGAAATTTTACAGCCAGATAAAACGGATCGGTTGGGCTCCGTTGGGCAGGCCCAGGGCATGCCCTAGTAGTTCCCGCCCGGGACGTCCCACTTGGGCGCTAGATGGGCAGAAGCCCGGGCCGCCCAGTGTTTGTAGGGAATTCACAAGACAAAAGATAAAATAGCGAAAGAAAGAAAATATATTGTGGTCGATAAAAAATCATTGCTCCAAACCTTGTTTTTTATTTTGCTTTTAAATGAATTGAATAATGTATGAATAATTCATTCAGTTCTCCTCGTGATTCCGATTTAATATTTGAAAATATGAAGAAATCTCTCAAGTTTCGTCATTAAAATTTTTCAATAGATACTTTTTTCATTACTATAATTTCAATTTCTTATGATTAAAAAAGTGACAACTGTTAAAAGATGATTTTCGAGATTTTTTTTTTAGGTGGAATATACTACGCTATTTGTAAATAAATGCGCTTTGATAACATAACATACTATCAATAATATCATATGATATAATATAATCTGATAAAAATATTCTGATAAATAGTCTAGTTTTGGTTAATCTGTTTTTGTAAATTTTTGTTAACTAGTTAAAGGAGACCTTACATCTTGGTAAAAACCCACTTTTTGCGTTCTACTATATCAAAATCATTTACCAAAAAAGAATAAAAAATATTCGATCATAGATGACGGATATATACGTGATTCAACTATGCGATATTTGAATTGCCGCGCAAACTGAATGACGTAGAAACTGGTATAGAAACAAAACACCCCTAATTCTCAGGACTCACTTCTTCCCCCTCTGGCCAGCTGACCGCCCACCCGCCGTCCAGTTGCCTTACTGTCTGCCTGTCACGTTTACCCACGGCAATGTAACAGTGATTATTATACCTAATTGTCTTCCCATACAAATAAATAGTACCCAGTACGAATGACGTGATATATTGTTTCCACAAACGAATAACAAACAAAATGAAACAAATCAATAATATTTAAAATTAACAAAAAATTAAACTTTCACAAACCATCTATATACAAACGGTACTATAAAGTATATAATGATTTGAATGAACACATAACATACTGATTACTGAAAAGTCAAACTGAATATCTACACTTTATTGACTTGCGCACAAAGGGACTGAGCTGATTTTGAGGGAAGGTCCAAGAAACTGGGAAGACTTTGAATAGACCGGACGGAGCAGGTATAATAGCGCCATACCAGTTGTGACGTAGGATGGGGGGCGAGCGAGAATGTTCTTTTAGGACCCTTCCGATTTTTTTTGATTTTTTTCTTCTTCTTAGAATATGTTCTGATAATGCAATAAACTAAGTAGCCAAGTCTCGTGAAGATGACAGTACCACTTTAAACATGTTGAGATCAACGAGCAACCCTCCCTCGTTGTCTTTGGTTGAGTTTGGTGGTCACTTGGCGCCCTGCTGGGTTGCTTCCTTTACCTCCCTCTCCAGACCCCCCAGTAAGAAAAAGGTTGACCTTTGCATAGTTTTCATTTCTTATGCATGTATATAAAACGTGTCAGCTTTCGTTCGAGATGTGCACATATCGATGATCGCTTATCATCAACGCGTTGCACGTATACACTGTACAATGACATACAGAATAGCGTCTACCATACCTAAATACAATTTTCTTCAATCATTTTAATCATACAATTCTGGTTCTGATTCAACTGAATGTATAAACAATTTAATAAAATAAAGTAAATCAATTCAATTTATATTTGCTTATAAATAATTAACGATTCAGCGTCAGGAAAAAACGATTAAAAATGACTGAGTAAAATGGTAAAAAAGTAAAGAGTAGGTAAATGAGTAAAACGGTGCAATATCACACAATTGTCGGTCGCTTATCCGAGATTAATCTACGATGAATTTGATATTTGGTGTTATTATTATATTGAGTTATCTGGCAATTAATAGTATTATTTACATAGAAGGTATTTTTAATTAATTATAATAATAAATATATCAATGCAATAGCATTGAAGCAATTGCATCCTAGGTTTGCGAATTTCTCATGTTGTAAGTATATGCTTTACAAACGGAATTTGATTGATTGATTGATTGATATATTTTATTTAGCAATTTGCTATTTAAGTACACTTCAGTCAGATTACAATGGATACGTTACACAGTAGACATTTTAAAATCAACATTCTTAATAAATAATAATCCTAGTGAAATTTTTCTTTTACAAACTTAATACATTCAATTCTAAATAATACTTGACTGCTCTCATTTTTAACACTTTTCGGAAGTTCATTGTACAACCTAAAACCAGAATAAAACAAGGTCTTTTGGTTACTTGTTTTGTTTCTTCTTGCAACAAATAAATTTACGGAACTGTTTCTTGTACTGTACTGATGATTATTACCAACAAACTCAATCATATTATTTAAATATGAGGGCATAAGCCCATTAATCATTTTATAAATAAACACTAATACACTTACAGCTACTCTCTGCCTTACAGTCAACAACTGTAAAGTGTCCAACATATCCGTTATCTTACTATATCTATTCCATCTTAATATTATCCTCATACTTTTATTTTGTAGTACCTGAAGCTTAGTTAAATCTCCGTCATTTCTTCCCCATAACATCGTACAGCAATAATCAATATGTGGAGACACAATTGTCTTGTATACTAATAATCTAGTCCATGGTGATAAAAACGATCCAATTCTTGCAAGAAAACCAACCTTTTGTCTAATTTTACGTGATATATATTGAACATGTTTGGAAAGAGTCAAGTTATGATCAATGATAATTCCAAGATACTTGATTTCCTTTACAATCTCCAGCTTCGTATTCATGATTTCCAAACATACATCATCATTAATATTAATTTCTTTCGACATTCGGCTTCCTTTGCCTGATAGTATCATACATTTGGTTTTACTAGTATTAAGCTTAAGTTTATTTGCCCTGAGCCACTCTTCCAACTTAGTGAGATCATTATTTACAACTTGACACATTGATTTAATGTCCACTCCTGAGAATGACACTAACGTGTCGTCAGCAAAAACATTGACAAATAAGCTACCCGTACTTAAATATATATCATTTATGTAGATTATAAATAACAACGGGCCAAGTACAGAGCCCTGAGGAACACCATAATCATTAATTTTTTCTTTAGAAACAAATTCTTTAAATTTAGTTATTTGTTTCCTTTCAGTTAAATAACTTGTAAACCATTCCAACACCTGTCCTCCCAGTCCATACGCATTAAGTTTTTTTAACAAGATGTTTCTGTCAATGGTTTCAAATGCCCTTTTAAAGTCAATAAATATTGCTATTATTAAGTTATTATTGTCAAGATCATTCTTCCATCTTTGCATAAGTAACTGAATTGCTGTTTCACATGAAAACGTACTTCTAAATCCGGATTGATACTCATATAATAGATTGTTTATCTCAAAATATTCACTAATTTGGAAAAACACAGCTTTTTCCAAGATCTTTTCGAATGTAGGTAACATATTTATTGGTCTGCATTCATGTGCTAATTTGGTACCAACAACTTTGGGTATTGGTATTATGACAGTTGTTTTCCAATTACTAGGCACTTGGCCAGTTAACAATGATGTATTGATAATTTTGAGCAACGGGGCACCAATTGTAATAAAAGTCTTTTTTAATACTTCTGCTGATATACCATCATCAGTTCCTTTCTTGTTTTTGAGCTCCCATACAATTTCCTTAAGTTGCTTCATTGACATAGCCTTGAAAGATAGGAATTCACATGAATTCTTGTTAATGCCTTTAATATCACTGTAGTTTATGTTTTGATTTGCCTCATCTATACTATTTACAATGTCTTCAATACTTTTTACAAAATAGTCGTTAAAATTATCAGCAGTGTTAACAGAGTTAAAATTACCATCAAACACTATTTTGTCATCCAGATCTAATTTAGGTTTACTTACTAAACATTTTAAAGTTTTCCACATCTGTTTAGAGTCATGTTTATTTCTATCAATCTTATTGTCATAGTATTTGCGCTTTTCTTCTCTCAAACTAGCAACAAAATTATTTCTACACAACTTATAACATTCCCAGTCATCAAAGTTGCCAGTGAATTGAGCCCTAATATATTGACTATCTCTTTTCATCTGGAGGTCTTTAAGCGTTTGGTTGAACCAAGGACTGCTTTTACATTTCCTCTCTACCATTTCCATTTCTGGAGCAATGGTATTAATGTTGGAAGTTAAACAATGTACAAAATTATTTGCTAATGTGTCGATATTTTCTTCTTCATAGTCCCATTCAATCTTATTAAGCTCTACATTAAGGACTTCGAAATCTTCGTCTACTAACTTTCTCCTCACTCTTTTAGTACTAGCTACTTCTAATTCATCATTCCGTCGACAGGACGACACATTTATTACCAACGTCTTATGATCAGAGATCATGAGCTCTGAATTTACATCTACAGCTAGCTTATCTATATTAGTTATAACTAAATCTATCAATGTATTACTATTAGCAGTCACACGAGTACCTTCTGTAACTGTTTGTATCATACCAGACTCAAGAATTATATTGGTCAGTCTATCACTGTATGTAGACTGTTTACTCAAATCAATATTAAAATCTCCAGTGATAATAACATTGCCTTTATATAAAGTCAGTTCCTCAAACCAACTCTCAATATAGTCTAAGAATATGGCATGAGATGCATTGGGTGAGTGGTACACCACAGCTAAATACAACTCCTTGGTGCCTAGTTTAGCTTTAATACATAATAGCCACATATTTTTGTCTATCTTATAATTGATAACAACTTTATATTTGATACTATTTCTAACATATATAATTACTCCACCTGTGTGGGAGCTCTGGGCTAAACATTTTTCTATTTTATAATCATCAATCTTTAATTCGCTGTCCATAAATCCTTCAGTAATATGAGTTTCACTGAAACACAATAATGCAGGCTTCAGTTGAGCTATTACTTCCAGTATTTCATCTTTCTTCTGACCTAGTCCTTGCGCATTGGCATAAAATATGCCTCCTGACACATTCCACATCTGCTATTTTTTCACTTTATTCCTCTGATTATTTTTCACTCTGTCGAACACGTGACATTTGCTTGAACCTGCCGCATGGTCCGTGTCCAAAGACATGTCATTATTGTAGTTGTACTTTTCGTTGTGTTTAGTACAATTGTAGCATACTAGATAGTCAGAAATGCAAGTATCTCCCCTGTGGTTCCCGGCACAGTATCTACACACATCTAGTCCTTCACAGTCATGAGCGAAGTGACCAAAACATTGGCACTTGAAACATTGTTTAACGAAGACGTGTTCGCGCACATTGCATCTGCTCCAGCCAAGATATATCTGTCCTTCTTCCAACATTTTCACACTCGTTTCATTGCTGACTTCAATAATTACATTAGACATTCCTGTGCTGTTACTTTTACTGACGTGAATTATTTTCACCACTGCAGAATTGTTCTTTACGAGTTTAGATACCTGATGTTGTAACGCATTACTTAGTTCTTGCTCATCCTCAAAGTCACCTAAGAAAACATCGTAGATTTTTAGTTTCGGATTAACTTTTGTGTTTTCTTTCACTTCGTACTCGTCGCCGAGTGCCCTCTGGATACTACTTTTTACTTCTTGAACATTCCCCTTTTCAATTCTAATTGAAATTCCTCCATCTCTGGTGGCTCTTATAATTTCCATACCAACCTGGAAATCGGCTGGTTTAATCTTTTGTTGTAGATGATCTTTCGTTGTAGCGCTATTTTGCGTTGCATCTTTCGGCTGAATATTCAAAAATTCCCGCGCTTTCTTTTTTGAGTTTGCCGCCGCTACGTGCGCCCAACTGACTTCACGCGTCTGCAGAGTCAGAGCCGCGGTGCCGCTGTCTCGCCCCTCACTTTGAGTTGGTAATCCTGACGTTGAAGGCGCTGCAGGTGTTTGACTTATGTTGGCAACTTCAGCTGGCTGAGATTGTGATGCATTTACTTGAATTTTAAGCTGTTTGATAGTTATTTCCAGCTCCAAGATCTTCCGCTCTTGTAGCTCCAACCTCTTTTCCATTTCTGTCGTCAATTTTCTAGCAATTTCACTTTCTCGTTCCCCTGCATAAACCGCTTTTTCCCACCCTACGCAGGCATCACACTTTTTAGCAATAGGCTGAGTAGGCGTAACTTCTCTGAACTCTAAAACTTCACCATTTGCTTCCATCACTTCTTCCAATCTTTTGATTAACACTTTCTTTCTTCCTTCACTGTTCACACCTCTTTTATCTAATTCACTTTTTAATCTATTCACATTCAGCTGATTTAAACTTTTCGTCTCACTTGCAAACAACTGATCACCCGCCATCTTGTAGGTAATTGAGGTAATTGTAGGTAATTGTTAGTGTGACTAAAAAAAGTATGATCTTTTAATGAAAAATCGAATTAGATCAGATCAATTAATCAATTAGATCAATTAATTGGTAAAGAAGATATCAATGGCGCATCTAAATCTTTTGACATGTTGTTATACATTGTGTCATGAAACTCATGTGCAAAAATAAAAAAAAAAATAAAAAATGGGGTTATCTTTGAAATTTGAGTTGAATGATGCTGATTAATGCATTCTGATTAAAGGCTTGTATCAACGATATAGCATTGATGCAATTGCATCCTAGGTTTGCGAATTTCTGATGTTGTAAGTATATGCTTTACAAACGGAATTTGATTGTTAGTGCGACTAAAAAAAGTATGATCTTTTAATGAAAAATCGAATTAGATCAGATCAATTAATCAATTAATTGGTAAAGAAGATTTCAATGGCCCATTGAACTGGCGCGGGAGTCCGCGCCAGGACTCCCGGCAGGGAGAGTGTCACTACAGCAGTGAGGGAGAGTTCCGCCAGGATAGCGGATAGCGGTAATACATTATAAAAAATTAAGGATATTAAATTGCAACAACGTTAATAAATATTAATCATAATAAATAGGGGCTCGAAGTATTTAATATGATTAGTATATTAGCATTTTATTACTTTTGTATATTGTTTAATTTTATATCGAGCTTGTATAATATCGAATTATGTTACGGGGCATGCTTAATCCAAATAACAGCAAAGCACTATGTAACAGTAAGCAGTTGTTTTGCAAATAAATAATAATGATAATACACAAGCTGATGAGTAAAATTTGGGAAGTAATTAGTTGAATTTTGGGAATATAAAAAGTCTTGTGGAATAATTAATGTTAATTCAATTTAAATTTTTGTCAATAATAAAGAATTAATTTTGGCATTAAATGATTTTATGTTTCAACAATATTTATTTGCTATTATTGAAAATATGTCTGATAAGTAATAATGAAATGAGAATTTAAATAGTTAGATTCATTTAATTTTCACTTTTAAATTGGGCTACCTTATGTATTAATACTACTTTATTATTATTATTACTTTATTATTACTTCGTTTTAGTCTTTGGTAAACATATTTGGTAAATACCTTGTAATCATGTTAAAGTAAAGTACAAATGTGTATTACAAATTTGAGGTAAATGGTGTAAACGAAAGATAAGTAATGAGCTTAAAAATGGGATTGTAATTAAAATAAACTATTTATAATAGTTCAATTTGAAAATATTTCTCAAGTCCTTGTTAACTTTTTATAGATAATATTACATAATGATACTAAAAACTAATTAATTACGAAATTTATAGTCTGCCAGGTGATTTTGTAATTTCTTTTTGTTTGTTTCAGGACTGCGAGCAATGGCTATCTTTATAGCTGAATTTTATAAGAAATACGAAGAATTAAAACAATAGAACCAAAATGAAACCATGTTAACCATAACGGAAAATAAACCATGAATTGAATTGATATCTTTTGTAATTATTTGTTTGATTGAACCTAAGTACCTAATCTAAACATGTAATTAGAAGTAAACATGAAATTCATTTAGTTTTAATAAAAATTTATCAAACAAATATTTCGATATAAACCTTGGTAACTATTTGAAAAAGCTGACTTAAAGTTATAATAATAAAAAATATTTTATCATACCAAATAGCACAAAATAACTCTAAGAGTGATAACGAAGAAAACAAATATATTTTACATGGGATTATATTAGTTCTTATACATTGGAGAAATAATATAGGTACAATAACTTCAAAAAATTTAAAATATTTTATAACAATCGCTTGAATATATTTTATAATATCTTGAAAATTTGAAGTTTCGCGGTAAACACACAGCTACTATACTACAAGCGCTACCTGACGAAGAAAACTGAACTTTAAATTTTAGCGGGAAATTGAGATAGAGCAAAGAATGACCATGTACAGAATAAGTACTGCGCCCTTACGACAAACAAACAAACTACAAAACTTCAAGCTTGGAAACCTTGCCGATAGAATGCATTGCGTGGTATATAAATAGGCTCCATGGCTATCGGTAATATTATTAAACGGGCATACTGCTAATTAAATTAATGAGTAAAAAAGTATTGAGATATGCTATTTTCTCGAGTTGTAAGTTGCTACATTTTAAAGTGCCAAAAAAAGTTTCTGAAAAAATGAAAATGCATTTTTCTGAAAAAATGTATTCTGATTAAAGGCTTGTATCAACGATATAGCATTGATGCAATTGCATCCTAGGTTTGCGAATTTCTGATGTTGTAAGTATATGATTTACAAACGGAATTTGAGTGTTAGTGTGACTAAAAAAAGTATGCTCTTTTAATGAAAAATCGAATTAGATCAGATCAATTAATCAATTAATTGGTAAAGAAGATTTCAATGAGGCATCTAAATCTTCTGACATGTTGTACTACAATGTGTAATGAAACTCATGTCCAAAAATGAAAAAAATAACAAAATAACTTCATCTTTAAAATTTGAGTTTAATGATGCTAATTAATGAATGCTGATTAAGTCTTGTATCAACGAAATAGCATTGAAGCAATTACATCCTAGGTGTGCGAATTTTTCTTTAAGTAAGTTTATGCTTTACAAACGGAATTTGAGTGTTAGTGTGACTAAAAAAAGTATGATTTTTTAATGAAAAATCGAATTAGATCAGATCAATTAATTATTAATATCACTTAATTGGTAAAGAAGATTTCATTGAGGCATCTTAATCTTTTGACATGTTGTACTACAATGTGTAATGAAACTCATGTCCAAAAATAAAAAAAATAAAAAAATACATTCATCTTTAAAATTTGAGTTTAATGATGCTAATTAATGAATGCTGATTAAGTCTTGTATCAACGAAATACCATTGAAGCAATTACATCCTAGGTATGCGAATTTTTCTTTTAGTAAGTTTATGCTTTACAAACGGAATTTGAGTGTTAGTTTGACTAAAAAAAGTATGATCTTTTAATGAAAAATCAAATTAGATCAGATCATTAATTATTAATATCACTTAATTGGTAAAGAAGATTTCATTGAGGCATCTAAATCTTTTGACATGTTGTACTACAATGTGTAATGAAACTCATGTCCAAAAATAAAAAAAAAATAAAAAAAACATTCATCTTGAAATTAATTAATAACATATTTTTTTTAATTATTAATATCACTTAATTGGTAAAGAAGATTTCATTGAGGCATCTAAATCTTTTAACATGTTGTACTACAATGTTTAATAAAACTCCTGTCCAAAAATAAATAAAAAAAAAAAACATTCATCTTTAAAATTTTAGTTTAATGATGCTAATTAATGAATACTGATTAAGTCTTGTATCAACGAAATAGCATTGAAGCAATTACATCCTAGGTGTGCGAATTTTTCTTTTAGTAAGTTTATGCTTTACAAACGGAATTTGAGTGTTAGTGTGACTAAAAAAAGTATGATCTTTTAATGAAAAATCGAATTAGATCAGATCAATTAATTATTAATATCACTTAATTGGTAAAGAAGATTTCATTGAGGCATCTACATCTTTTGACATGTTGTACTACAATGTTAAATGAAACTCCTGTCCAAAAATAAAAAAAATAAAAAAACATTCATCTTTAAAATTTTAATTTAATGATGCTAATTAATGAATGCTGATTAAGTCTTGTATCAACGAAATAGCATTGAAGCTATTACATCCTAGGTGTGCGAATTTTTCTTTTAGTAAGTTTATGCTTTACAAACGGAATTTGAGTGTTAGTGTGACTAAAAAAAGTATGATCTTTTAATGAAAAATCGAATTAGATCAGATCTTTAATTATTAATATCACTTAATTGGTAAAGAAGATTTCATTGAGGCATCTAAATCTTTTGACATGTTGTACTACAATGTGTAATGAAACTCATGTCCAAAAATAAAAAAAATAAAAAATACATTCATCTTGAAATTAATTAATTACATATTTTTTTAATTGTATATTTTCTTCACGTTACATTGATATATTAATATCTATTCTCGCGCAGATATTAAAATGGAGATGTATTAGTAACAATATGACTTAATTTTTGTACTGCAGAATAATGTTCTTATAATATTATTTTGAAATATAGTACCTCTACCTTTTAATTTAGAATATACATTTCAATTTGGCGATTACCAGCAAAGCTCAGTGACATCTGGCGGCGAAACGCTGAACCCGCTAGGTGCGGATTGAAGAACCCAACATGGCTGCTATGCACGCTATTAGTCATTGACGCTGGCCACTGCTATCTATTTGATTGTTCTTAAATATAATTATGGAAATAGTGTCAAAGCACGGATATGCGTTAGGAACAAAGAGTACCGTTAGTAATAGATACTTTTCAGTGCCACAATGTAAAATAGAGCGGGAATAAATTCCTTTCATACATTTCCAAATGAACCATTAATGCGGGCAAATTGGGCGAAACCAGTGGAAATTTCATACAATCTTGATGGTTCGGTTGATTAAAACTTTTGTAGTTCTATAGTGAAATATAAAACCTTCATAATCTCTTCTTTAGCTTATGATAAATTAATTAATTGACACAAAAATCGAAATGAGAACAGAACTTATGATTGCAAAGCGAATTTGTTACTCGGGTACAAAATCTATGTGAATTTGCCCCATTTCCTGTCTAGGTTTCCATCCATACATCATTACGCATTTAAATTGCTGCCACTCTATAATAGATTGCTGAAAATTTCCCACGTACTTCATGATTTTATATAATTTAATGTCCGAGGTATCCATATTAATTCGTAAATAAAATAAAACTCCCCCAAAACTCGCCGAAAAAATCCCGCTGTTTGCGAGTTCACTTCGACAGAACTACAAATGATAAGGAGCTGAAATTTGTACACGTTATAGGATACATGATAATTTATTGCATGCGATTTGTAGAAATATTTGAGTTATGAGAAAAAAGTTACATACATTTGAATTGAGCCTTTGATCAACAGTTTATACCTAGCGTTCGAAAAGCACACGTTAGAGATTAAACAATTTGGTAGCTTGTTATAAAGAATCAGCTCTGTTATGCAAAGAAGTTTCCATTGTTGTCATAATTTGCCATAAAAGGTGTCTCCATTTAGTATAAAGTATCTTATTGATAATTGTGGTTTCAAGAATAGAAATTGAGAGGGAAGAAAATAATTGTGTATGTGTTTTCAGCGAAGATTTAGACAATGTAGGTATTTAAACTCCCGTTAATGTCAGTGGACGAAAGTTAAATACATTCTCACACATAACTCAATAAACCAAGGATAAATTCACATAGATGTATTAAAAGTTATTTCATGTTCATTTGTGAATTCATAAGTAAACATAAAATCACCTACTTCCTACAAAGTAACTGCAAACAAATCCTTCAAACACGTAATTTTGTATAGATTATTCTGTTTTTTCAAAAACAACTTCGGTAATTTTTTACATTTTTCCCATTCAATAAATATGTTTGAAACTTACATATATTATATGCCAGTATGTTTTCTAAAATATGTTCAAGTTTCAAACCCCTATCTTTAATAGTGTTGATGTAGTGACCTCTCAAACAAGGGGATGTTTTGCGCCACCCGGTATAAGAATAGCACACAGCGCGTGAAATCTCCACCTGCTTATCCGCACCCGGTCGCGTATTTCCGAATTGCACCCGATTTCGGCACCATGCAACTAAGTCACACCCCTTATATACTCTCTGACCGAAAAACATTAGAGTATTATTGTACTGTCTTCCAAGAAACATTTACCTGATAATGAATGTCAAATTGTAAATTAAAATATTAGAATTAATTGGGATGGGTTAAAACATAATTTTTTAATTCATTCATCAATTATAATTATCAATATAAATGATTCTTAATAAAGTAGGACGATGATAGTATGCATAATTATATTGTTATTCATTGGGGTGGGCCATAGCTCGAAATTAAGATATTTCGCAACAATGTGAGATTTCCCAATTTTATGATCCAGTAGGCCGAAAATGCCACTTTGATGCTTACAGTAAAAGTGGTTTTGCTCCAGCCTTTTTAAATGAGTGTGTGCGCGCCGTACGACTTGGCTGGCGTGGAGCGACCGCTTCACTACATTCATAAGGGATAGGGTATACCAACATAGGTATTATATATTTGTTTTTGAATGTGGATCGTGTTTCACAGTTATGGTAGAAGCAACGTTTCGACTAGATAGCTCATGTAACATCTCTTATTTTACACATTTCCAGCCCAATCGGTCAAGAATTTACAATTTCCAGAATGTTTATGGAAAGTTAATATGAAAATCATTGATGATGTATAGTTATAGTTTTCTTTGATTGAATTGATCGTGTTCGATTGGCGATGTTGCGCGTGTCAGTGCTCGCTCATCAACGCTTTACGCAGAGCTTTTTCCTAGTTTATTTTTTATTAGTATGAAGTAACTGTTATCCAGACAGTTTCTTTATGTACAAACATAGTAAAACATTAATTTTTAATGACTTTGAGAGAGTTTGATATCCTTGGGTTCCGTCACTTATTAGGAAGGTCACTTATTAGGTCATTTTCTTAATAGTTTCTAAATCTTAAAAAGCATATAACCATTAAATAATTCTCAAGCAGGTGACACATTAGGTATACTTATTTTGTTGAGATAATTACTTAATATATCCAATAAGAAGATTAGTTACATCACATTCTTGATATTAATTAAACTCACATTATTATAAAAGAAATGCACAGACAGGTATTTCGAACATTCTTGAAACCAATCATCTTATTCACTTCTATTAATTCGTAAATCTCCAAAAACATCACATAAAACGGCTTGAAGGCAGAAGATGTCCAAAAAAAACACACTATCACCAAGTAATTAGTCAGCAATAGTTGTTAAATGTCTGGCAAATTGCTGAAGAACAATGACAAAAAAATTAAATTTTACAGTTTCACAATCTCAACAAAATACAAAATAAGAGTCTTCAGCGAAAATCACAATTATTTCAGTACGAAACATTTCATAATCAAATTTGATAATACTTGGCCAAGATTTCCGCACACACCAGTCCGTTTTCTACGCAATTCCAAACAACTTCGCCCATTCAATACACTCTTTATTGTAGTTTTCACAGCTTCTAATCTTGGTCTAACAACACACTCCAATTTATCTTCTGATATTAAGTTACAATTTACAATCACTGCATGTTGATCAAAACCGAAAAAACTGCGTGCGACCTCCATATCCGCGTATGCTGAACTGTTCTCACTCGGCCTGGCGTACTGCGCACGCCTCTTGAGGGAGGGGCTTAATAGACATATATAGCATCGGTGCTGAAATCGGGTACAATTCGGAAATACGCCACCCGGTCCGCCATTCGCAGGCGATCTCAGCGCTACTAGCGGAGGTGGTAACCGCGAGCTATTGGGGCTACTTGGACCGGTCTTATCCGAACTAAGGTCGTGACGTAGTATATCCACTTCCTCCTATGCTATAGGGGGAAGTGGAATCATGTTCAAAGTGGAATCATGCTCATACGTGTAATGATTGGCAGCTAAAGGGACAACCGGCACATTGCGCAGTAGGATGCGCGTAAGCAACGCCTGTGTGTAATTTTATGTAGTAGTTTTTAAGGCCATTATAGTGAGGTCACGGGGTTCCCACAGCCAATCAGCGATCAGCGATTTATATCATTGTTTATATATATATATATTGTGAGTATTTTACAGCACAGGCCGTTTCTCACACCCCAATCGCCACCTCTCCTTGTCCATCCAACCATCTTCCAGCAAGTTTTTTCTCCCCATTGCCTCCTTTACATCTTCTTGCCATTCTCTCGGCGGTCGGCCCCTTTTCCTCCTCTCTGGAGGGGTCCAATGCCATATCTTCAGGGGCCACCTATGGGGATCCATTCTTCTTAAGTGTCCATACCAGCACAATCTCCTTCGCTCTATCTCCTCTACCACTGTTTCTTCCTTCTTCATCCATCTCCGTATCTGTTCATTCCTAATATGCTCAATTCTTGACACCCTACAACTTCTTCTGAGCGCATCCATTTCAACCGCCATCAACCTCTCTTTATCCCTCTTCGTTACTTCCCATTTATATTCCGTTTACTCCGTTTATATTTGCCTAAATAGGGGGCGAAGGGGTTATTTTCTCATTCCATATGTGATTATATGACTCACGAGACCAATTCCCCCCCTCTACTCCTTCTATAAAAGCAAGAAACGTCTGTTTTTAATCTCAGTCGCTCGCAGTTAGCCACTGAAAGAGCACCTCTGTGACAGTTTTGAAACCAGAACACTTTATCGTCAATGTTTTGAATTCATGCTTATTTATGACCTTTTCTTCGAAAGCTGAGCCTCGCCTCGGCTGGAGCCGGCAGTCGAGTCGAGAATGCAATGTTGCAATTTTGTCACTCAGCAGCGAAGTAATGTGCCCGAGGCAATCTTTATTACCACTCCACGCATGATGGTGATCTTATAAATATTTTTTAAAGAGGGTCATATATTGAGTAAATTAACAATTGTTCTGGGCACTGTTGAGTGCGGGTTTAGGGTAAAAGGATTGATTTTTGTGATTATATTTTATAAATTAAGATGAAAGAAAAATATTAGTTATTCTGATTACATAATTGGAAATGGGACACAAATAAACTACGCCTTAGCCTCTTTTGAAACACTTCCTCCTCTCATTACCTATCCAAGTTTTGACTTTCTTTAGGTATACAATTACGTACAATTATGGAACGTATTCTATAAAGGATATAATGAAAGCTGCATCAAAATAATACTCACTTAGCTCGCAAAATACAAAGAAGCCTAATTTGGGGCTATTTATTAAATCCAGGATTTATCGTCCATTTGTTTTATAAGATGAATTTTACACAATTTACGTTGTCCTAATTACTGTCTGGTTATGCTTCACAAATTAAAGGATTGAACGCACGGCCCCGCAAATAACATAAAAACAATGTCTTATTTGAAAAATACTATATTCATTATGATTATGACGTCGGTACCAACAAAATTAACTGTATACCCATCACACCAGTTATTACTTACTGTAATTAGTCTTGATGTCATTAATATTTGCTAATTATTATGTCACAGTCACCAGTATGAACTCAGCCGAAGAAAGATTTCACAGCTATTTTCATGCGACGGAACTTTTGCGACCAAGGAATCTCACTAGTCCCGGCAGATACCATCCTTGTCGCCGGGAGATAAGAAGCTTGTAATCGGTCAACATTTCCACGCACAATTTTTTTTGTACCTATCTCATTCTCTCGTAAAACCAAACCAAAATGTTACTGTCCTCAACTTATTTACGGGTTTTATTTCAAAATAGCTGACAGAAGTCCATGAACATACCTGCAGAATGTAGAAACAACGAATTGTAATTGTTGGGGTAGATACCCCAAAACTCTACTAGACAATGGCGGTTTGTGCATGAGGCAAGGGAGGCTGTGCCTCCCTAAATATTAGAGAAGAAGAAAGGGATTGCATCGTATTTAACAACTCTAAACTTCATATATAATTGTGTATATCATATAAATTTTAAATTATATAAATATTATTATTTTACTTTGATTGATTTGTTTAATTCGCCACGCCAATCCCCGACAATGAGCGCGCGCGCTGCTGAATACACGTTAGCTGTATACGCGGACTGCAAGGGAGGCAGAGCTGCTTACAGCCTCGTGTAGCCTCTGATTTCTACAGGCGAGGGGCAAGCGCGGGAGTGCGGGGTAGCGCAACGCATGCAGAGCTATGATGACGTCAGTGAGGCGGCGGACATGCCCGGGAGGCTCCGAGCGAAAGACGAAGCTTTCTGCCCGCGCCGCTCTGCCCGCGCGTTTACTATAGTATTTTATAATTTCGTTTAATATATTAAACGTAATTATAAAATATTTTTCTGCCTCCCCACATTTCAAACCCACAAACCGCCACTGCTACTAGACTATACTTAACAGGACACACGATTATATCTTCATCTATAGAATATTTAAATGAGCTCGTTCCCTTGCGGTCACCTCTCCTTGCATTTGTGATTGGGACCATTGTTTCGCTCATGTAATATAGATCATTATAAATTACTGTAAAGAATCACAAGTTATAAAGCCAGCGATAAATGTAGGTGTACCCTACCTAGATGTTCACGATTGAAAATATATTTTTTTACAAATGCAGTTCCCTCTCTAAAGTCAACAACATAATATTATAAACATAAAACATCAGGAAGTATATCCGTGTACAGCACAAGGAATGACAAAAGGACAGCACTGTAGCAATCAAGGGAACAATCACTAATGTTGATACAACATTAGTATCAAATAGCATTCATTACGTTCTAGTTCAAGTATGTATCTTTATTTTGTCCACGAGCATATAAAACATTGCGGTATAGTGATCCTTAAAAACAAGCAAAGTAAACCATTCGACTGAGGAATAATAAAATGACAATATCAAAAAACTAAAAGAATACAATGATAAGTGATAACATGAATTATCAGGTATGAATAAATTCAAAATCATTAGTATAGGCCTTGAGTATGAAGGTAATGCCGTGCAGTGTTCTCGTGTTTTAGTTATTTTCAACTGACACAACATCACACATCCAGAAGTAAGCTACCACAATATCAATAATGTACTTAATTTTGTTTTGATATGGAAAAAATAAAAAATCTTCCTTCGATGAAAATACTGTAACTGTAAAGACATTTCAATTTATAAGATATGGAAATTACCTTTGGTGTATGGCTTTATTATATACACCCAATGGTCTTATTGGTTTTGTTACAAAATAAAACACTTGCCCCATGTCAATGGATGGGGTGGGGGTCTGGGGGGAGGGCCCCCAATACCATGCGGGTGGTCCGGGGCGAACAGCCCTAGGTCAGAAATGAATTTGGTGCATTTCTACGCGATTTTTACGCTATTTATGTCTATTTTTTCTCGACAAATGGCCAATTAACAAAATCTCTGGACATGATATTATTTAAGGTACACTCCCCCAAATAATAAACGGTACTTGGTACAAAACGTATTGGCTGCTGGGCCGGTTCCTTGACAATCAATCCTTGTTATTATCAATGAAATCAGAGCTCACCTAAAAGAGTTAGATAATGCGTTAGCACTGACTTCATGGGATGATGCCATCAAACCTTAATCAGTCAATTCATTTTCTTTCGAGTACCGTTTATTATTTGGGGGAGTGTACATAGTACCTACTGTTTTTAAATCTCTCATGGGTGTATGGTGAAGTGGACAAATTAGCCATAGGAGGTTGAAACTATTAATAACTCCCATGGAAAATGCCATTGCCCCCCCCCCCCCCCCCCCCAATTCGACACTAAATACACCTGAATTAATCATTGATACTTGGAAGAAAATACATAAATTGATTATGGTCGGTTTAATTATGAACTTTCTCAGCGCAGGAACCTGAATTCTCAATATTCCAATTCCATTAGTGCCACAAAATATTTGTTGCTATCTATTATGCACTCTACATATCCCAGGGGCGAGGTACAAATCACTCAACAAATGATAAAACGGTATTTGAAAGAAATGGATTGGCTGAAAAAATGTTACAGCATCGTCCGATGAAGTCTATGCTAACTCATCATCTACCTCTAGTAGGTGAGCTCTGATGTCATTGATAATAACAAGGATTGGTTGTCAAGGAACATGACCAGCAGCCAATCGGTTTCGTTCAAATACCGTTTTATGATTTGTTGGGTGTACATGAAAATAATTCATATTTATAAAGGCTTTTCGGTTTCGTGCAATTTTGAATAATGTTAGGACACGAGTTGCTAGGAATACATGGCATGAATCATTCTTGTTGAGCGAGCGTCACCGCACGGTACTTCAGAGGGAACCTGCGAAATAAAAACGCGCACCCCGACTGGGAATCGAACTCAGATCCTTCGGGTTTCCGGCCCTATGCTTTAACCATTAAGCTACCGGGACGCATTCTTAATCAGCAGGTTGGGTTGCCATAAAACTCTTGCGAGTCAGAGTTTTTTTATTTTTATTATTATTTTATTCCGTTTTTATTTCGCAGGTTACCTCTGAAACACCATCCCTAAGTGAGAGATTCACTAAATTTCCATCATTATCAAACCGCACGGTACTATTATGGCACTTCTTCTGTGTGTTTTTGTTTGTTTGTTTGTTTTTGTGTTTTTTTGCCTGCACTGCCCAGGTCAAACCGCACAATCAATAGATCTGAAATTTTGCACACATACTAACGTGATCTATGCGGTCTCTGGGGTCGTTTTTGAAAATGATCCTCTGATTGGTTCAAATTTAAAAAAAAATATCTTTCGATTGGTTGGTCCGATCAATTTGAAATTTTGCCAAGTCATTACGACTAACATTGTCCCCAATCTTACAAAGTTTCAGCCGAATCATCACATTGGTTAAAATTTAAAACCATATTTCCTGTGTTTTTGAAATTTAAACTAGAACAGTTTGACCGATCAACTTAAAACTTTTCATGGTCATTGGGGGGACCAACATTATCTGTATTTTTGAATATTTTCAGACTAATCTGTGTTTAAATCCAAAAGATATCGACATTTTACGAACATTTTGCGTGTTGGCTGTCAAATTTCTCGAAAATGTTGATCACGGCAACTTCGAATCTTCATAGTTCCAAGGTAGTTGGAGTAGAAACTTTCAAATGCATGCGAAACTAATAATAATGACCTTTCATTTTTCAACAGATCGATCTGATATTGTGTACACACACTAATGTTATATGAGGGTCCCAGGTATATTTTTTGAAAGAGATCCTGTGATTTTTTAATACAAGGAACAGTTCAATCATAAAGGTTCAATCGATCGATCAACTTAAAACTTTGCATGGTTATTGGGACTAAATGAATATTTGTAGATTTTTATACAAGTTTGTGACGAAATTCAAGAATTATTGGCTGTTTTAATGACATTTTTGATAGACAGAATTTCGGTTCGAGGTTGCGCGTATCCGTGCTCGCTCATCAACGCAATACACAGAGCGTTTTCCTAGTTTTATAATTGGTACCTATCCATACTTGCACGTTAGGTAAAGAGATAAGGTTACAAGCTTCACAATTACAAAGAGGACCCTGAGTAAACATCTGCATGTTGCAATCACTGTTTGGATATAATCAAGGTTTCATATTTAACAAAATTACATTGAAATAAAAATTTTTCACAAAAGAGTAATTACTATCCAGTTTGGTTACCAACTGATTTCTATAGCAAAATCGGTCTATTGGTTTCATCGGAAACTCAAATGGTAGTTTTTACTTCACGTAGCTCAATTTGAGCTACGTGAAGTAAACTCAATGGCAATGAATTAAACTATTTCTGAAAATTTAATCTGGAATCGTTATTGACCGATCATCATCAAATTTTAGCATGGACATTGAGACCAACAATAAAAAAGTGGTTATGTTATTTTCAGTAATGAAAAAACAGTTTTTCAGACAAATCTGTAATGATCTTCAAGCGTTATTGACATTGTATGCTTGTATTGAAATATTTTCCAAAATGTACCTATCAAAGAAGAAATTTCAGATATTTTATATTTGCTTCTCTGACGATTTCGGAACAATTTTAACACGCATATTAATTCGCATGCAATATTAAAACACACGATTCTTAGAGTAAAGTAGGTAATGATGTATTACATGAAAACATAAATGTTATAATTTTGTCTGTATCACTTCATTCATTCTTTATTGGGTTCCTATTTCGTACAACGTGTTATTTGTATCCTACTTGGCAACAGCGCTCTACATGCAGTGTCAACTGACAGGCGGGTGGGGCGAGAGGTGTGGATATATTTAGTTTACAGCGCTCCGTCGCACCAACTAGCAGCAGTAACAAGGTCATGAAACGAGGGATCCGAGTATGATCCGTGTGCTTTTGCATTCAAACATCTCCAGCGACCGCAATGATCACTCTAGAGACTTGCAAGTGGGCTCATTGTCTTCGTTATGAATACGCGCAAAAATCGACTAGGAGTTTTTGTCGATAACTACATTTGTACCCTGACCACAGGCAATACAAAATGGAGGTTTTCTCGATACAAAAATTCCGGGACTTTCCGATTTTATTTTAGAAATATTACAATCGAAATATAAAAATAACTCGTAGTCGTTCTTTTCGTATGTATTAAGAATATTCATGCCAAGTTTCAGCTTTCTATGTTGAACGGTTATTCAGTTGGATCTGTTTATATGAATCGTATTATTTCCAGCTATAATCGTCCCGGATATTTTTTTGACTTTCCAAAATTGGTAGATTTCGCTAAATATCAGTCTCTACTAACATCTCCTTACAAAATATGTCCTAAAATTAACATCTCCTACCCCACTGGAATGCCCTTAACGCACCTCAGCATGAGCAGCTTTGTAGCTCAGGCGGTAAGGCGTTTGCCTGCGGTGCAAGGGGTACACCGTTTCGATTCTGGTCGGGGACGAAATTTTTTATTTTTACATTTTCACAAGTTTGAATTCTGCCTTATAACCATAGAGCTATTTTTTTTAGGTTGCCCAGCTTTAATTTTCGCACGTTGGAATTTGTCTACCCATAGAGAGTTTTTTCCTTCGTCTGCCCAGTTAACTCATGCGCGCGCAATGTGAAGTTGTACTTCTAGCTGCCAGTGTGTAATGGCTGACACGTATCAGTGCATCTAGACGTCAAAGATATTTTACTGGAGCTATCATACCCATAGCTGAAATTTTATTAGATAATAAATGTTCCCAGTCCTCTTTATAACTCCACGATTCTCAGTAAAGTAAAATGTCAGAACATATTGTACCGTCACGATCCTTCTGCATTAGTGTAGCGGCGCAAACGGGGGTGGAAATTAGGGGTAGTGCGCCACCAACCATACCGTGGAGGACATGGTATGGGTTTAGATGTGATAATTGATAATAAAAAGGTAGAATTGTTGGAGGTGTGGGAGATAATCTAAATGTTATCTGGTCAAGTCATGGAAAAGGTAGCGTGGGTGGTTTACGATGAATGAAGAAGATCATTTATGATGAAAGCGAACAAAGAATACGATGTTTATTAGTTGTCGTGTAAATAACATGGTTGAGAACTAATAATTAGCATGTTGAGGCGTAGTGAATAATATTGACAATTGAAAGTGAAAGCACAGAAGATGATTGAAGTTACGACATGAATTAATTGAGTTGTTGGTGATTACTGTCATACCAAACTAAATATCTAGAGTTCCAAGTTGTTGGGACCAGGCTAGGTATTTAGACTTGGTAATACAAGAGAAGAATAATAATCAGAGTTCCAAGTTGTTGGGACCAGGCTGAATGTTATTATCTCAAGTATTGTAACTATCCAGCGAACAATAAAATAATTAGTCTGACTTTGACTAATTATGTCTGACGTTTGACTTTGAAGTGAATTAATAAAATCTAACTTGGTTTCCGAAATGCCAATCTAAATATCTAGAGTTCCAAGTTGTTGGGACCAGGCTGAATGTTATCTCTCGAGGTGTAGAGTCAAGATAGATGTTGATTTGTTGTACGTATGAAAAGATTTACATAGTCGAATTATAATTTATATCGAATAGTACGACCGAGAGAAAATAATGTCGAAATGAAGTTACGGTTGGAATGAGCGAAGACAGAGACAGAATTCACAGAGATATAAACACTTGTTACAATTGTATCGATGATTATCACAGACTTACCGGCGAAGTCCAGCGTTTCTGACCATGGGGCAAAGCCCATGGTCATGACGAAAGATTACTTGCTTGGAATGAATATGGTAGGTAACTGACTGATTCTCCCTGCTTGGAGAAAGCAGCTCTTTATATACTGAGATGATAACAGTAAAGAGAAAGACATCTGAAGGCGGCAGATTTGAATGGTGAATTTAGTTGTTTAGTTGACTCACGTTGAATTGATTAGATAGATTTAGATTGCGAAAAGGATGTGAAAATAATGATGAGAAGTTACATAAGGATATATGTTGATCCTTTCTTCAACGTATGATTGTATGTTTATGTTAAATGAATCATAATGTGATAAGTTGAAGAACTGTCATGTGGACGTGTAGGTGTCTGAACAATATAGTTGTGATTTGACCAGGATTTGAATAGTGGTCAACAATAACATTAAGTCATCTATAAATAACATACTTGACATACATTTATGGTATTTGAAGCTACTGTGAAATCTATTGAAATAATGAGTTGGTTGGAATTCCTTGGGTAAATGATAATGTTTGTGAGGCAAAGTTGATGATTAAAAGAACTAAAAATATAAAGAGTAAAGGGTTTATCCTTTACAGTCTCGCCTGCTTCGGGGATTTTCGTACTACTCCTGACGGAGTAGTCGAAAATATTTTAAATTTATTTGATCAATGTGTCTTTCTTGGCTTGATGTTGAGTACTTGATTCGAAATACACATTTTACACTTTGATTGCCACTTGATCACTGCACTGGGGAACTTGCGTTGTGTAGGCGACGAAGGTGGAGTGTCGTGATTGTTGCGTGATGTGTGTGATGCGAGCTCGAAGATGAAGCCGTTTATGTTGAAGGTGAGGGGATGAGTTTGACCTTGAAATTGTGAGGATTGCTTAGTTGTCGTGATTGCTTGGTTGCTTCTGGTTGTGATGATTGATTGCGATGATTGATTATTCGCTTGACTTTTTTTGATGAATGATTTTTTTTTCTTGAAAGTGTGAGGATTGTATGCTTTTTTGCTTTGGTTGTGGGGATTGATTGAAGAACGGTTATTCGCTTGACTTTTTTTGATGAATGATTTGTTTTTTTTTCTTTTCTTGAAAGTGTGAGGATTGTATGCTTTTTGCTTTGGTTGTGGGGATTGATTGAAGAATGGTCACTTGAATGTGAGAATGGTTGATGAAGTCGTTCAGTTTAAGTTTTAGAAGATTTTAAGAAGAAGTCGTTGACATTACAGTCGATATGATTGGGCGTCGAGAAGAATGGAAGGCGTCGAGAGATTGGACGGCGTGTCGAGAAGATTGGACATGCATCGTGTCCGGTGACACTGGCGTCGAGAAGAATGGAAGATGTGTCGAGAAGAATGGACGGCGTGTCGAGAAGATTGGACATGCATCGTGTCCGGTGACACTGGCGTCGAGAAGAATGGATGATGAAGACGTTGCCACTTGTCCAGATGATTCCGATGTTCTTCTGATTGTTGGCGGGAACTGGATTCTGCGTTGACTTTCAGTTTCACTCTGGTTTGGTGATGAGATTGATGTCTGGTCAAGAGTGTTCGAGTGACTGATGACTTTCGCTTGATGACTTTCGCTTTTGTTGAAAGAATGTGTACATCAATAACAAGAGTGAACTCGTGAATAATCTCTGATTATATGAATTTGTCTCTGTATATCTAACAATTGCCGCGAGACCGATGTGCGAAAAGAATATGCCTTGTCTAAAACTAGGAACATAGAAAATAACGATGGATTTCTTATGCATGGCGGAACATCACATACAGAAACGAGAGAATGTCTTATGCAGGGCGGTACATGCCATAAGGTTGACTTAAGACTAAGAGATTGCAAAGTGCTTTGCGAAGGCAATACTTAACACACGTGAAAAGAGAGGCAATAAAATTTAAAGTGAGACGAGATAAATAACCCGAGATAATCCAACTGAATTTGGAGACGACTAAACGGTGTTGCGTTTCGTGACGACTGGCGAACTATAGTAAATGAGAGATTTTAATGAAGTAATTTTCCAGACTGTCGGAATAGCATTTAGGAAGAACTAGAAGGGATTCATTCAATCGAATGACCCGGATTTAGTATAGCTATTTGACAGAAGGAGAAAATTGATGATCGATGACGAGATTGCGATGAGAGAGAGAAAATATAACGTGAACATAGATATGCAAGTTGAGTTTGAATGTACAGTTGAGAACGTGAACCTGTGTATTTTTTTGAGATCAATAGACTATCCTGGAAGTTGATTCTGTGAGGTTCAAAAAAATGAATAGACGTAGGAGATTACGTGATTATAAAATTTTTGCATTCCTGAAGAATTGTAATATCAAGGAGACACGGTAATTGAATGAACAATTAGAACTGTTGTGCGTATTAATTGAACTTTGATCATGACACGAGATCGAGGTAATTAGTGTCCGAGAAGAACGACGCGACGAAATGATGGAAATAGAACGACTTAACGACATGATTGAATGATGAATACGAATTGACTAGAAGATAAATGATCCGAAAAATTGTTACGAGCTTGACGTGGATGACTTGACATAGGTTTGATAACAGGTGAAAAAGGGGGGTTTCGAGCAATTCCTTGACCACTTTTGTAACAGAGTCTGGTTGCTAAAGATAACAACAACAAAAAAATTGTGGGGTTAGGGGGGGGGGGGGGTCGAAAAATGTGGGGGTTTATTTCTAGCAAATCCCTGAGCCACCACTTTTGTAGCAATAGAGTTGCTCGAGTAAAAAAAAACTTTTTTTGAAAAAATATTTTTTTTGAGAAAAATATTTTTTGTGGGGTTGAAAAAGGGGAGTTCCTGCAGCAAAATCCCACCGCTGGTACCACTTTTGTAGCGGCGCAAACGGGGGTGGAAATTAGGGGTAGTGCGCCACCAACCATACCGTGGAGGACATGGTATGGGTTTAGATGTGATAATTGATAATAAAAAGGTAGAATTGTTGGAGGTGTGGGAGATAATCTAAATGTTATCTGGTCAAGTCATGGAAAAGGTAGCGTGGGTGGTTTACGATGAATGAAGAAGATCATTTATGATGAAAGCGAACAAAGAATACGATGTTTATTAGTTGTCGTGTAAATAACATGGTTGAGAACTAATAATTAGCATGTTGAGGCGTAGTGAATAATATTGACAATTGAAAGTGAAAGCACAGAAGATGATTGAAGTTACGACATGAATTAATTGAGTTGTTGGTGATTACTGTCATACCAAACTAAATATCTAGAGTTCCAAGTTGTTGGGACCAGGCTGAATGTTATTATCTCAAGTATTGTAACTATCCAGCGAACAATAAAATAATTAGTCTGACTTTGACTAATTATGTCTGACGTTTGACTTTGAAGTGAATTAATAAAATCTAACTTGGTTTCCGAAATGCCAATCTAAATATCTAGAGTTCCAAGTTGTTGGGACCAGGCTGAATGTTATCTCTCGAGGTGTAGAGTCAAGATAGATGTTGATTTGTTGTACGTATGAAAAGATTTACATAGTCGAATTATAATTTATATCGAATAGTACGACCGAGAGAAAATAATGTCGAAATGAAGTTACGGTTGGAATGAGCGAAGACAGAGACAGAATTCACAGAGATATAAACACTTGTTACAATTGTATCGATGATTATCACAGACTTACCGGCGAAGTCCAGCGTTTCTGACCATGGGGCAAAGCCCATGGTCATGACGAAAGATTACTTGCTTGGAATGAATATGGTAGGTAACTGACTGATTCTCCCTGCTTGGAGAAAGCAGCTCTTTATATACTGAGATGATAACAGTAAAGAGAAAGACATCTGAAGGCGGCAGATTTGAATGGTGAATTTAGTTGTTTAGTTGACTCATGTTGAATTGGTTAGATAGATTTAGATTGCGAAAAGGATGTGAAAATAATGATGAGAAGTTACATAAGGATATATGTTGATCCTTTCTTCAACGTATGATTGTATGTTTATGTTAAATGAATCATAATGTGATAAGTTGAAGAACTGTCATGTGGACGTGTAGGTGTCTGAACAATATAGTTGTGATTTGACCAGGATTTGAATAGTGGTCAACAATAACATTAAATCATCTATAAATAACATACTTGACATACATTTATGGTATTTGAAGCTACTGTGAAATCTATTGAAATAATGAGTTGGTTGGAATTCCTTGGGTAAATGATAATGTTTGTGAGGCAAAGTTGATGATTAAAAGAACTAAAAATATAAAGAGTAAGTAAAGGGTTTATCCTTTACATTAGTATAAAAAGTCTAAATAGGCTCCGGAAAACAGCTGTTCAGAGGTCGGCCATCTTGGAGTGAACTCTGGTGTACTCTGGGGGCAATAGAATTTGAACCCCTTGCGCAAACGGCTGCCGTGTTCCTATGGATTCCTATTCTATTTACACCAGAAGTAAAACCGTGCGCGTAAGTGAAGCCTTTTAGCTGCTCAGATGCGTTTAGATCGAAGTTTGGGGTCGTTACGTATGACCCTGACCTAATTGTAATTATTATTGATCAGTTCCTATACTTTTCAAAACGTCACGATCCTTCTGCATTAGTATAAAAAGTCTAAATAGGCTCCGGAAAACAGCTGTTCAGAGGACGGCCATCTTGGAGTGAACTCTTGTGTACTCTGGTGGCAATAGAATTTGAACCCCTTGCGCAAACGGCTGCCGTGTTCCTATGGATTCCTATTCTATTTACACCAGACGTAAAACCGTGCGCGTAAGTGAAGTCATTTAGCTGCACAGATGAGTTTAGATCGAAGTTTGAGGTCGTGACGTATGACCCTGGCCTAATTGTATTGATTATTGTTCAGTTCCTACACTTTTCAAAACGTCACGATCCTTCTGCATTAGTTTAAAAAGTCTAAATAGGCTCCGGAAAACAGCTATCAGAGGACGGCCATCTTGGAGTGAACTCTGGTGGATTCTGGTGTCAATAGCATACGCCTTCTTGCGCACACGGCGACCGTGCTCTGGTGTACTCTGGTGCCAATAGAATACGCCTTCATGCGCACACGGCTACTCTGGTGTAAATAGAATATGAACCCCTTGCGGGCACGGCTGCCGTGCCAATAGAGCCAGCCCATTTTTAATAATGTAAACACTCTGTGCTGTAATTGTTTACCGGAAATCAAAGGCGGAAATTACGTCATTTTGTTAGGCTTACCTCATATCCATTTATGCTTTGACTTCAGTGGTGGAATAGCATTGTTCTCCTAGTCCAAGGCTAGTCCCGCAATGTTATTGATATAGCTATGACCGGGACTTCAAATAACCGGACTAGTGGTTTGTGATATTAAATGAGGGTCCTGAGTCCTCCATAGACCAATTCAGAAATGACTAGTGCCATCTATATCCGGTTTGGAACTTCGAACCATTCCGTGTGTTCAGGAGGGTTATTCTAAATTCCCTTGTCGTCTCAGCGTCTCGTATCAATTGACACGGCGTCACTGCCATGTTTAATAGATAGCACTCCAGTGTGCAGTGAGCCCGTATCACGTGAAACGAGACGACACGGGAATTTAGAATAACCCCCCTGGTGGTGACATAAATATCAATTTAATTTCAATTCACTCTAATAAATAAACGGAATTGAAAGTTCACCTACTTGCTATTAAATCTAGTGGAGCGGTCGCTCCACGCCAGCCAAGTCGTACGGCGCGCGCACACTCTCATATAAAGGCTGGAGCAAACCCACTTTTACTGTAAGCATCAAAGTGGCATTTTCGGCCTACTGGATCTTAAAATTGAGAAATCTCACATTGTTGCGAAATATCTTAATTTCGAGCTATGGCCCACCCTACAATATATACCAAATTTGGGAACAATAGGTTACGCCCTTTGCGCGCTAGAGGGCCGTGAAAACAGTGTTTTAGGGCGGTTTTCATAATAATAATCATAGTAGTAGTAGTCTCCTGGAATTCAAATCCGGTAAACAGGCCACAGCATAAACGGCTGAACCGATTGATCTCACATTTTTACCACGTGTGCACTTTTGGCGTCTGATTTAACCTTGTCCCCATGAATTTTTTGTGCCGCCATTTTGAAACCGGAAGTGACGTCATATCTCGTCAACGGTTGGACCGATCGGAACGAAATTTGCGCCAATCGTTTCAGACGGTCATCTATATGGATTATCAATATCAAAAGACTGAACATTATTTTAAATAAACCGGAAATGACGTCATGAAATTTAATATACATCGATTTGCATTTCAGCAACAACTGTTGATCCGATTGTCTTGATATTTATGTAACGTTTGTACTTTTGATATTTCATTTGACTTGTTATAAAACCAACCGGAAGCCGCCATTTTGAAACCGGAAGTGACATCATGTCTCAAAAACGGCTAAACAGATTAGAACAAAACCAGCGCTAAACGATTTAGACGGTCAACTTTATGTAATCAGTAATATTTGATGATTCAAATATCGAAACCGGAAATGACGTCACACATTTTATGACCTATACCGGAAATGACGTCATAAATATGCTAAATGACGCTAAATTCACCACTTTATACTTTAAAATAGATATAAGTAAACGTACTTTGTAAATAATTATAAATTCAAGGTTGCAGTGTTCTCGGCGGCCATTTTTAAAACCGGAAGTGACGTCATATATCGTAAACGGTTGTACCGATTGCAACCTAAGTTTGGAAATGTGTTGGACTAATAATTATGAATTCAAGACGACATTATTTTCGGCCGCCATTGTTAAAACCGGAAGTGACGTCAAATATCGAAAATGGCTGTACCGATTGCAATCAAATTTTGGAAATGTGTTGTACTAATAATTATGAATTCAAGACGACATTATTTTCGGCCGCCATTGTTAAAACCGGAAGTGACGTCATATATCGAAAATGGCTGTACCGATTGCAACCAAATTTTGGAAATGTGTTGTACTAATAATTATGAATTCAAGACGACATTATTTTCGGCCGCCATTGTTAAAACCGGAAGTGACGTCATATATCAAAAACGGCTGTACCGATTGCAACCAAATTTTGGAAATGTGTAGGAGTAATAATTATGAATTCAAGACGACATTATTTTCGGCCGCCATTGCTAAAACCGGAAGTGACGTCATATATCGAAAACGGCTGGACCGATTGTAACGAAACTTAAAGCTATTCTTCTTGGATAATTATTTTAATCTTATATACCAAACGCAACTTTTCTAAGTATCCAAATCGGCATAGGCGTATTTTTTTAAAGAAATAAGTTCTTGCACGGACACAAGCTGTGCTACAAGCTGTATGAATAAACTAACAAAAGAAGTGATATCCCAGAAAAAAACACTCCGTGTAAAAAAGGCAGCCAAGTCTCTTTACTTTAAAAAAATTCAACACCGAAAAGGAGTGATATCAAAAAAGGAGCCAAGTCAATGACATTTCCAAATATTTAATCGTATCTTTGAAATAAAAGTATAAACACCGAGAAATACTTTACAAAAGGACTTGGCGCATCGTTTTTTTAAAGACATCATTCTATCCTAAAAGTGGAAAGAAATTTACAAGTAGGTACATTTTCCTCTTTCTATTAGAGCCAGAATCTATGAATCAAGCTACTTTTAGTAATGACTATTTTATAGTTTTGTCAATGGCGATAGAAGCATGATTTTATGCTGTAATATATAAGTAATATAAGGGTGAAAGAATTACATAACAATTGGAAGTGGTGAGAATGTAGGTTTCTTTGGAAAACTTCCATGGAGTCAGGAGTCAGGATCCTCATCAGTGTGTTGTGTCTAATGTCCGCCCGTCCGATCGGGTAGCTCAGTTGGTAGAGCTCTCGCCCGGCAAGTGAGAGGTCCCAAGTTCGTGCCCCGGTTCGGTCGGATATTTTTCACAACACACATCCCTTCATATCAATTGGAAGTGGGCTCATACATATTCTTGCAGTATAAAGTATTTCTCGGTATTTATACTTTTATTTCAAAGATACGATTAAATATTTGGAAATGTCATTGACTTGGCTCCTTTTTTGATATCACTCCTTTTCGGTGTTGAATTTTTTTAAAGTAAAGAGACTTGGCTGCCTTTTTTACACGGAGTGTTTTTTTCTGGTATTAGTATTCTTGATTCAAAACATGATATAAAATGTACTCTGTTAAAATAAATTTAAAGCAGACAAAAATAAAACTTTAAAAAAACATGAAAGCAACAATCGAAAAATAAATAACAGCCTTCTTAGTGCAGTATTATTTTCGTATTAAGAATGCAGTGATTTAGAGATTTCACACGGGTCAAGGTGTAAAATTGGCAACTTCACGCTTGCGCAGGAATGTCCTTTTTGGTCTATTGGCTCATTCAAACCCCGCCGTTAGTATTTCTATCGAAATCTCAAGAGTTGGCGTACGAGTTTCAACCAGAAAAAAGTAACGAAAAGTAGTAGTTACTTTACGTTTAAAAGTAGTAAAATAACTTTTATCGCTACTCTCAAAATTATGTAACACGTTACTCGGTGACGTTACTAGAAAAAGTAATTTCGTTACAGTAACGCGTTACTTTTTTGACGTTACTACCCAACACTGTAGAATACCTACTTTGTACATTTATTTTATTATTAGGGAGTTTTCTCCGGTGATGGAAAAAATATTCAATTTGAGGGTGTATTTAAATTACTTACCTATGCTAAAGGATTTTAGTGATCAAATACGAAGTTCACATTCTCTAACTAGGAAATTAAATGAAATAAAATGTACCTACTAGGAAAGGCAGAGAAAAATACTTTGTTTCTTTTCACCAATTTTATTTATCAGATATGAATAAGTTACCTGACATAATGACAAATGTTAAAAAACATTTTCAGAAACTTTGTGCTAAAACTATATGATTTAAATCCTTTGATAACTGATTAAAGAGAACTGTATTTTTTCACAAATAAATAGAATGGTTTAAATAAAGTGGAAGGATCACCAGCTAAGCCACATTGTGGCTGCATAGTTGAATATCTCGACAACATGGGGAGCCTACGAAGAACCGTCACAATCTTGGCAAGGGAAAGAGCGGATATAGTTTGAAGGTCAACGCTGCTCGGCCGCGTGTTGCTGTTGCTTCTGCATCTCGTCGCTCTTGAGCTGCTCGAGTGTCAGAAGCGACACGCCCAGTTGGTCTTCACGAGTGAACGGCTGAGCCATTTGTCTGAGCCAACGCTTCGACAGCTAGAGACAGAACAACGCAATGATACTACTAACATCCAATATGAATATTAATTATGGACAAAAAATATGGAAACAGTATATGGCCATTGGGAAACAAATTTCTGATGACAAGCAATAGTAATAAAATCAAAATGAATAGTAATCCACCAACTTCAGACCACGACCACACACCCAGACACCAACCACGTATCTTCAGAGTAAAAGAATGAAAATAGTCAGTCTTTAAACACTCTTATATTGGTACCAGCATTAAAACCAACTTTAAACCGGCTTTAATACAAAAGTCGGTGCATAATATAAGGTGAAATATGTAAGCCAATGGGATTATTGCCAGAATAATTTTGAGAATTCGCACAAGTAAGTGGTACAAGATAGAGCCACTTCTGACAAGATGGCAATAGGAAACTTTATAGATGCACTTCTTTATTAATTGACCTACCTGCACTGCTTCTTCGTCAACGCATCCGATGCTCATTACATGTGAGAAGAAGCGAGGGAGAGAAAGTGGGTTTACCTGCACTGCTTCTTCGTCAACGCATCCGATGCTCATTCCATGTGAGAAGAAGCGAGGGAGAGAAAGTGAGTTTACCTGCACTGCTTCTTCGTCAACGCATCCGATGCTCATTACATGTGAGAAGAAGCGAGGGAGAGAAAGTGAGTCTACCTGCACTGCTTATTCGTCAACGCATCCGATGCTCATTACATGTGAGAAAAAGCGAGGGAGAGAAAGTGAGTTTACCTGCACTGCTTCTTCGTCAACGCATCCGATGCTCATTACATGTGAGAAGAAGCGAGGGAGAGAAAGTGAGTTTACCTGCACTGCTTCTTCGTCAACGCATCCGATGCTCATTACATGTGAGAAGAAGCGAGGGAGAGAAAGTGAGTTTACCTGCACTGCTTCTTCGTCAACGCATCCGATGCTCATTACATGTGAGAAGAAGCGAGGGAGAGAAAGTGAGTTTACCTGCACTGCTTCTTCGTCAACGCATCCGATGCTCATTACATGTGAGAAGAAGCGAGGGAGAGAAAGTGAGTTTACCTGCACTGCTTCTTCGTCAACGCATCCGATGCTCATTACATGTGAGAAGAAGCGAGGGAGAGAGAGTGAGTTTACCTGCACTGCTTCTTCGTCAACGCATCCGATGCTCATTACATGTGAGAAGAAGCGAGGGAGAGAAAGTGAGTTTACCTGCACTGCTTCTTCGTCAACGCATCCGATGCTCATTACATGTGAGAAGAAGCGAGGGAGAGAAAGTGAGTTTACCTGCACTGCTTCTTCGTCAACGCATCCGATGCTCATTACATGTGAGAAGAAGCGAGGGAGAGAAAGTGAGTTTACCTGCACTGCTTCTTCGTCAACGCATCCGATGCTCATTCCATGTGAGAAGAAGCGAGGGAGAGAAAGTGAGTTTACCTGCACTGCTTCTTCGTCAACGCATCCGATGCTCATTTCATGTGAGAAGAAGCGAGGGAGAGAAAGTGAGTCTACCTGCACTGCTTCTTCGTCAACGCATCCGATGCTCATTACATGTGAGAAGAAGCGAGGGAGAGAAAGTGAGTTTACCCGCACTGCTTCTTCGTCAATACATCCGATGCTCATTACATGTGAGAAGAAGCGAGGGAGAGAAAGTGAGTTTACCTGCACTGCTTCTTCGTCAACGCATCCGATGTTCATTACATGTGAGAAGAAGCGAGGCAGAGAAAGTGAGTTTACCTGCACTGCTTCTTCGTCAACGCATCCGATGCTCATTACATGTGAGAAGAAGCGAGGGAGAGAAAGTGAGTTTACCTGCACTGCTTCTTCGTCAACGCATCCGATGCTCATTACATGTGAGAAGAAGCGAGGGAGAGAAAGTGAGTTTACCTGCACTGCTTCTTCGTCAACGCATCCGATGCTCATTACATGTGAGAAGAAGCGAGGGAGAGAAAGTTAGTTTACCTGCACTGCTTCTTCGTCAACGCATCCGATGCTCATTACATGTGAGAAGAAGCGAGGGAGAGAAAGTGAGTTTACCTGCACTGCTTCTTCGTCAACGCATCCGATGCTCATTACATGTGAGAAGAAGCGAGGGAGAGAAAGTGAGTTTACCTGCACTGCTTCTTCGTCAACGCATCCGATGGTCATTACATGTGTGAAGAAGCGAGGGAGAGAAAGTGAGTTTACCTGCACGGCTTCTTCGTCAACGCATCCGATGCTCATTACATGTGAGAAGAAGCGAGGGAGAGAAAGTGAGTTTACCTGCACTGCTTCTTCGTCAACGCATCCGATGGTCATTACATGTGAGAAGAAGCGAGGGAGAGAAAGTGAGTTTACCTGCACTGCTTCTTCGTCAACGCATCCGATGCATCATTATATGTGAGAAGAAGCGAGGGAGAGAAAGTGAGTTTACCTGCACTGCTTCTTCGTCAACGCATCCGATGCTCATTACATGTGAGAAGAAGCGAGGGAGAGAAAGTGAGTTTACCTGCACTGCTTCTTCGTCAACGCATCCGATGCTCATTACATGTGAGAAGAAGCGAGGGAGAGAAAGTGAGTTTACCTGCACTGCTTCTTCGTCAACGCATCCGATGCTCATTACATGTGAGAAGAAGCGAGGGAGAGAAAGTGAGTTTACCTGCACTGCTTCTTCGTCAATGCATCCGATGCTCATTACATGTGAGAAGAAGCGATGGAGAGAAAGTGAGTTTACCTGCACTGCTTCTTCGTCAACGCATCCGATGCTCATTACATGTGAGAAGAAGCGAGGGAGAGAAAGTGAGTTTACCTGCACTGCTTCTTCGTCAACGCATCCGATGCTCATTCCATGTGAGAAGAAGCGAGGGAGAGAAAGTGAGTTTACCTGCACTGCTTCTTCGTCAACGCATCCGATGCTCATTACATGTGGGAAGAAGCGAGGGAGAGTAAGTGAGTTTACCTGCACGGCTTCTTCGTCAACGCATCCGATGCTCATTACATGTGAGAAGAAGCGAGGGAGAGAGAGTGAGTTTACCTGCACTGCTTCTTCGTCAACGCATCCGATGCTCATTACATGTGAGAAGAAGCGAGGGAGAGAAAGTGAGTTTACCTGCACTGCTTCTTCGTCAACGCATCCGATGCTCATTACATGTGTGAAGAAGCGAGGGAGAGAAAGTGAGTTTACCTGCACTGCTTCTTCGTCAACGCATCCGATGCTAATTACATGTGAGAAGAAGCGAGGGAGAGAAAGTGAGTTTACCTGCACTGCTTCTTCGTCAACGCATCCGATGCTCATTACATGTGAGAAGAAGCGAGGGAGAGAAAGTGAGTTTACCTGCACTGCTTCTTCGTCAACGCATCCGATGCTCATTACATGTGAGAAGAAGCGAGGGAGAGAAAGTGAGTTTACCTGCACTGCTTCTTCGTCAACGCATCCGATGCTCATTACATGTGAGAAGAAGCGAGGGAGAGAAAGTGAGTTTACCTGCACTGCTTCTTCGTCAACGCATCCGATGCTCATTACATGTGAGAAGAAGCGAGGGAGAGAAAGTGAGTCTACCTGCACTGCTTCTTCGTCAACGCATCCGATGCTCATTACATGTGAGAAGAAGCGAGGGAGAGAAAGTGAGTTTACCTGCACTGCTTCTTCGTCAACGCATCCGATGCTCATTACATGTGTGAAGAAGCGAGGGAGAGAAAGTGAGTTTACCTGCACGGCTTCTTTGTCAACGCATCCGATGCTCATTACATGTGAGAAGAAGCGAGGGAGAGAAAGTGAGTTTACCTGCACTGCTTCTTCGTCAACGCATCCGATGCTCATTACATGTGAGAAGAAGCGATGGAGAGAAAGTGAGTTTACCTGCACTGCTTCTTCGTCAACGCATCCGATGCTCATTACATGTGTGAAGAAGCGAGGGAGAGAAAGTGAGTTTACCTGCACTGCTTCTTCGTCAACGCATCCGATGCTCATTACATGTGAGAAGAAGCGAGGGAGAGAAAGTGATTTTACGTGCACTGCTTCTTCGTCAACGCATCCGATGCTCATTCCATGTGAGAAGAAGCGAGGGAGAGAAAGTGACTTTACCTGCACTGCTTCTTCGTCAACGCATCCGATGCTCATTCCATGTGAGAAGAAGCGAGGGAGAGAAAGTGAGTTTACCTGCACTGCTTCTTCGTCAACGCATCCGATGCTCATTTCATGTGAGAAGAAGCGAGGGAGAGAAAGTGAGTCTACCTGCACTGCTTCTTCGTCAACGCATCCGATGCTCATTACATGTGAGAAGAAGCGAGGGAGAGAAAGTGAGTTTACCTGCACTGCTTCTTCGTCAACGCATCCGATGCTCATTACATGTGAGAAGAAGCGAGGGAGAGAAAGTGAGTATACCTGCACTGCTTCTTCGTCAACGCATCCGATGCTCATTACATGTGAGAAGAAGCGAGGGAGAGAAAGTGAGTCTACCTGCACTGCTTCTTCTTCAACGCATCCGATGCTCATTACATGTGAGAAGAAGCGAGGGAGAGAAAGTGAGTTTACCTGCACTGCTTCTTCGTCAACGCATCCGATGCTCATAACATGTGAGAAGAAGCGAGGGAGAGAAAGTGAGTTTACCTGCACTGCTTCTTCGTCAACGCATCCAATGCTCATTACATGTGAGAAGAAGCGAGGGAGAGAAAGTGAGTTTACCTGCACTGCTTCTTCGTCAACGCATCCGATGCTCATTCCATGTGAGAAGAAGCGAGGGAGAGAAAGTGAGTCTACCTGCACTGCTTCTTCGTCAACGCATCCGATGCTCATTACATGTGAGAAGAAGCGAGGGAGAGAAAGTGAGTCTACCTGCACTGCTTCTTCGTCAACGCATCCGATGCTCATTACATGTGAGAAGAAGCGAGGGAGAGAAAGTGAGTTTACCTGCACTGCTTCTTCGTCAACGCATCCGATGGTCATTACATGTGAGAAGAAGCGAGGGAGAGAAAGTGAGTTTACCTGCACTGCTTCTTCGTCAACGCATCCGATGCTCATTACATGTGAGAAGAAGCGAGGGAGAGAAAGTGAGTTTACCTGCACTGCTTCTTCGTCAACGCATCCGATGCTCATTACATGTGAGAAGAAGCGAGGGAGAGAAAGTGAGTTTACCTGCACTGCTTCTTCGTCAACGCATCCGATGCTCATTACATGTGAGAAGAAGCAAGGGAGAGAAAGTGAGTCTACCTGCACTGCTTCTTCGTCAACGCATCCGATGCTCATTACATGTGAGAAGAAGCGAGGGAGAGAAAGTGAGTCTACCTGCACTGCTTCTTCGTCAACGCATCCGATGCTCATTACATGTGAGAAGAAGCGAGGGAGAGTAAGTGAGTTTACCTGCACTGCTTCTTCGTCAACGCATCCGATGCTCATTACATGTGAGAAGAAGCGAGGGAGAGAAAGTGAGTTTACCTGCACTGCTTCTTCGTCAACGCATCCGATGCTCATTCCATGTGAGAAGAAGCGAGGGAGAGAAAGTGAGTTTACCTGCACTGCTTCTTCGTCAACGCATCCGATGCTCATTACATGTGACGAAGAAGCGAGGGAGAGAAAGTGAGTTTACCTGCACTGCTTCTTCGTCAACGCATCCGATGCTCATTACATGTGAGAAGAAGCGAGGGAGAGAAAGTGAGTTTACCTGCACTGCTTCTTCGTCAACGCATCCGATGCTAATTACATGTGAGAAGAAGCGAGGGAGAGAAAGTGAGTTTACCTGCACTGCTTCTTCGTCAACGCATCCGATGCTCATTACATGTGAGAAGAAGCAAGGGAGAGAAAGTGAGTCTACCTGCACTGCTTCTTCGTCAACGCATCCGATGCTCATTACATGTGAGAAGAAGCGAGGGAGAGAAAGTGAGTCTACCTGCACTGCTTCTTCGTCAACGCATCCGATGCTCATTACATGTGAGAAGAAGCGAGGGAGAGAAAGTGAGTTTACCTGCACTGCTTCTTCGTCAACGCATCCGATGCTCATTACATGTGAGAAGAAGCGATGGAGAGAAAGTGAGTCTACCTGCACTGCTTCTTCGTCAACGCATCCGATGCTCATTACATGTGAGAAGAAGCAAGGGAGAGAGAGTGAGTTTACCTGCACTGCTTCTTCGTCAACGCATCCGATGCTCATTACATGTGAGAAGAAGCGAGGGAGAGAAAGTGAGTTTACCTGCACTGCTTCTTCGTCAACGCATCCGATGCTCATAACATGTGAGAAGAAGCGAGGGAGAGAAAGTGAGTTTACCTGCACTGCTTCTTCATCAACGCATCCAATGCTCATTACATGTGAGAAGAAGCGAGGGAGAGAAAGTGAGTTTACCTGCACTGCTTCTTCGTCAACGCATCCGATGCTCATTCCATGTGAGAAGAAGCGAGGGAGAGAAAGTGAGTTTACCTGCACTGCTTCTTCGTCAACGCATCCGATGCTCATTCCATGTGAGAAGAAGCGAGGGAGAGAAAGTGAGTTTACCTGCACTGCTTCTTCGTCAACGCATCCGATGCTCATTTCATGTGAGAAGAAGCGAGGGAGAGAAAGTGAGTTTACCTGCACTGCTTCTTCGTCAACGCATCTGATGCTCATTACATGTGAGAAGAAGCGAGGGAGAGAAAGTGAGTTTACCTGCACTGCTTCTTCGTCAACGCATCCGATGCTCATTACATGTGAGAAGAAGCGAGGGAGAGAAAGTGAGTTTACCTGCACTGCTTCTTCGTCAACGCATCCGATGCTCATTCCATGTGAGAAGAAGCGAGGGAGAGAAAGTGAGTCTACCTGCACTGCTTCTTCGTCAACGCATCCAATGCTCATTACATGTGAGAAGAAGCGAGGGAGAGAAAGTGAGTTTACCTGCACTGCTTCTTCGTCAACGCATCCGATGCTCATTACATGTGAGAAGAAGCGAGGGAGAGAAAGTGAGTTTACCTGCACTGCTTCTTCGTCAACGCATCCGATGCTCATTACATGTGAGAAGAAGCGAGGGAGAGAAAGTGAGTCTACCTGCACTGCTTCTTCGTCAACGCATCCGATGCTCATTACATGTGAGAAGAAGCGAGGGAGAGAAAGTGAGTTTACCTGCACTGCTTCTTCGTCAACGCATCCGATGCTCATTAAATGTGAGAAGAAGCGAGGGAGAGAAAGTGAGTTTACCTGCACTGCTTCTTCGTCAACGCATCCGATGCTCATTACATGTGAGAAGAAGCGAGGGAGAGAAAGTGAGTTTACCTGCACTGCTTCTTCGTCAACGCATCCGATGCTCATTACATGTGAGAAGAAGCGAGGGAGAGAAAGTGAGTCTACCTGCACTGCTTCTTCGTCAACGCATCCGATGGTCATTACATGTGAGAAGAAGCGAGGGAGAGAAAGTGAGTCTACCTGCACTGCTTCTTCGTCAACACATCCGATGCTCATTACATGTGAGAAGAAGCGAGGGAGAGAAAATGAGTCTACCTGCACTGCTTCTTCGTCAACGCATCCGATGCTCATTAGATGTGAGAAGAAGCGAGGGAGAGAAAGTGAGTCTACCTGCACTGCTTCTTCGTCAACGCATCCGATGCTCATTACATGTGAGAAGAAGCGAGGGAGAGAAAGTGAGTTTACCTGCACTGCTTCTTCGTCAACGCATCCGATGCTCATTACATGTGAGAAGAAGCGAGGAAGAGAAAGTGAGTTTACCTGCACTGCTTCTTCGTCAACGCATCCGATGCTCATTACATGTGAGAAGAAGCGAGGGAGAGAAAGTGAGTTTACCTGCACTGCTTCTTCGTCAACGCATCCGATGCTCATTACATGTGAGAAGAAGCGAGGGAGAGAGAGTGAGTTTACCTGCACTGCTTCTTCGTCAACGCATCCGATGCTCATTACATGTGAGAAGAAGCGAGGGAGAGAGAGTGAGTTTACCTGCACTGCTTCTTCGTCAACGCATCCGATGCTCATTTCATGTGAGAAGAAGCGAGGGAGAGAAAGTGAGTTTACCTGCACTGCTTCTTCGTCAACGCATCCGATGCTCATTACATGTGAGAAGAAGCGAGGGAGAGAAAGTGAGTCTACCTGCACTGCTTCTTCGTCAACGCATCCGATGCTCATTACATGTGAGAAGAAGCGAGGGAGAGAAAGTGAGTCTACCTGCACTGCTTCTTCGTCAACGCATCCGATGCTCATTACATGTGAGAAGAAGCGAGGGAGAGTAAGTGAGTTTACCTGCACTGCTTCTTCGTCAACGCATCCGATGCTCATTACATGTGAGAAGAAGCGAGGGAGAGAAAGTGAGTTTACCTGCACTGCTTCTTCGTCAACGCATCCGATGCTCATTCCATGTGAGAAGAAGCGAGGGAGAGAAAGTGAGTTTACCTGCACTGCTTCTTCGTCAACGCATCCGATGCTCATTACATGTGAGAAGAAGCGAGGGAGAGAAAGTGAGTTTACCTGCACTGCTTCTTCGTCAACGCATCCGATGCTCATTACATGTGAGAAGAAGCGAGGAAGAGAAAGTGAGTTTACCTGCACTGCTTCTTCGTCAACGCATCCGATGCTCATTACATGTGAGAAGAAGCGAGGGAGAGAAAGTGAGTTTACCTGCACTGCTTCTTCGTCAACGCATCCGATGCTCATTACATGTGAGAAGAAGCGAGGGAGAGAGAGTGAGTTTACCTGCACTGCTTCTTCGTCAACGCATCCGATGCTCATTACATGTGAGAAGAAGCGAGGGAGAGAGAGTGAGTTTACCTGCACTGCTTCTTCGTCAACGCATCCGATGCTCATTTCATGTGAGAAGAAGCGAGGGAGAGAAAGTGAGTTTACCTGCACTGCTTCTTCGTCAACGCATCCGATGCTCATTACATGTGAGAAGAAGCGAGGGAGAGAAAGTGAGTCTACCTGCACTGCTTCTTCGTCAACGCATCCGATGCTCATTACATGTGAGAAGAAGCGAGGGAGAGAAAGTGAGTTTACCTGCACTGCTTCTTCGTCAACGCATCCGATGCTCATTCCATGTGAGAAGAAGCGAGGGAGAGAAAGTGAGTCTACCTGCACTGCTTCTTCGTCAACGCATCCGATGCTCATTACATGTGAGAAGAAGCGAGGGAGAGAAAGTGTGTTTACCTGCACTGCTTCTTCGTCAACGCATCCGATGCTCATTACATGTGAGAAGAAGCGAGGGAGAGAAAGTGAGTTTACCTGCACTGCTTCTTCGTCAACGCATCCGATGCTCATTACATGTGAGAAGAAGCGAGGGAGAGAAAGTGAGTTTACATGCACTGCTTCTTCGTCAACGCATCCGATGCTCATTACATGTGAGAAGAAGCGAGGGAGAGAAAGTGAGTTTACCTGCACTGCTTCTTCGTCAACGCATCCGATGGTCATTACATGTGAGAAGAAGCGAGGGAGAGAAAGTGAGTCTACCTGCACTGCTTCTTCGTCAACGCATCCGATGCTCATTACATGTGAGAAGAAGCGATGGAGAGAAAGTGAGTCTACCTGCACTGCTTCTTCGTCAACGCATCCGATGCTCATTACATGTGAGAAGAAGCGAGGGAGAGAAAGTGAGTCTACCTGCACTGCTTCTTCGTCAACGCATCCGATGCTCATTACATGTGAGAAGAAGCGATGGAGAGAAAGTGAGTCTACCTGCACTGCTTCTTCGTCAACGCATCCGATGCTCATTACATGTGAGAAGAAGCGATGGAGAGAAAGTGAGTCTACCTGCACTGCTTCTTCGTCAACGCATCCGATGCTCATTACATGTGAGAAGAAGCGAGGGAGAGAAAGTGAGTCTACCTGCACTGCTTCTTCGTCAACGCATCCGATGCTCATTACATGTGAGAAGAAGCGAGGGAGAGAAAGTGAGTCTACCTGCACTGCTTCTTCGTCAACGCATCCGATGGTCATTACATGTGAGAAGAAGCGAGGGAGAGAAAGTGAGTTTACCTGCACTGCTTCTTCGTCAACGCATCCGATGGTCATTACATGTGAGAAGAAGCGAGGGAGAGAAAGTGAGTTTACCTGCACTGCTTCTTCGTCAACGCATCCGATGCTCATTACATGTGAGAAGAAGCGAGGGAGAGAAAGTGAGTCTACCTGCACTGCTTCTTCGTCAACGCATCCGATGCTCATTACATGTGAGAAGAAGCGAGGGAGAGAAAGTGAGTCTACCTGCACTGCTTCTTCGTCAACGCATCCGATGCTCATTACATGTGAGAAGAAGCGAGGGAGAGAAAGTGAGTTTACCTGCACTGCTTCTTCGTCAACGCATCCGATGGTCATTACATGTGAGAAGAAGCGAGGGAGAGAAAGTGAGTCTACCTGCACTGCTTCTTCGTCAACGCATCCGATGCTCATTACATGTGAGAAGAAGCGAGGGAGAGAAAGTGAGTCTACCTGCACTGCTTCTTCGTCAACGCATCCGATGCTCATTACATGTGAGAAGAAGCGAGGGAGAGAAAGTGAGTTTACCTGCACTGCTTCTTCGTCAACGCATCCGATGCTCATTACATGTGAGAAGAAGCGAGGGAGAGAAAGTGAGTTTACCTGCACTGCTTCTTCGTCAACGCATCCGATGCTCATTACATGTGAGAAGAAGCGAGGGAGAGAAAGTGAGTTTACCTGCACTGCTTCTTCGTCAACGCATCCGATGCTCATTACATGTGAGAAGAAGCGAGGGAGAGAAAGTGAGTTTACCTGCACTGCTTCTTCGTCAACGCATCCGATGCTCATTACATGTGAGAAGAAGCGAGGGAGAGAAAGTGAGTTTACCTGCACTGCTTCTTCGTCAACGCATCCGATGCTCATTACATGTGAGAAGAAGCGAGGGAGAGAAAGTGAGTTTACCTGCACTGCTTCTTCGTCAACGCATCCGATGCTCATTACATGTGAGAAGAAGCGAGGGAGAGAAAGTGAGTTTACCTGCACTGCTTCTTCGTCAACGCATCCGATGGTCATTACATGTGAGAAGAAGCGAGGGAGAGAAAGTGAGTTTACCTGCACTGCTTCTTCGTCAACGCATCCGATGCTCATTACATGTGAGAAGAAGCGAGGGAGAGAAAGTGAGTTTACCTGCACTGCTTTTTCGTCAACGCATCCGATGCTCATTACATGTGAGAAGAAGCGAGGGAGAGAAAGTGAGTGTACCTGCACTGCTTCTTCGTCAACGCATCCGATGCTCATAACATGTGAGAAGAAGCGAGGGAGAGAAAGTGAGTTTACCTGCACTGCTTCTTCGTCAACGCATCCGATGCTCATTACATGTTAGAAGAAGCGAATGAGAGAAAGTGAGTTTACCTGCACTGCTTCTTCGTCAACGCATCCGATGCTCATTACATGTGAGAAGAAGCGAGGGAGAGAAAGTTAGTCTACCTGCACTGCTTCTTCGTCAACGCATCCGATGCTCATTACATGTGAGAAGAAGCAAGGGAGAGAAAGTGAGTTTACCTGCACTGCTTCTTCGTCAACGCATCCGATGCTCATTACATGTGAGAAGAAGCGAGGGAGAGAAAGTGAGTCTACCTGCACTGCTTCTTCGTCAACGCATCCGATGCTCATTACATGTGAGAAGAAGCAAGGGAGAGAAAGTGAGTTTACCTGCACTGCTTCTTCGTCAACGCATCCGATGCTCATTACATGTGAGAAGAAGCGAGGGAGAGAAAGTGAGTTTACCTGCACTGCTTCTTCGTCAACGCATCCGATGCTCATTACATGTGAGAAGAAGCGAGGGAGAGAAAGTGAGTTTACCTGCACTGCTTCTTCGTCAACGCATCCAATGCTCATTACATGTGAGAAGAAGCGAGGGAGAGAAAGTGAGTTTACCTGCACTGCTTCTTCGTCAACGCATCCGATGCTCATTACATGTGAGAAGAAGCGAGGGAGAGAAAGTGAGTTTACCTGCACTGCTTCTTCGTCAACGCATCCGATGCTCATTACATGTGAGAAGAAGCGAGGGAGAGAAAGTGAGTTTACCTGCACTGCTTCTTCGTCAACGCATCCGATGGTCATTACATGTGAGAAGAAGCGAATGAGAGAAAGTGAGTTTACCTGCACTGCTTCTTCAGTTGATAAATTGCACAGAGAATCCTTTAGATGTTCTTGGATCCACTTTGGTAACTTGCTTCTTTTATCCGATCTTGAAAATCTCTGTGAAATAAGAAACAAACTCAGTTTAATGTACAGGTATTAACAATAGTCAATAAAATGTGGGATTTAATGTTTAATATCGCGCGGGGGGGGGGGGGGGGGGGGAGGGGGGGGGGGTTATATGGAATGGGGGTCATATGGGACTAGTTTGAATCTTGAGAGAAGTAATATTTTACTGTTTTGTTTGTTAATTTTGTTTTATTTGTTACTAAAACATTTTTTGGTTTATTTTTTATTCAGTATTTTCTAATTTTGTAAAATTAAGGTTGCTGGATCAATCGGTTTTCTGAAGTATTGGAGAGCTTTCACTAATTTATTAACCTTCCAAGTGCCAACGTCGATTTTTTCCACACTTGAAACTGTATTTCTATAGTGCAACTGTCGATTTTTTCGACACTTCGTTAATTTGGGCCCAAAATTTTAGTATTTTGTTGGTAGATTTGTGTATTTGATCAATAGTGGATCAATTGTTATGCTGGATTAGGATCTAGTGGAGCGGTCGCTCCACGCCAGCCAAGTCGTACAGCGCGCACACACCTCATTTAAAAAGGCTGGAGCAACCCACTTTGACTGTAAGCATAAAGTGGCATTTTCGGCCTACTGGATCTCAAAATTGGAAAATCTCACATTGTTGCGAAATATCTTAATTTTGAGCTATGGCCCACCCCACCACATATACCAAATTTGGGAACAATAGGTTATGCCGTTTGCGAGCTGGAGGACCGTGAAAACCGTGAAATTGTACGGCTTTCTTCAGATAATGATTATTCATCTTCCAATAAATTCCGCGGTCTCCGCCACAGCCTAAACGGCTGGGTTGATTGACCCGAAATTTTCACCACATATACAGCTCGTCTGCCTGATGATACAGTTTGTTCAAATCTTCTGTACAATGATTATGGTGGTGAAGATGGCAACGAAAATGATGTACTACGCTAGCACCAACACAACAAAATGAAAATCAGCTAGAACTAGGTGGGACATTCAAGTTAGCGGATTTTATTTGGAGAGTTTAGGTTGGTAAAGTGTGAATTCAGATGGAAGGTCTGGATGGTGCTGCTTATTTACACCCTAACGGCGTTGTAAGCGTAAATTGAACAGCCTATACCTTGCTCTTATGAATTTTTTGTGCCGCCATTTTGAAACCGGTAGTGACGTCATATCTCAAAAACGGTTTAACCGATCGGAACGAAATTTGCGCCAATCGATTCAGACGGTCCTCTATATGAAATAACAATAGTGAAATTAAAGTTTTCTAATTACTGAAACCGGAAATGACGTCATAGTTTAGCGAAATCTGCCTAAATTCACTTCCCCTTTATATAAAAACCAACTACATATTCAGAAGGCTTATAATGAAATATTAGTATTTATATACATATTAATACAATGTGTAAGAGCTTTCAGCCGCCATTTTGAAAACCGGAGATGATGCCATATCTCGAAAACGGCTGGACCTATTGGAACGATGCTTTCGCAATTCTTCATGGCATATCACTTTAAGTTTATATTAAGCTCCAAACAATATTTTTCTTAGTAACTAATTCGGAAATGGCGTATTTATTTAAAGGAATTAGTCATTGTTGCCCCAATAAGTTTTACAAGTTGTGTGAATAAACTAAAAAAATTAGTGATATCCCCATAAAAAACACTCCGTGTAAAAAAAACAGCCAAATCTTTTTAATTAAAAAAAAATTATGGAATCTAAAAATTCTGCACTGAAACGTAGTGATATCAAAAAATGAGCCAAGTCAAAACTTTATTTGAAAACTAAAAAAATACTTGGCGCATCGTTTTTTTAGGGCATTGTAGGTATTCTATAAGTATATGTATTTATATCTAGCCTATACTTCTAAGCTATTTATATACACGATGCGCCAAGTATTTTTTAATTTTCAAATAAAGTTTTGACTTGGCTCATTTTTTGATATCACTACGTTTCAGTGCAGAATTTTTAGATTTCATAATTTTTTTTTAGTTGAAGAGACTTTGCTGTTTTTTTACACGGAGTGTTTTTTATGGGGATAGAATATTACTTTAGAGGGCCGTAAAACAGGATTCATAAGGATGTCGGTGAAATCTCGCCTATTGTTACCATGTGTGCAATTGCGCATGCGCGTACTGAAATCGACGTATCTTTTATTCTATTGCAGATAATTGTTTGATTATTTCTTTGGTTTTTCTCAGCATTGTAAATAATATGTATTTTGATAAAAACGATTATGGTCTTTAGTGATTATTTTGAGCAAATAATTTGGCATAATCCTTTTATATTTAAAATCAAACTTTATTAGATAAATTATATTTTTAATCAATTGATATTTTGAAAAAAATTAAAATGATGCTCACTCATATGATTATTTAGAGTCTTCTGAAACTTTCAAAACCGATCCCAATATCGTTGAACAATTATTTCATCTTCAAATTATTTTCCAAATTATGTCCACATTTCTGCTAAATAGGGCTGGCACTAGACACTTTTTAGCCTTGGTACTTAGAGGGCTAAGTGAAAAAAAAATCACATTGATAAATTCTTTTAGTACATAATTTACTTTTATAATATAGATACTGGGTAGTTGAAATAGACAACATTTAAATGGTATTTATACGTTATCTTATTATTTGGATGAGTATTACTGCCCCAAAGAAGTTAGGTAGTTTTGAATTGGATATTGAAGATTTTTCTATGATTTTAACAATACGGTACAATATGGCAACATCGTACTTTGGAAATTTGAATTTGTGTGGAGTCATGATGGCAGAGCATGCTGAGCTTACACCTAGAGTTTACTTTCATGAAAAGTCAAGGTATCTTTAGTAGTGCCTTCTAACTACCTTGAGCACTCCCGTGTTGCCAAAAGTATTTTGACTTTTTATTAAACTCTTCTATTCGTTTGGACATTTCACAAGTTCTTTTATTTTTATTAATACAATATTTCGGTTATTACTTCAACAACCTTCATCAGGTAAAGTAAAAAATTATATAAAAACCCAAAACACATGAAACAAACATTCAACTTATCTAGTAATAACCGAAATATTGTATTTATAAAAATAAAAGAACTTGTGAAATGTCCAAACGAAAAGAAGAGTTTAATTAATATCCAAGTTCAAGAGCTGAAATAATTTATAGTATTTTGACTTGATTCGCAATTTGAATTGAATCGCCTATAACATTTTATTTAGCACCCGATGATATTGGTTTATATTTTTTTAATAAAAGTAAATAGATCAAAGATTCTAATCATATGCGTTTTTTTTTGAAAATCTATCGGGCCAATTAAATAAAATCTTCATTTGTAGCAAATTTGTCAAACCTGCCATATAGGCGAGCAAAGTAGAGGCAAGATTTCAAAATTTGCTTCCACGGACTGAATTTTTTGAATTTTTTGAATTTTTTGAATTTTCTGAATTTTTTACCAAACATTAATAACTGTAGGTATAAAGATCATGTGTGCCAAAGTTTACCGAGATATTCCTGTCGGAACAACCCCAAAAAAATTATGAAACCCCTAAATTAATTTGGTTTTCAAAATTTTATTAAATGGCCTAAAGGTAACAACAAATCATATTAAAAATATGAAAAAATACACAGATATGTATTTATATATAGCCTACACTATTAAGTTGTAAAATTATTACTTTTTCATTATTTAGTTGATATAATTTGCAAAAAATAGGCAAAAAAACACATGCATTTTCCGTTGACCGCGTGTCGTTTGTCACTGTGATCGTAATTAATTATGAACAGAAAAGGCTCAAATTAGTTTCATTCGATAGGTCTAGTCATTGGCTAAACATAAAAAAATATAAACCCCCCAAAACGTAAACTTCGTCGCATTGATTTTGCGAAAAACGCAGAGCGCTTCATTCAAAAAAGTTTTCGCGCCAAAAAGTAAACGGGACAAAACGATATTATATTGCAGAATATGAGCGAATAAATTACAAATATAAATAAGGGTTATTTATTTTCACATTACAAAATAAGGGTGAAACCCTTAAAAAATATTTTTAAGTAGGTAGGTAACTACCCCAATTATAAGTAATTAATGTTTTTATTCTTTTTCTCAATGAAATTGTGCTTTACATATATTTACAGCAATTTTTCTTGATTTAATTCACAAATATGAACCTTTTTAAAATAATTTATTGATTCATCAAACCAACCCTCATTTATGAATTTATTGTATACAATAATAATTAATAAAGTATGCAATCAGTCGATTAATTTAACTTACGCAATGTACGAAATTTACAAAAATCATTCGTGCCCCAGTTATCACCCCTAATCAGGGTTGGTGTCTTATTTATTACATTCAAGTGGCCACGTGTGCTGCCAAGGGCAGGGCGTGGGAGGGTGTCTGGACCAAGGAGGTTCTTGGTCTGAACTCATAAGAGGCTGGAGTTCCCCTCATGATCATAAACTCTTTAATATTTCTTTGCTCTTGCACACATGTAGAGACAACCTTCTTGGACCCAATTTTTTTTTGAAATCCATTAATTGGTTCATTGGTAAAATAAATATCTCCTGATAGGTTGAAAAATGAAAATGGTCTTCGATAAATGTTATCAAACTCATATTTTGCATGGCCATTAAGACTAACATTGTCTTTTATTTTACAAATTTTTATCCCAATCAGCTGAAAATGTATGAACTTACTTACATTTTAAATAGCTGTCAGAAATTAAGAATTGAAAATTAATGTTTTTCCACTACAATTGAATCTGATTTGCTTTATGTACCAGTGTGTTTAGATGCTGTTTACAATTTTCAGTGAAAACCAGATACTTTTATGTTGATTGGGTGGATAATATTTTAATAATTAAATATAGAACGTATTTCCAAACATATCATTTCAAGTTTTCGCAAAACTAAGGACCTTGATGAACTTTTGGCAATTCCTAGTTCTGATGGCCGTGCTTCCTGTGCGTTTCATAGAGTGGCGTTTGTTCTCTTCTTGTGATCATGTCATTTCAAATCTCTCCAGCATTTTGCTTATTTTCGTTAAAAAGTTTGGCAATTTGGTGTTCTTTGTGAGGGTTTTAGTAAAGTTTCCCCGCTTTTATAGCAGGTGAACATTATTTATCAAGAGTTTTTGTCAGAACATTGATATTTAATTTCTTAATAGTCTTCTTCTACCAATAGGTACCTACTTGTGGAAACGTTGGATTCATTCCGTTTCTGAGCTTCTGTCTATAGCCTGACATTTCCTTGAAGGGTGCTATTTTTTTTTAAAGGTGTGATTAATTCAGTTCAAAACACTAGTTACATTGTCTTATTGTAATTGTGGAACGTTGGATTCATTCCGTTTCTAAACTAGGTAGGTAGAACTGTAAGAGCGTTTAATCTATATAGGTAATAACGTTAAAACGTGTATTAATGTTTTCTATGTGTTAACGCATCTTCGGTTCTATGTTTGGTGCTCGCTCATCAACGCGTTTCACGGAGCGTTTTCCTAGTAAGATAACATGGGGAAAATACTACTGCCTATCTCGAAAACTAGACAACACGGGAAGTATTTTATTTTTTGAAGTGTTGTTTAGGGAATACCAATGAGTGAGTACAGCAAAACACTATCTGAAAAAATGGTCGATCAACCCAGCCACCTTAATGAACAAGTTAAATTAATAGAATCAACTTTGTACATGTGTCATATTGGTTTAAACTCCATTTAATCACATATCCCAAATGACCCCTGGGCTGTTCCAATTGACCCCATAGTCAGGGTTTAGAGGTCAGGGTCATTTGGGACACTTGTAGAGGTTTTCTGAAATGGGTATAGTTTTTTATTGATGCACCCTACTCAAAATGTGTCAATGGACAAAATATGTATGAAGGACCATAACTTACAAAAAAATAGAACAATGTTGCTAGATTAACATTTAAGTTAATATTAGCATATTTGTAAATTTTGTCCCATACGACCCCCCCCCCCCCCCCCTCCCTAAATGAAATACACAATTTTGGAGCAATATGTTTGCCCTTCATGCTCAAGTAGTTTGCGGTTCACAAATCACTATAGAAAGTAGAAAGTTCAAATAGTATATCTTATTATAGGTTGAAAAAGTAACTGTAACAGAAACCAGGAAAGCGCGCTGTTGGGCCTCTAATAACCTTGTCAGCGAAGATCATAATGCCGTAGTCCGTCTTGCCGCGAATAACTCGACCCACACATTGAGCCGCGTGGCGCATCGCATCGAATGTCAGGAAGTCGTTCTCGCGAATCTGACGGACATTAAACAAGGGAACATGCATTGTTATTTCTGTCAAAATATTTTGATAACCCTTATGAAAATGAACTATCATCATTTCATTGTTTTTTTAACATACCTACTATGAATTTACTCTCAATATCAGAGAGTTTTTTGAATTTACTCTCAATATCTCATAGTTATTTGTGTTAACTCTCAAGTTAGTCAGAGTTATTCTGGTTCACTCTCAATCATTGATAGTATTTGTCATTAACTCTGAACATCTTGTGATAGTTTTTGAATATTGGCTGGTTAACTCTCGCCCTTTGATAGTTTTTCTATTTTACTCTGAACATCATATGATAGTTTTTGAGTAATGTCTGGTTAACTCTCGACCGTTGATAGTTTTTTAATAATATCTGGTTAACTCTTGGCCATTGATAGTTTTTGTATTTAACTCCGAACATTATGTGATAGTTTTTAATCAATTCAGTTTAGCTCTCGGGTATTGATAGTTTTTCTATTTTCCCTGAGCATCATGTGAAAAACCCATGGTTAAAATTCCAGTAAGAGCAAGACAGAAACAGCTAGAAATGGATGTTTCCTGGTGTTTGCTATAGCACTGAAAGCGAAGCTGGGATAAGCTGGAAGTAACTTATTAACTGTCTATAACTTGCAAAGTTTTGGAAAGAACTTCGTTAAAATCTTTGATTTGTTTACAGTTTCTATTCTATTGAATAACAATCGATTTGTTGGAAAAATATTCGATTATTAGACAGCTTCAATTCAAAAAACTTTTGTTTCAAGGGGAAAAACTTTGATTATTGATAGTTTCGATCGAAAACACGTCGGTCTTTGTGCAATTCTTCGTTTTGTATGGATTAAAGTTTGATTATGGGATTGAATCTATGCTAACATCTATTAACCAGTTCCTATTGAATAGCAATCGATTTTTTGGAAAATATTTGAATAATAGATAGTTTCTATTGAGAAAACACCGATTATTTGGAAAAAATCTTCACTACACTTTAGACAGTTTGTGTGAAATATCGCAAATTGTGGAGCAAGGGAAAAAGATTTTGCAGTGCCGTCTTTGAATTCTAAAACTACACGAAAAACTAAGTATTATTCCAGAAATCCAGGCCTCAAATCCAAAAATTGTACGAGTGTGCTACATTTTGATTTCTATGTGAATTCCGCAGCGCCCCCAATACTCAGTAGATCCACTTGATCTTAGATGTATGTAAATTTGAAAAACTCGCCCCAATCTCTCAATTTGGCTTAATTACGTCGCAAATGGAAGATTTATATCGATAATGGCGTGGACAACAGCTTTTTCTCTTCGTTACATGCCAAAAATTGAAGTTTTAACGTAATTTTCGTAGCTATTTAAAAAACGACTTTTTGAGGTGAGAAATATTTATATTTTTGATCCCATCCCTTAACACAAGGCACCTGTCATATTCTCCACATTATTTTGCATCTTTTAAGTTCCCACTCGAAAATTTTGGATTGTTTTTAACTCAATTTTCTAATAAAATCGTCGAAAAACCCGGAAAAGTCCATTTTTCCCCCATTTTCACGACTACATATTGCTTATTATCAATTATTACCCATTCATCAGGCATAAAAAGGCATGATTTTGCTCACTTTGCCGTCTATGCGATGGGTTTTGAAATATCGCGTTTGAAATATCCCGCAACTTTCACACCTATCAGGAGGGGACAACCTCGCCCTGACAATGCAGAGTCAATCAGGCGAACTAATTCAGTGCTAACGGATGTCTTTCGGAATTCCCCCCTTCTCCTGCCCATTCATTTTCTGAGAAAATAGATTTGGTTACAGGATATGAACAACAATACTGGTTGAAGTCTAACACCCCCCTCAAGTACAAATGTTCATTTAATTAATATTTGCCAAAACAGAGAAAAATTATTCAAGCTTGCAGCACAGTAATTTTTCTCAAGTTTGGTCAAATTTAAAAAAAAAATTACATTTCAAACTGGAATTGTATTTGATTTAAATACGTGAAATAATACGACAATAATTAAATCATGACGACAAAAACACATTATAAGTATAGGATTCTTAATATTTTTGCCTTCCTGGCTGCCAGGAATGGAATGTTGATGCAGAATAAAGGTCACCGTGTTGAGAGGGGGCCGCTACTACCTGCTCAGTCCATCCTTGTCTCTCTCTTGTTCTTCTCCCTCACCGAGGGAGGTTTGGGTAGAGGGGTCTTGAATGTCTGCACTGCAACCCTACCCTCTCTTTCACTCGACATTCAGCTTGGTCAGAAGCAACAACTCACAGAATTCATAGTAGTTGCAATGTGTTAGTAAAGATAATTGGATTGTTAATAATAAGTTAACACTTATTTTAATTGTCTATTTAAAGAAAATTAATACAATGTTTAATCCAGTGATAAGTTAATAACATTTAATTCATTATTATAAACTGTGTCCTCTATCGCAACGTGTCCGTCTTCTAATGTGATTGCTGTTTGTCTTTACAGAAGAAGTTAAACTGTGTCCTCAATCGCAACGTGTCCGTCTTCTATGTTATTGTGTTTGTATTTACAGAAGGAGTTAAACTGTGTCCTCTATCGCACGTGTCCGTCTTCTAATGTGAAGTGTTTGTCTTTACAGAAGAAGTTAAACGTTGTCCTCAATCGCAACGTGTCCGTATTCTATGTTATTGTGTTTGTATTTACAGAAGGAGTTAAACTGTGTCCTCTATCGCACGTGTCCGTCTTCTAATGTGAAGTGTTTGTCTTTACAGAAGAAGTTAAACAGTGTCCTCTATCGCACGTGTCCGTCTTCTATGTTATTGTATTTGTCTTTATAGAAGAAGTTAAACGGTGTCCTCTATCGCAACGTGTCCGTCTTCTATGTGATTGTGCTTGTCTTAACAGAAGGAGTTAAACGGTGTCCTCTATCACAACATGTCCGTCTTCTATGTGATTGTGCTTGTCTTTACAGAAGAAGTTAAACTGTGTCCTCTATCGCAACGTGTCCGTCTTCTATGTGATTGTGCTTGTCTTTACAGAAGGAGTTAAACGGTGTCCTCAATAGCAACGTGTCCGTCTTCTATGTGATTGTGCTTGTCTTTACAGAAGGAGTTAAACGGTGTCCTCTGTCACAACGTGTCCGTCTTCTATGTGATTGTGATTGTGCTTCTCTTTACAGAAGGAGTTAAACGGTGTCCTCTATCGCAACGTGTCCGTCTTCTATGTGATTGTGCTTGTCTTTACAGAAGGAGTTAAACGGTGTCCTCTATCGCAAAGTGTCCGTCTTCTATGTGATTGTGCTTGTCTTTACAGAAGAAGTTAAACGGTGTCCTCTATAGCAACGTGTCCGTCTTCTATGTGATTGTGCTTGTCTTTACAGAAGGAGTTAAACGGTGTCCTCTATCACAACGTGTCCGTCTTCTATGTGATTGTGCTTGTCTTTACAGAAGGAGTTAAACGGTGTCCTCTGTCACATCGTGTCCGTCTTCTATGTGATTGTGATTGTGCTTGTCTTTACAGAAGGAGTTAAACGGTGTCCTCTATCACAACATGTCCGTCTTCTATGTGATTGTGCTTGTCTTTACAGAAGGAGTTAAACGGTGTCCTCTGTCACAACGTGTCCGTCTTCTATGTGATTGTGATTGTGCTTGTCTTTACAGAAGGAGTTAAACGGTGTCCTCTATCGCAACGTGTCCGTCTTCTATGTGATTGTGCTTGTCTTTACAGAAGGAGTTAAACGGTGTCCTCTATCGCAACGTGTCCGTCTTCTATGTGATTGTGCTTGTCTTTACAGAAGGAGTTAAACGGTGTCCTCTATCAAAATGTGTCCGTCTTCTATGTGATTGTGCTTGTCTTTACAGAAGGAGTTAAACGGTGTCCTCAATAGCAACGTATCCGTCTTCTATGTGATTGTGCTTGTCTTTACAGAAGGAGTTAAACGGTGTCCTCTATCGCAACGTGTCCGTCTTCTATGTGATTGTGCTTGTCTTTACAGAAGAAGTTAAACAGTGTCCTCTATCGCAACGTGTCCGTCTTCTATGTGATTGTGCTTGTCTTTACAGAAAAAGTTAAACGGTGTCCTCTATCGCAACGTGTCCGTCTTCTATGTGATTGTGCTTGTCTTTACAGAAGGAGTTAAACGGTGTCCTCCATCGCAACGTGTCCGTCTTCTTTGTGATTGTGCTTGTCTTTACAGAAGGAGTTAAACGGTGTCCTCTATCGCAACGTGTCCGTCTTCTATGTGATTGTGCTTGTCTTTACAGAAGGAGTTAAACGGTGTCCTCTATCACAACATGTCCGTCTTCTATGTGATTGTGCTTGTCTTTACAGAAGGAGTTAAACGGTGTCCTCTATCGCAAAGTGTCCGTCTTCTATGTGATTGTGCTTGTTTTTACAGAAGAAGTTAAACGGTGTCCTCTATAGCAACGTGTCCGTCTTCTATGTGATTGTGCTTGTCTTTACAGAAGGAGTTAAACGGTGTCCTCTATCGAAATGTGTCCGTCTTCTATGTGATTGTGCTTGTCTTTACAGAAGGAGTTAAACGGTGTCCTCAATAGCAACGTATCCGTCTTCTATGTGATTGTGCTTGTCTTTACAGAAGGAGTTAAACGGTGTCCTCTATCGCAACGTGTCCGTCTTCTATGTGATTGTGCTTGTCTTTACAGAAGAAGTTAAACGGTGTCCTCTATCGCAACGTGTCCGCCTTCTATGTGATTGTGCTTGTCTTTACAGAAAAAGTTAAACGGTGTCCTCTATCGCAACGTGTCCGTCTTCTATGTGATTGTGCTTGTCTTTACAGAAGGAGTTAAACGGTGTCCTCTATCGCAACGTGTCCGTCTTCTTTGTGATTGTGCTTGTCTTTACAGAAGGAGTTAAACGGTGTCCTCTATCGCAACGTGTCCGTCTTCTATGTGATTGTGCTTGTCTTTACAGAAGGAGTTAAACGGTGTCCTCTATCACAACATGTCCGTCTTCTATGTGATTGTGCTTGTCTTATCAGAAGGAGTTAAACGGTGTCCTCTATCGCAAAGTGTCCGTCTTCTATGTGATTGTGCTTGTTTTTACAGAAGAAGTTAAACGGTGTCCTCTATAGCAACGTGTCCGTCTTCTATGTGATTGTGCTTGTCTTTACAGAAGGAGTTAAACGGTGTCCTCTATCGCAACGTGTCCGTCTTCTATGTGATTGTGCTTGTCTTTACAGAAGGAGTTAAACGGTGTCCTCTATCGCAACGTGTCCGTCTTCTTTGTGATTGTGCTTGTCTTTACAGAAGGAGTTAAACGGTGTCCTCTATCGCAACGTGTCCGTCTTCTTTGTGATTGTGTTTGTCTTTACAGAAGGAGTTAAACGGTGTCCTCAATAGCAACGTGTCCGTCTTCTATGTGATTGTGCTTGTCTTTACAGAAGGAGTTAAACGGTGTCCTCTATCGCAACGTGTCCGTCTTCTATGTGATTGTGCTTGTCTTTACAGAAGAAGTTAAACGGTGTCCTCTATCGCAACGTGTCCGCCTTCTATGTGATTGTGCTTGTCTTTACAGAAGGAGTTAAACGGTGTCCTCTATCGCAACGTGTCCGTCTTCTATGTGATTGTGCTTGTCTTTACAGAAGGAGTTAAACGGTGTCCTCTATCGCAACGTGTCCGTCTTCTTTGTGATTGTGCTTGTCTTTACAGAAGGAGTTAAACGGTGTCCTCTATCGCAACGTGTCCGTCTTCTTTGTGATTGTGTTTGTCTTTACAGAAGGAGTTAAACGGTGTCCTCTATCGCACGTGTCCGTCTTCTATGTGATTGTGCTTGTCTTTACAGAAGGAGTTAAACGGTGTCCTCAATAGCAACGTGTCCGTCTTCTATGTGATTGTGCTTGTCTTTACAGAAGGAGTTAAACGGTGTCCTCTATCGCAACGTGTCCGTCTTCTATGTGATTGTGCTTGTCTTTACAGAAGAAGTTAAACGGTGTCCTCTATCGCAACGTGTCCGTCTTCTATGTGATTGTGCTTGTTTTTACAGAAGAAGTTAAAGGGTGTCCTCTAGAGCAACGTGTCCGTCTTCTATGTGATTGTGCTTGTCTTTACAGAAGGAGTTAAACGGTGTCCTCTATGGCAACGTGTCCGTCTTCTATGTGATTGTGCTTGTCTTTACAGAAGGAGTTAAACGGTGTCCTCTATCGCAACGTGTCCGTCTTCTTTGTGATTGTGCTTGTCTTTACAGAAGGAGTTAAACGGTGTCCTCTATCGCAACGTGTCCGTCTTCTTTGTGATTGTGTTTGTCTTTACAGAAGGAGTTAAACGGTGTCCTCTATCGCACGTGTCCGTCTTATATGTGATTGTGCTTGTCTTTACAGAAGGAGTTAAACGGTGTCCTCTACTGCACGTGTCCGTCTTCTATGTGATTGTGCTTGTATTCACAGAAGGAGTTAAACGGTGTCCTCTATCGCAACGTGTCCGTCTTCTATGTGATGTGCTTGTCTTTACAAAAGGAGTTAAACGGTGTCCTCAATAGCAACGTGTCCGTCTTCTATGTGATTGTGCTTGTCTTTACAGAAGGAGTTAAACGGTGTCCTCTATCACAACATGTCCGTCTTCTATGTGATTGTGTGTCCGTCTAGTTAACTCATTACTGTGAATTCATTCATGACTGTTTTTTGTAATTAATTCATTTGAGTAAATTTGACCTCCAATAGGTAGTTGGGATAGATACTGGCTTTGTCAGAATATTTTTAAAGTGAATGCCACAGATTAGGATTTCTGAAATACTCTCAAGCCAACTGTGAGTAATTTAGTTATTGTACAGAGTAAATGGTCATAGTTAATCACCCAGAGTAAATAGTCATAGTAATTAATCCATAGTAAAAGTCTCAAATAACTCTCACTTATGTTTAAGAGATTTTACAGAGTTAACCCAGAGTAAAATGGTCATAGTTAATCACCCAGAGTAAAATGGTCATAGTTAATCGCCCAGAGTAAAATGGTCATAGTTAATCATCCAGAGTAAATAGTCATAGTAATTCATCCATAGTAAAAGTCTCAAAAAACTCTCAGTCTTACTGAGAGTTTTTTTTTTGATAGTTTTTTGATAGTTATTTTTCATAAGGGAATAAGTCTTTGTTCTGTTATGTATGAGTCTGTCAAGGTCAGGCATGAATTTACATTTATCACAACGACAGATTCGTCTGAACATTTTCAAAAATATCTGAAATGTTGGTCTCAATAACCATGCAAAGTTTTAAGTTGATCGGTCTTACTCATACAGTCTTATTTCTAGTTCAAAATTTCTCATTTCTAATTCCTTTTGACTCAAAAAATCATAGGAACTTGTTCAAAAACAATACCTGGTTCAGCACGAAGTGGAAGTACCTTGAGATCAGTGGTCAGCACATGTCATAGTGTATACCTAACAGGTTTTGCTTGAAATCAGTGGTTTTGGCAGGTTTTGAAGCAAATTAAAGCTTTAAAATTTGAGAACACTGTTTTGTATTTTATTCAATTTTCCTCAATTGTTTTATGATTAGCTTTATGATAAACAATTGATATGAAAGATAAGTAAATTTAATAATTTTACCTATTTATATTGATAGTTTATTTAGGGCCGGTATAACCAAAGTTAATCTGAGCCGGATTAATTATTAAATAAAAAAAAAAAATATTTTCTAAACCGGAAGTGACGTCATAAATACCCAATATATAACTTATTTCAACAAATTATACTTAAAAAACATACATAATTAACTTACATTGTAACATAGACAATACAAATTATAAATTCAAGTTTGCAGTGTTCACGGCCGCCATTCCTGAAACCGAAAGTGACGTCATATATCTAAAACGCCTGTACCGATTGCAACTGAACTAGCTCCTCCTGTGTATTCATTCGGCAATCTATTTGAAAAATCAATTGTGTAAAATGAATTAAATTAACGGTACCGGAAATGGCGGCAGGAACCACTAAATGAAACCGGAAGTGACGTCATATATTACAAACGGCATGACCGATTTTACGGAAATATACCTAAGGCTTATGAATTCAGATGGTCGTTCATGAAGTATCAACTAGATTGTTTTATTATTACCAATACCGGTAATGACGTCATAAATATGCTAAATGACGTCACAGAAAGGCTAAATGACACTAAATTCACCACTTTATACTTTTAAATAGATATTTAGTAAACGTACTTTGTAAATAATTATAAATTCAAGGTTGCAGTGTTCTCGGCCTCCATTTTTAAAACCGGAAGTGACGTCATATATCGAAAACGGCTATATCAATTGCAACCAAATTTTGGAAATGAGTAGCTGACTCATCATTATGAATTAAAGACGACATTATTTTCGGCCCCCATTGTTAAACCGGAAGTGACGTCATATATCGAAAACGTCTGTACCGATTGCAACCAAATTTTGGAAATGTGTAGGACTAATAATTATGAATTAAAGACTACATTATTTTCGGCCGCCATTGTTAAAACCGGAAGTGACGTCATATAGCGAAAACGGCTGTACAGATTGCAACCAAATTTTGGAAATATGTAGGACTAATAATTATGAATTCAAAGACGACATTATTTTCGGCCGCCATTTCAAAACCGGAAATGACGATATATATCGAAAACGGCTGTACCGATTGCAGGGACGCCGGAACCGGGAAGGGGGGGGGGTCAGAGGGGGCACGTGCCCCCCTAGACGTTTGAAGAAGGGGCAAGAGTATCAATCTGCCCCCCCTGGTAACGCATAAAATCTTTAAAATATTACTCGATAAGGTTACATTTAAAAAAAAATCGCTTTGTTATGTGAGAGTCTTGACGTAGGTTATTCAATTGATCTAGTGGAGCGGTCGCTCCACGCCAGCCAAGTCGTACGGCGCGCACACTCTCATATAAAAAGGCTGGAGCAACCCACTTTTACTATAAGCATCAAAGTGGCATTTTCGGCCTACTGGATCTCAAAATTGGAAAATCTCACATTGTTGCGAAATATCTTAATTTCGAGCTATGGCCTACCCTACAACATATACAAAATTTGGGAGCAATAGGTTATGCCCTTTGCGAACTAGAGGGCCGTGAAAACCGTGAAATTGTACGGCTTTCAGATAATAATAATGATGATTCATCTTCCAATAAATTCAACGGTCTCCGCCACAACCTAAACGGCTGGGTTGATTGACCCGAAATTTTCACCACATATACAGCTTGTCTGCCTGATGATGCCTTGCCCTTATGAATTTTTTGTGCCGCCATTTTGAAACCGGAAGTGACGTCATATCTCAAAAACGGCTTAACCGATCGGAACGAAATTTGCGCCAATCGATTCACACGGTCCTCTATATGAAATAACAATAGTTAAATTAAAGTTTTCTAATTACTGAAACCGGAAATGACGTCATAGTTTAGCGAAATCTGACTAAATTCACTTCCCTTTATATAAAAACCAACTACATATTCAGAAGGCTTATAATGAAATATTAGTATTTATATACATATTAATACAATGTGTAAGAGCTTTCAACCGCCATTTTGAAAACCGGAAGTGATGCCATATCTCGAAAACGGCTGGACCTATTGGAACGATGCTTTCGCAATTCTTCATGGCATATAACAATATTTTTTTAGTAACTAATTCGGAAATGGCGTATTTTTTTAAAGGAATTAGCCATTGTTGCCCTAATAAGTTTTACAAGTTGTATAAATAAACTAAAAAAATACGTGATATCCCCATAAAAAACACTCCGTGTAAAAAAAAAGCCAAGTCTCTTCAACCAAAAAAAAAAAATATGAAATCTAAAAATTCTGCACTGAAACGTAGTGATATCAAAAAATGAGCCAAGTCAAAACTTTATTTGAAAATTAAAAAATACTTGGCGCATCGTTTTTTTAGGGCATTGTAGGTATAGGTACTATAAGTATATGTATTTATATCAAGCCTATACTTCTAAGCTATTTATATACTTGATGCGCCAAGTATTTTTTAATTTTCAAATAAAGTTTTGACTTGGCTCATTTTTTGATATCACTACGTTTCTGTGCAGAATTTTTAGATTTCATAATTTTTTTTTTTGGTTGAAGAGACTTGGCTGTTTTTTTACACGGAGTGTTTTTTATGTGGTATTGTTATTTTAGCACCAAAATCATTTTAAACCAGTCTTTAAGAGTATTAAAAGTTTACTAAAACGCTGCGGGACATATTTTTACATTCTTATATCTTATAGGTATCTTACTCAACAACTGACGATACCCATACATGTATTATGTACTTGTCCACGGGATGATAATAAAATACAATACAATACAATACAACTGTCCTAATATGAGTGATCGATTACTTTTGTTTTCTTACAATTAAAATGCTCCAAAATCATTTGAAACTTGCCCGTGGGCAGAAATTTTTAAGAAATCCACTGCGCGGCTTTTTAATGTGTATGACACTTTTCCACACACATTTTGGTTACTATAATTAATAAATTTTTTGGCAGTCCTCGGATTCAATTTACCTTATACCAAAGATGTTATCCATCTTTTGTACGATTGTACCAAATGATTTGTACGGAATGACGATTTACCATTGTCATTCGGTTTCATTTTTTGCAGCTATTTTGTAATTATCTCTTATCGCTAGCCCCCAAATATCCGAAAATCACCGATTTACCAAAAAAATAAATATTGAATGGTTTTGTCCAGGGGATCGAACCCGAACCTGAACCCGAACCCGTAACCCGAAAAAACCCGTATTTTTTGTGAAACTGAACCCGAACACGTATTACTTTTTTGTCTGAACCCGAACCCTTATAAATAATATTTGTGAACCCGAACCCATATTTTTTAGGGGTTTTTATGGGTTTTCAAATGAAATAAAATAAATTTTATATGAAGTACCTAATTGGAATTAAAATGTTAAATTCATATTTCATTTTAAGTATTTTTTAATGTGAATTATGAACATGAATTATAATAAACTTGTGTCTCCACGCCAAATAACCTAACCGAATAGTTTTGTCTTAAGTCTCCGCTCTGAATTTTGAAATGGGAAAGAAGAAAAGTAGTATAATTCGACATGAACTATTATTAGCATTAATTATAAAGGGACTTTGTCTAATTTTCGACTTACGAGATGGGTTCCTTCGCCCATTCTTCAACCAACACTAAAAATATTTTTCAATCTTAATGTAACTCGTGGCCAGTAGTGTCCCAAATTCGTTTTAGTATGGAAGTAAAATGAAAAATCTCCCTGCGGGGCAAACTTGACGTCTGATACCAATTCTGCCTTCATTTCACATTAATCATCACGTCATCACACATTCTACCCCTTCGACGGGATCTAAGTACTAATTTTATAGAAAACACAGCATTTAAAAATAAAGCATTTCATGAAATGCCTAGAATTCCTTTAAAAATATGATTTTTATAAAGACAATGATGTGTTTCAATTTCCTAAAACCCATAGTTCAAAATGCATCAAAATTGCACACAAATTAATGACAATGAAAAAAACAAACTTCGGGGGCTTTGCCCCCGAAACGGGAAATTTCTAATGATGTTTATTCTGAGTAATAGCTCTGTATTGGCCACTCGAAAATTTTCATGGATAATAAATAATTAAATGTACATAACCCAGCATACGACAAGCTTTTTTGTGTCTGCCAAAATTTTTTAGAAAATCAAAATGCCTTTACAAATCATAATATGCTAAAAATCGCGTAGGTAAATTCAGACTGATCACTGAGTCCCCCCCCCCCCCCCCCCACAAAGATTTATTTTGACATGCGTTCAATGACCAAAAAAATGCATTGACCAAAAAATAAAATTTTTATACAATTTAAATTTAATAAACTGTACACCAGAAATGTATTGGTTTGGAACACAAATATGTAGGTACACTGTTTAATCTAAGTGTGGAGCCGGACCCGAACCCGAACCCAAACCTGAACCTGAACCCGTATTATTTCTTTGCCTGAACCTGAACCCGAACCCTTATTAATTTTTTGCCTAAACCCGAACCCGAACCTGAACCCGTAAACGATCGGGTTCGATGCCCTGGTTTTGTCCCTACCAAAAAACACGAATTTACTAGAAAATGTCATGCCATTTTCCAATATGGAAGCTGATTGACATTATCTTGCACCTTGCACCATTGTCCCACAATAAAATAATACCTGTCTGAAAAAGGAAAAAATTTGACCTCCCCCCTGCCCCCCCCCCCCCCCCACCCACCAACGCACGCATGCCAAACAAGTCAAAGAGGGTAATGTGCGTACTTTGGAGATACCCAAAACAGAATTCAAACCTTCTGTGGCAGGGTGGGAAGGGTCTTGCTATTATAGGTAGTGAAATATAATGCAAAAACCTAGCACTATTTTTACATTATACCGCATAACTTCCATACCGTAAAAGTAACCACTCTACAACTTTGCAAGAATGTTAAACATACAATTAGAATTAATTTTTTTTTTTTAAAATATCAAAAAATATTTTTTAAGGGGGAGTCGTTTTAAGGACAAATTTGGGAATCCCCCCCCCC